>JACXII010000023.1:5373491-5699891 GCA_014737395.1 Bombus waltoni
TGAATTAGAAATACCCTTCAAAAATGTCGATTAATTCAAGACAACACATTGTGCTCCATTCACAGATGCAAGGACACTTACGGAAATACGACATAAAACTGAAAAATAAAATTGCCCAGATATGTCAAGAATTATTTCATTTGAAATCGTTGATTACAGAGAATCTAGAATGATTGATTTTCATATGACAAATGAAAACGTTTTCTCACAACATGAACAACAGTTATCGCGAAACTAGCGAAGGTGAAATGCCGATGGTCTAAAACTTTTGCACGATACCTTATTAAGAGACGCCATTTTTTTAAACATAATCGAGCTTCCACAAACTTAGTAATTTTTTTTTAATTCGATTCTTTCGATTTTTCCCTTTTTCGCTTGAGTAGCCGTAGGCGTAGTAGTTCTCGGAATCTGCTTCTGCTGCATCAGGAGATGCTGTCGCAAAAGACGATCCAAGGACGGAAAGAAAGGGCTGAAGGGCGCGGTAGACCTCAAGTCCGTGCAGCTATTAGGCAGCACGTACAAGGACAAGGTACGTACTCGGTGTTCCGTGACTTCATGTAGATGTTAGACGCACATTCTACACTCGTGGAATCCACTTCGATTTGTTAAGGTCCAGCCGGATATGGAAGAGCTGACTGACAACGCCGAAGAACCGGACGAAGCCGAGAGTAAGCAAAGCGAGGTGAAACTTGGGAAACTTCAATATAAGGTACGATTTTTAAGTTATGATTTACTCGTCATCGATCCTTTACTCTCCAATTAAGAAATAAGTTCTTGTCGCTTGTAATTCGAAGTTTCTCAAAAAGAATACTATCCGATACAATACAAAGCTTTCAAGAGTATAACTCGTACGAAATGTGTAACAAGTGACATTATTCGATTGATGAGTCGCATAGAGCTTTTGATGTGATTTCTATGTGTACACTGCAAAGTTGAAAAATGCCTTTAAAAAATGTTATTTGAAGTTAGTTTAATCTCTCAATCGGGAAAGACGAAATATTTCGTCGCGTGAAATAAACGACCCTATTGGATATGACGACATAGCTCATCGTGACAGAACGTCGTATGGAAGTAATTATCTGTTTTAAATGCAGCCATTTCAACATAGGCAGGAAAATATTCTCTGTGAGGAGGTTAAGGGCTAGATCTATTTATGTAACAAAAAAAAAAAAGGTCAGCGTGCGAGAAGTAGATGGGAATTTCCGTGACTTTATCTATTAAAATATTTTTAAACGAATACAAAGAGCTTCTCTTCATAGGAGATATGTTCAATAGCGGTATATCGATGTGTAATCAATGCACGACGTGAGCTCCTGTCTCCGTAATTTTCTTTTAATTTGCTACAGAGAAAGATACAGTAAACAAGAATAGAACGCAACTCTGATAAATCAATTGTGAACAAAATTGTTGAAAAATATTTCGCCGATAAAATCTATTAATACGTGGACGAATCGACTTTTTACAGCTCGAATACGATTTCAACACGAACAGTTTGGCAGTGACTGTGATACAAGCCGAGGAGCTACCAGCTTTAGACATGGGTGGCACTTCCGACCCTTACGTCAAGGTTTACTTGCTACCAGATAAGAAGAAGAAATTCGAGACAAAAGTGCACAGGAAAACGCTCAATCCGGTCTTCAATGAGACTTTCACGTTCAAGGTCAGTCTCGTTTTCTCTTCAATTGCTTTGTCCCGGCGACCATTCAACGAAACGCAAGTGACTTTTTCTTTTGCGAAAAATCTGACGGTACACGATCGTGTTTCAGAGCGTAGCATACGCAGACGCTATGAACAAGACGCTCGTGTTCGCGATCTTCGACTTCGACAGGTTCTCCAAACACGACCAGATCGGTGAAGTGAAGGTTCCTCTGTGTCAAGTCGATCTGGCTCAGACAATCGAGGAATGGAGAGAACTACAGAGCGTCGAGGGCGAGGGTGGCCAGGTAAATTTGTTTTATTATATAATTATTACAATAGAGACTAAATTAACTCGTAAGAATCGAATAATTTTTAAGAATTACCTAAGGTAATTTTGTTGATAATGCATATTAATGAATACTACTGCTTAAAAGGACGTGGATACTTGATTATTTTCAATAGAATATGACTATTATAATATAATCCTATTTACAAAATTACAAATTTTCTTTCGATACTATATTATCGAAATTGTTTTTCAACAATTCATCGCTTATAAATTATTTCTATCTTTTCGAGAGATCTGTCGTGTCTTTGAAAATTGTACAGTATTCAAAGTGTAATCTCTTCTTCATTTGTTATTAAATTTTAGTAATTTATCTCGAACTACCCTCTACGTTGTTTGGAAATACGAAATGTTTTTCAATGTAATGAAACTGTCTATCTATTTGCTAATAATTTGAATTGCCAATGCTTTTTTAGAGCCAATAAAAGAGTGTTTTTTATCAATTACGTATAATGATCGTTTCTTAAACGATTGCTTCAATATCCGTATGAATAATAAAGTTCATGTAAGTTTATCAATTACAGGATAACAAACTGGGTGACATTTGTTTCTCGCTACGTTACGTGCCAACGGCCGGTAAATTAACAGTGGTCATCCTAGAAGCGAAAAATCTGAAGAAAATGGACGTCGGTGGCCTGTCGGATCCTTATGTAAAGATCGCTCTGATGCAAAATGGCAAAAGATTGAAGAAGAAGAAAACGTCCATCAAAAAATGCACTCTTAATCCGTATTACAACGAATCATTCACATTCGAGGTACCCTTCGAACAGATACAGGTACGAATCATTGAAATTTCTCTATTATCACCCGTTTATTTCGTACCCTTCATTTGACACGGTCCACAGACACAGGTAACAGTGACAATACACAACTTTTTCTACTCTTGCTACATTAATTAGCACATTTTTTACTTTTTCAATTACCTTTTAGACAAGAGCCACGACAATAATTTTATTTCTATTTTTTTTTGTACCTCCATAGCGTAAGAGATTTGTTTAATACTTCAAATCCATTGCAAACGGATGATTTAAATATAAGTGATATAAAAACGAGTTCACTGAAAGCGAGATTAAATGATCCGTATGTGATGTTAGTGAAAATCCCTACATAAAGTGCGAGCAATATAGAGCGCGCCGTTTTTTACTTGAGTAAATAATTTTGCTATAAATAAACAAGAAAGCTCTTTCTAACTTCTATCTTTGAAGGAAAAAAAAAAGAACTAAAAAGACATCTTCTTGATTTTTATATATTTCATTGTATATTTAAAATAGGGCCAAAGGTGCTTTATGAAGGGACTGATCTTCGACAATTTTAAAAATACCGTACTTCCGAATCGTAAAATGCGTTTTATAATATATATGCTCTGCTACGTTTATATCGTGTAAAGGATTGCTACTTTTTTCATACGAGCTTAAAAATGACGCTTAGAAGCTTTGCATGTACTTTGAATCGATGGTAAGACGTGTCTAAAGAAGGAACACCTCTAAGCTAAACAATGTAAGTTCTATTAAACAAGCTCTGCTTGTCACTTGCATACGCGCATATTTCTCTATATCTATTATTAAAAACTCTGCATCCTAAGTACCAATATAAACTATTTTTTACAATTTCTATTTCTGTAGACTAGTTTTCTAAAAAAAAACCATAAATTCCATTCTCTATATCTTTATCACATGTACATATATATATTTCCGTATTTTTCATATAAATATTCCATTTCCTATTGATTGATATTTCCATTTTTAATAAGCTTCTTGCCATATTTACGTTACGATTCGGAAGTGATGGCGAGAGAAAGAAAAAATATCCACTGTGAGAAGGCAATGCGCTAATGCGTGATTTCACGTTTAGAAAGTGCAATTGGTTGTCACGGTAGTCGACTACGATCGTATCGGCACCTCAGAACCCATTGGGAAGGTCGTCTTGGGGTACAACGCGAGCGGAACAGAATTGAGACACTGGTCCGACATGTTGGCATCCCCGAGACGTCCTATCGCTCAATGGCACACGCTCAAGGACCCCGAAGATGGAGACAAGAAGGACTAAGAGATCGTTGAGAGATGTCCAGCATAAAGGTAATGCACACCAAATGGTTCTAAGCAGATGCGACAAATGTACAGAAGCATTATCTTGTTTCGTTTCGTTCCATTCCGTTTTTGCTTTCGCCCCCACCTGACAAACTCTATACATATATATGCGCATATGTATATGCATAACAAAGCACATATACATACATATACATATATATGTATACGTACTTTCCAACGATATCCGTGGACGTTGTACCGTAACGAGAATGCAGGATTTTTTTTGAACGAAAGGAAGAAGGGAAAAAAGCTAGAAAGAGAGAAAAATGAAAGAGGTGCGGAGGGGGAGGAAATTGAAAGGAAGAAAGCGGGGATGCGACCATCTTCCCGATGTAATCGATCGACTTCATTCGAAGAAAAAAATAATCCGTGCACGAGGATAAAAGTGAAATATATAGATGTGAGAGAAAGACAGAGCGAAAGGGTGGGAGAGAGTGTGAGCGAGTAAAGTACGAAGAGAAAGAGAGAAAGAAATTACAAGAAACAAAGGAAATATACTTTAGTAGATATTAACGATCTATTATTAAAACTAAACAACAATAAAATACCACCAAAAAAGGTTTTAGTATTAAATAATATGTTCTCATGGAGTGTAGCGTCTTGTATATACGTATTATCTACCATTACCTTTCTCTGTAGATGTAACAATTGAACGATCTTGAAGTAAACGCGTCCTCTTCGAGGTATCTCGAGACGAAGCATTGAATACTTTTTGCAAAGATGTCCTGACTTCCATATACGAACTCCGATCGATAGTCTGCAGAATATGTTTCCTTTCTCGTCATTTTTAATTGGTGGCAACATTTGATAAGACGTTTATATAATGTATTAAATGTTGTTAATCTTATTAGATATTATATATTTATATATATAACATATAAATGTATGCTATATATTCTATGTATATAGTATACGCGAAGATATATATAGACGTATAATGTGTATACAGTGTAAATTGTGTCTTGAATTACTCGAGTTATAATAGCAGTACAATTTTATTTAAGGAAAATATTGACGGTGTCTTGTATGTACCGATCGATAATACATGTTCGTGTAAAAAATTCGTACGATTATAGTTACGATTGCATTATAATCGATACGCGTAACGATTGCGAAGTAAAAGAATTTCATTATCGTTTGATCGTCGTTGCATTATTTGTTTCATACGAGTAACACGAGCTTTTATATCTTTGTTCCCTATATTTAATTAACGCTCGTTTCACTTTCGCTTGGACCATGTAACTAACTAACCATGGAGACTACGATCGTATTAGTTTCGTGCAAAAGAAGCAATGCTTTCGATCGTGATATCTTCGTACAGTAACGATCTTAGATTATACGCTATCTGTACAGGGAACTCAGCCGATCGAAGCGAATCGGCAGATCGGCGGGAAATTCAAAAACTTCTTCCAATAAGAGAAACGAAACGTACATGCTTAAATACGGTCTCGCTCGCAGCGATGTGCCACAGTAGTTCTTGTTGCAGCAGCATCCTTCGATTATAATATACTCTAACTAGTATCGTTTCGTAATTTCCTTATTTTATGGACAAAACTGTTATAGTCGATGGTTGCGAATGGTGATTCGTTTGCGAGTGAATTTGGACAAAATTAAGGGACTGTCGTTTCGATCGTTGAGTTCTTGAAATTGAATCTGCGTAATTGCTAGTGAAATCGAGTATAACGCGAAATAAATGGCGTGTCTCGATCCGTAGACGCTCGATTTCCCCTCGATTCCGCATGTTCATCCCGAGTATACATACGCGTGTACGTGAAATTGTAAACATATTGGTATATATACATATTATATATACATTTACCACGTGTTATATATGCAGATACTGTTATTGTTTTTCGAAATGTAACGGGCCTACCGATTATATAACTTACGTTATCGTTCCGTTAAACTATATCTCGGATAATGAACATATGAGGCTGAAAGGAAGCTAAACAAAACAGAGTAGTGACGAGTCCACGGTGATTCTCTATGTATCTTGGAAATTGGAAAATGCAAAAGAAAATAAAAAGGGGAAACACGATTTGAGAGAAAAGCATACGTTTCCAATCAAACTTAACGAAATAATTACAAGGACGTCCCGAGATTTAACAAAGCATTATTATTATTATTATTATTATTATTATTATTATTATTATTATTATTATAAATATATATATATGTTTATATATATATATTAAATACTATATGTATCCTTCGATAAAAGATAAAATCAATTGTTAGAAAATTGACTTTATACAGTATTAACTGAGTTTGACTGCTATAAAAAAAAAAAGGAAATTCATATATTTTATTGCATCGTTGACCTTGAAGCTTCGAATTCGACTGAATGAAAAGAAAGACAACGGATTGATAGATACAATAAACGTAGCGTTTTTTGCTTGTGACACGTGTCCCAACAACTAACGAGGGAAGAACACGTTATTAAAAGCCCGCACGAAAGAAACTATCCTCGATGAAAACGATAACTATTTCCGTCAGTCTAAATCGACAGCTATCTACATATAGTTTGTGACTTATAGTGAATGATGGAAAAAAAAGATACCCAAATGTAAACGGGCCTTAACGCTTTTTCGAGTTGTCCTTCCCCCCACTACTCATCGCCGAAGATGCATAGAAAACTTTGTAAATATCACGCCATGAACATTTCAAAGACACTAATATTTGATAATCATATATAAGTCCATTCGAGTTATATTCTCATGATAGAAACTAGACGTCATTTGATTCTCAATACGATTCGATGTTTCTTTATTTCGTGTTCGTTCAGCGTAGTACAGTGTACTTTATGTTTCGCGTAACGACAACAAGCAAAACAAAAAGATATTTGCTGTATTAATCATGTAACGATATCATTACTAATAACGACATTAGTGATAACGTTAACTATACGTACAGATATAAAAAAAGAAAAAAAAATAGTGTATCGTGAGAAGAAGAATATATTCGAAGATTTCGTAAAGATTATGATTCGAATGATCGTTACGAAATCCTGCGTACATTACGCCTGTCCGAGTTCGAATACGAAACGTGTATAAAAAGAAAGAAAAGAAGATGGATATCAAGGTAAAAATCTCGAAATAAGACACGGATTTTCCTCCGTACGTTTCCAAAATCTTACATGCTATTCCAGTGGTATATCTACCTGCTATGTATCAGTTATATCATACAAACTATAATACGAAAAACCCAAACGAATTATCGATTGTTACCGATGACACCTAATAATATAAGAATCAAGTTGGTGTTGCTTGGAATTTAACGTGAAAATATTTCGCTCTCGGCATTCAAATACTTAAACGCATTACATTTCGAGCAACACGAGCTTACCAAACACAGGAAATATCTGTGAAACGAATTCACGAATAAACATATTTCTCTTGATTCGGTTAATCCTCCGTACATTGCAAGATAAAAAGAGAACGAATAGAAAAAGTATTTAATTAGAGACGCATATGCATAAATTCGCATTAAGGATAGATCCACTTCGAAGCCCGTGTTTGTTTATCGCATGTACTACTTGCGGAGAAAAACTTGATAATTTAGTCGTTGATTAATTTCTAAAAATTAATATCGGTTTGAATGTAACGTTTATTATATTGACGTAATTTTAGTATAACATTAACTTAATACGAAGAGAAACGAAACAAACATAACATCGCCGTTTCGTGTATATAATTAATTTCTATCTGTGGGCCCTTTAAAGTGGTCGTTGAAAGACTCGATGCCAGAATACGATCGCCGATCAGAATATCTAGTCCAAACAGCAAAGTACATTAAGCCATTCGAAATAACAGCGCATAATACGTACACCTTTGCCGACAAAGTTGATCAATGTTCGATAAATGTATTACGCGTTAGCGTAAAACTTGTATTTGGATTAAAAGCTGCATTTACTATCCGATGTGTCGAACGTGCGTATATCAAACACTGCTTTGAGCTGCTTTTACTTGCACGCTCGTTATAATTTTTTTAAGCGACAAAAACATGTCGAGCTTACATACAATCGTCATATAGACGGTATCCGTGGAACGCTGGGAAAATATATAAATTGCAAGAGTTTATCTATTGATAGTTTATGGAATCGCGAGTGTAACAGCGATTTTGATTATCTACCGATAGTTCGATAATTCATGGCACCGCTAATACAGCGTTTCAGTCGGCAAAGTAGTACACGTCGATTCATACGTGCAGCGGCGTAGGAAAAAAAAAAGGCAGTCGTTAATATACATAAAATCGATCATTGGAAATAACATAGGAAGTGTAGAATAGAGGTGTGTAAATGTAGTCGTAATGTAGAGAGCGCAGATTCTTAGATTATATCATACCAATCCTCTGGATCCTGGAGTCGAAGTCTTTCTCTGAGATCGAAATCAGGATCCGGTATTCTTATCGCGCGCGAACAGCGCTTGACACACATGATCACTAAACACTTAACCAAAACTTGGTTCTATCATTTGTTCAGGACCAATTATCATAAACGATTATATCGATAGCATGTTCGAGTCATGTTATTAATGCAGCATTGTACTTAAAAAAAGAAAAAAGAACTTTAACGAGCAATTTAAGAAGGGTTTACTTAAGTAAAAAAAAAAGAAAGAAAGAAAGAAAGAAAGAAAAAAGAGAGAGATAAGCGCCGCGAGCACCCGGCATCGATCGAGAAGCTACGACGAGCGCTTGTATGTACGAGGAACGAATGTTGTCCGTTCTTTTTCTCAAGGTATATCCTATCGGTTTGTTTCGTCTAGCTTTTACATAAATGTTAAACGAAACGTCGGATCAAAAAGTTTCGACAGAACAATAACGCGGACAGTTGAGACGAATGTTAAAATTATAAGTTCTATATAACGAAAATAACATTGAAATACAGCGTTACTTTTTAACTCACTTCTTCGAAGTCATCGATATCGTTTTATTTACATATCCAATCGACCAGTGTACGATGTAAGGAATGGTAGCAAAATCAGAGAACGTGACTGACAATGGGATTTTGAATACTTTTACGCAGACTCGCCATTTTTTACGCGAAGCTACCTCCTCTTTTTAATAAACGTTCATCCACTTCATCCGATCATTCAGACTCATCATCGAGGTTACAGTTGCATTAGAAAACACGTCCAGGAGGACCAACCCTGTGTTGAACTGAATCTTATTGATACTTACCCGACTAATCAATAATCCAATGAAATAACGATAATCCTGAGTAAGTTGGAACAGAAAGCATTGACAAGTTTCGAGTGAAGTTGGCTGGGAATGTTACGGCTATTATCGAATCGAGTACAGTTCGGGTCAGCGTATCGTAATCACGTGGAAACCTAAGAATGACAAAATCCGCAATAACGTGCACGCGAGCGACAAAGCAAACTTGCTGTAATTACCTTCCGAGGCGGAAGTACCGTACCGTTTTATGACTATTATCGGTGCTACCAGTGTCCGCGTAACGTCTAAATAGTGCCTTTCATTGCTTTCCAAATGATTTCCGTGTGTACCGCCACTGATGTATGACAATCGATCGATGTCGTCGTTCTCGACGTGACGTTAAAAAAAGCCATATGCTATATAAATACGATGAAGAAAACATGGAGATATAATAGAGAAAACTAACCATCGAACGAGGCAGGAATATATCGGTAATATAATAGGTAAAAAAGTGGAATTATCGATTGGCACGATTATCGATAAATAATCATTAAAATAATAGATTACGAGTAATTACTCGAATGAACGTGTCGATCGCGGTCGTGGTGCGACAAGTAAGAATAATATTTCTATTCATACTAATAATAATTAATTTAAAAAAGAATAACACGCAACGCGTAGTGATTTAGTTGAGTAGTTTGGGTGAACACACGACGATATAGAAAAATACGACGGAAAACATTCGAATCGATGAGAAGTGGCAATTAATCTGAGCAGGCTCGCGATAGTGTACGTTGAGGACAAGTTTAATGAACCGAACAGTGTTGAAAGTAACAGTTAAAGGAATTTTACTTGACGTTATGCTAATTCTTTGATTAATATTAATTCCTTAGTTCGAAGAGTAGTTAGAAAACAACAGGTATGGTTAATTCATGAAGTTTCTATTTAATTCAGTTGTTCTTTCTACGCTATAGCTCAGAAGCGTACATTAACGTCTTTTTTGAAAGAACAATACCGTTTACGTATTTAATATCTTGTACATTAAATGTCTCTTTTTAAAGAATTTCGCTTGAATCGATAGCTTTCTATTAAACATAAAAAATGGGTAGAAATATGATAATGATATTTTACTCTAAAAAGATTAATCAATTTATATCGATTACATCGTCAAAGGATTTTTTTCTGAACAATATATATAATTTTACAAATTCAACACTGCGCTTAGCGATTCGAGCACGCTCGAAAGCATTTGGCGGAAATGGATCTACAGTGATACGTGAGCAAATACATGTGCCTAAGACCTCGATGCCTGTGCTTTTTTACGAAACTTATAACTACATTACGTAGTAATCATAAAACGGTACATTTAAAAGATCCAAGTAATCGTTGCGTTCTCTACCTAATTATTATTTCTCAAATATTTTAAATATCTTCGATCTTTCTGTACTATTGATATTTTTTTCTTTCTAATTGTTTTTCTAACTGTACTATCTGTATCTTTTTCTTTCACATTTCTTCTAGCTCTTAAGTACTTGTATCGCGATGATATAGTTTTATCTCAAGGATAAAGACATACTAGCAACCATCAACGATCATCGGTGTAGTACTCGCAACCTTTATCGAAATCACGTATAATCGAAGATCGCTCATTTTCTTCGTGTTATTCATAAAAGATGATCGATCGAAAGTCCTTAAACAATACAAACTGCGCCAGTCTTTCGAGCATGGTCATTTCCGAGCAGTTTTAAGAATATAAAGCGATGTGCTGTTCAAAGCCTTCGAAATTCCCGCGCAATGGCGGATCCAATCAACAAACGTACCGATTGTCATGTTAGCAGTATAAGGATTGTCCAAAAGACGTAAATAGATGTGTACGTCGGTCCAAATGGCACGTAGCGCACGAAAGAAACAATGATGTAAATAAAGAGAGAGAAGAAACAACAAAATACAATGAATCTTTATAAAGCCTTAATTTAGTCTGATAGTAAAATACTGGTTTACCTTTTACTTTCGTCATTTACACTTATTTCTTCGCGAGTAGAACGATGCCACAGCAGAATATAATTAACACGTAGAGTTAAAAAAAGACCCCTTAAATGTTCTTAAATTCCTTTTTGGATAATGCATGAATTGCTCAGTTTTCAAACTTTTCCCTTCACCGTGATTCGTCACTAAAACCAAAACAAAAAAAAAAGAAAAAAGAAAGAAAAAAGAAGAAAAAAAAAAGTAGATTCATTTAGTAACAATGATATGAGTTTCCTTAACCCTTTTGGGACGGTTTTCAGAAACATACTTAGTAGATAGAGAACAACATTTTAGTGGTAGTAACAAAATATTACTTTCAATATATTCGTAATGTTTTCCATTCAACGATATCAATCGACGCCAACGAAGAATAATTCATTAAACTGTCTACTATCGCAGGATTCGAAGTTTCTCGTGTAACATAATATTCAGATTCGAGTGAAAGAGATATCGCGAAAAAAGGAGAAAAGGACAGAAAGAGCGTAGAAACGGCGCAGAAATTATCGCTTTCCAAAGACTTGAACTTCGAATCTCAGTTGAATTGCTTCGCGCCTTCTAAATGAAACATCCTATACGATAAAATTGTATTTATAATGCGTATGAATTACTCCTTGACAATTTACACGGAACCCAAAATGGATGAGAAAAATTCTTACATAGACGTTACCGTCGCGAAAGGGTCCAAATGAAGATAAACTAAACAAGAAATAACTTCAATGAAAACAATACGTAAAACAGAATGTACCAAACCAATCGACAACGATAAAACGAAAATACTGATACCAAACACACTAACGCTAAAGATAACAACTAATACTAACGCGAGAAACTGAAAGAAAAGAAAACGAAAAAATAAAAAAATAAAATAAGAGGATCGAAAGCAACAAAAATATTTAAAAATATGTGAAACGCACAGCTCGTTGAAGTTGTTGAAGCATCGTTCTGGCTCCCGGAAGAAAAAGACTCCGCGCTAGAGATTGATTTCTGTTTTGTCATATTCCAATTGAACAACCGAAGCTGTCCATTTTTTATCGTAGATCCTACGTTGTCCGCCGTAAAAGCTGTAGAGAATTTATTCTTAACTCTATGATCTATACAGATAAAGATCTATATATAAAAAAAGGAATATATATATATATATATACATGAAATTTAAAGTCCTACGTTTCGGGACGATGCCCGTGAGAACGAATTAAATATCGACAATAGATCGTGATCGATCTTTTACTCTCGATCAAACCCGTGCATCGGTCCCGTTGAGAGAACGAGAGTGAGAGAGAGAGAGAGAGAGAGAGCGGGAGAGAAAGAAAGCGAGAAAGAGCGAAACGCGAAGCAGACAAAGGAACACGGTTTCCTTTACACCGCATTCGAGCCAATCTGAAAAAAACAAACGAAGCCCTGAATGCCTCTAAAGCTTGAAACGTGGATGTATTAACAACTTGTAATCATTCCATTGCATATTATACATAATTAAGATTTAGCGCGACAGTGTACTGTAAATCCATAGACGTTATTATTATTATATATATATAAAATATATATATATGTATATTATATGTTATTATATATATATTGTATATATATATATTATATATATATATATCGTAATTATTATGTAATAAATATTGTTGTTAACATAAAATTCATAATGATCGATCGTTCTCTTTTTCCCGAATATCATTTCGATATACTACACGTATTTCCATAGGTTTCGCGTAGGAACCACGATACTTGCAAAATTGTACGCCTATATATTAAGAAGATATAGCAATTTTTGTTTTCAATAGCTCATTTCAAAGACTATCTTCTCCTCTCGTTTTAATTTTAAGATTTATTTTATCTTGATTAGAAACCGATATCATTCGAAAGGATATCTTTGCACTCGACTCGTCTAGTTAGCTAATATAATAATTCGTTCATTTCCTTCAATATAATTTACATTTATATTCGATGAGCCGTAACGATAAAGAATAGATTTACGTTTGACGACAATAATCATATATTACTATAACGAAAACCGGGAATCGTACGATCGTTAAACGCCGGACGATTCCATGGAATCGGTAGAATCGGAAAAAGCGAAAGTTCCTGGAACGCCATAATGATAGAATCCAGTAAAATAAATGCATTAATCGGCAAACTAGCAATGGTGTGCAATGGTTGATGGTAGATTACGTAGCAAAATAGTTTATTACGTAAAAACTAATTAAAAAATATACAAAGAAACAACAGAGCCAAACATAACACAGCATACAATACGTACAACTAATGACCGCGTATACTATAATTACTCTATAATTATTCTATAATTATGTTGATTAGCTGCTTCAGTAAGCTTAGTACTGGCGGGAGGACGATCGTTTCCGATTTGTCGTTCGTTGGCTTTTTACGGGAAGGCCGCGGGCGTATGGTTTGTGTGCGTTTGTTGAGAGATAGTAGATGCCTCGTGCTCTGTAACATTTCAAATAAACGTTCTTTTTTTTACAGCTTTTCTACTCTTTCTCTAATTTTCCTTGAAACTGTTGCATTTTTTCTTGGATATTTATATCTATCGTGCAACGTTCAAAAATATTTTGAAAGCCATTTAATCAATAATTTTGTATAAATTGCGAGCTGTAATCTCCTGTTGCGCGAACAGTTCTTGCAATTTTATAAGTTACGAGTTACTATCGATATCGTATTATCTTGCAAAAGTGCAATTATAGATGCAATTTCTGTAACTCTTTGAAAATTAATCATTTTTATCTTAGTTGTTTTATTTAGTAAGTTGGAAGAGTTAAAAATGCTCACGTATATGGGGCGTCTTCTCCCATGAGTATGTGCTCTTCGAGTTTCGGATTGCACCAGCCGATCAGGTAGGAAAAGAGATTTCCACACGGCGCTGCCCAGAATCCTACTTTCGTCGTGATTGATTCTATGTAGTAAGGCGTCACTTTTGTGTGGTCGCACGACAACGTCTCTGCGGACGAAACATTTCACTGATTTCATTCACAGTCGACCATCCGTCCCATAGAACGTTTTCTCTAATGATAAGGTCACTCTATGGGGAGCCATAATTACGTATTTTCACGAGTCCTTCTCTATTCCGTAGCATTTGATGAAACTCGATTTAAAATGAAAATTTCCAGACAAAGAAAAGAGTATAAACTAACGATAAGAGAAACGAATTACCATACTTACAGTTTCATCGAACTTTAATAATGTTTTAAGTTATAAAATGTTCCAAATATACATACATTCTTTTAATCAAACGTATTTCTATATTCCAAAAGATTCGTGCTTTTGAAAAGAATACTTGGAAGTTCACTTGTTCGTCAAAGCTTCAGTTTGCACTTAATTTCTATTTAACTAACGCGCTTTCTTCTAACCATCAGGGAAAATTGGGAAGAGAATTACTGTTCCTTTTGCACAAATATTAGAACAATCTAAAGTTCAATAACAATAGAAATTTCGAAAATATTCAACGCGGATAAAACGTAGCAACTTGGACAATTCAATTTAATTCCTAACTAAACTTGGACTAAAAAAACGAAATCTTAATATTCTCCTAATTTCTAATATATTTCACAACTGTCACAACGTTCAACAAAATTCCTTCCATTAAGAAAGTTCGTAATAACAACTCGTCTTATAAAAAGTCAAATTATATACTTTCAAGAGAACTGAAATTAGACGAAACTGTCATTCGTTTCTGGTTTAACGCCGACACGATCGTTTCTCCTCAATCTACTTTCTTCAATGCCTCTCTGAATGCTTCATAAACAACACGCAACCGATGGCTTTGCTATTTAACAAATAACAGGTAACAGGTAAACACAATACACGCAATTCTTAAAAGGTCTGAATCTCTCTTGCTCGTTGAGATAAGTGAAAATGGGTCGTATTACTTACGGAGCAAGGAAGTTGTCGCGCATCCGGGCTGGCTGGAACCTCCGTTCACGTAGAAATCTGCGTGTCCGGTCGGTCCCCATTGACCCAAAATCCCGGCACCAGTGTGGATCACATCGACGAAATGCGCGTCCGTTTCGTCTAAATCCATCGACCGGTTGCCATTCATGTAGAAAAATATCGTTGGATCGAGTCCTAATCACCACGAACATGGAAATTCAGTCGCGTTAGAGAGCGACTTTTAATTTTCATGATAGGTCAACCTACCTTATTGTTTTTTCAAGGTCGTCGTAAATAATTTAGCTACTTAAGGAGAGAGAAAAACGTTGGCTAATCCAGAATAAGATCAGTTTGCGGATGTAGAAGGTGTTTGAACAACAATATATATAACAACAATTCATATATAGGATGTTAAAAAAAACAGGAGGATATTCATAAGCTGTGATTCTGAATATCTAGACGATGAAGAAGGTTCGTGCAAGTACATGCAAATTAAATTAAATTAGAAGTTAAAATTTATCTTGATTACTTTTCTACATAATTTTAGTCGTGACCTAAGAGAACAAAATGGAGAAGCTAATTCATTTAATTCATCTATAATTAAATAAATTCATTAATTTAATTCACGTATGATTAAATAAATTCATCTACATTCTTCACGTTCCATTCAATTTTTCCAATTTAAATAGAATGGTAGCTTTAACATCGAACTCTATGCCTGGATTGAATCATCTCCAAAAATATATACGTTTCAATATACGCTAGAAAAAACTGATGCTACGATAAATAAAAATCTACGATGTACGTATAGGACCAGATTTGCGTTAGAATTTGCCTTAGCATACCTTGCTGTATTCATTAAACAATGTATCGTAAGTTTCTAACAGAATTTCGTTAATCCGATCATTAATGACAGCGAAAAGAAGAGATACGAATAAATAATAAAATTACACATATTACCTGTAATCCTTCCAAGCTTGTCATCGGGCAAATAATTCGCAATCAGGCCAGCTATATGCGCGCCCACGCTGTATCCGAGCACGTGTATATTCTCCACCCTCGTTCCCCGAGGATGATCCCTCAAGTACCTTACCAATTGAGCAATACATCGTGAACAGAAATCTGGACCCCATTGTATTTGCGACAGACAAGGCTCGCGCACCAACGAACCGTAATCGACGATTATAATATTGTAATCGCCTCGCGTGAAATACGCTGAAATCGAAAGTTTCATACATCGAGACCATCGCGCGCTGCATAGCTACTCGTTCGAATCTTTTAATCTTCATCGACTAAAAAGTGCGACCTAACAGACGATTATGATTTTTATTTCTTTGAAACGATATACAGTTACTGAAAAATTGTTTATTTTCCGTTATCGTAGAAATGTTATTTCTTTCGATGTTAGAAATTTCAATAGTTTTTTATACTTTACGAGGAATAAATTTTCTTAAGATATACGTGTACGTCCATTTAAAGCGATATAGCTTATAATTCTTTTGAATTAAATTGCAGGTTTAAGATCACTGAAAAGCAAAATTTGTCATACTTTTTGCTCTCGTTTACGATTCTAAGTTACTATCGAACGTAAATTATTACTTTTATAATATCGAATGAATCGAACGATATTTCGTAAGAAAGGCAAATTTCCATTAAATTTCTTTTATCGTCACAGAAGTATTGGACAGAACCAATTGCAACGTTTACGATGTTTTAAATAGTGGATCGATCAGAGCATGAAAGTTACTGACATATAACGTGAGTCGCTATTTTTCTCGTACTAGGTAAAGTTTTATAACTTTTCAAACAGTCGAGGAACGCGATAAAAACTTTCACACTCTCTCGCAGAAACTCTCATCACCGAAATTGGTCACTTTCGAGTGAAATACATATTCAATAAATCGTTCATTACGTTATTATTCTAAAATGTAAGGGAATTGTATAAAATTGTTTGACAATAAAAATGTAATTGCGTTACTATCAAAACATAGTCGTACGATTCTTAAATTTCTCTAGAAAGCAGATTTAGTAAGATTGATAACTATATTAAGAGAAGTTATAGTGCTCGGCAAATCTTACCTTTTCGAAGATCCGGGCTAGGTATTAAATTTCTCCCTCCACCAAAACCGTGGATAATGATTTTCGTGGGATGTGACTTATTGAATTTGGAGTACTGAAGCGACTCGAACCTTCGTACGTTAATGCGTAGAGGTTTCTTTTGTGTTTCTCTGAAAAATGGCAGTCCCAAGAAAGTTACATTCACCTGTTCAACGATCTTCCTAAGAAAGTAAAGAAATGCTCGCGCAATGAATAAAACAAAAAAAAATTCAGTTTCTAATGTAAAGTGATATGTCGACGCTAAATTAGGTATTATAATTAGGTATATAAGATATATAATTAGGTATTATATCCTAAACTTCAGCATAATTATAATAGGTTTATTACTGCAGTATTTTTAGTAATTATGCATATATTAAATATAGATATTTTCTTTTTTAAATAACTACTCGTTAAGTTTGATCAAATATCAAATATTAAATAAATATTAAATAGTCATATGTTACATTGTATATGAATCTGCGAAGCGAATGTCAATGACCTTATAATCTCGAATGGAGTTTCACTCGCGTTACGATATTTCTTTTATCGAATCCTATTCCTTTGACTCTAATAACGTTCTTATATTACTAATACGAGCACGACAGACACGTCTTTATGAACGTATTAGTTACTCCTTCGTGATAATTACACTGCAGATATTTATTCGCATTCATATTTTCCTGAACACAACCAAGTAAATACCTAAGTATTATAACGAGTAGTACGCGTTAGATATTTTCGATATTTTAGCACATTATTTATTATTTTTTGCATCTTCAAATTTCTCATAAATGTGTACAAATTTACAATCTGATACTATAATCTCACAAATTCTTAATGAATATCGTTCTTAGAAACGAAGCAAATCTAATACTGCGTTTAGAAACCAATACAGAGGAAAGCGAATAATCTTAATTTTTAGCACAAGTGTTCGATTTTCGCTTTTAAACGAGATAACGTCGTACAAAAGGAAACGAGAAAAAATGGACAAAATAGGGAAATGTGAATGAGTAAAGGCACTTAAAACGTGCCAAGACACTGTTAGTTACCGGAGAAAGGTGAACTTCGAAACGAGGCCACACTTTCAGCGCGAGGCGGACTGATCGTGATCTTGAAATCGAGAGTCGTACGTGGACGTTCTTCCTTACGGCCACATTCAGGTACGAGGTGAACATTCTCGAACGTCAAACGAAAGTGAGGCGAGGAACCGCGAAGCGTTCAGCTAACGCGAAGGTAAATGGGAAATTTCACCGAAAGTTAGAACGTCTAGCGTAATTTTTTCATCATCTGGTTGAAGCGAGATCGAATTCCGAGACGGTAGCGGAAAACGCGAGACAGAATAAAACCGGCGATGATAGAAAGTTACAATTTCTTCATCTAGAATAGTTTTCTGAAACGCTCAGCTTATTATTCGTATAGGCAAGATAATTAAGATAGTATGACGACAGTTATATAGGATGTTACGGAGAAGCGTTATTTTTAACAAATAATTTGAACAGATTGTTTGGTACGTTGACTTTCGAGAAATAAATTTCCTGCATGTTTAGAGTATAATTTTAAAGTGTGGTTTCAATCGTTAAATAGCTGAAATCGAGTGGTTTAACTCGTGCTATCAATCATCGTTATTATTATTATAGTTATTATTATAGTTAATGTTAAGGAATTACGACAGTTTGATGAATGATTTATTTTAACGAACTAAAAGAAGTAACATTTCTTATATCGCTAGTTGTAGAGATATTTGAAGTAAACTGTTAGTTTATGTAGGAGGACACTTCCTAAATAAAAACATATTTGAGTCGTTTATTATGATAAATTTTATAATAACACTTCAAATAGCAATAATTTATTTAACACATTTCTATTCATGTATAATTCATTTTAAATAACTATTCTGCCTTTGCAGCTTCACATAATCATCTTAAAGTATTTTTTATAAGGTGTACCTTTTTCATGTTTTTCTTATAATTATTTAGTAAGCTTGACAGAAAATATATAAAATATGATGAACAACAAAGTATATTACACAGAAGAAAATTCAAATAATGTACATATATCACTGTGTATATATAACTCAATTTATATAATTTATTAATATTATATATATATATATATAAGTTACAGTGAAATAATTTATCGTTATTTTCATTTACATAATTCAATTAGATTAATTTAAAACAACCTTACCTTGTGTACAAATAAAATTCTATCTGCGGATGTGGGCATTCAAAGGGTGGTTTCGCACAGGATGTACTGTTGAACAGATCCTTGAACGTTTTTGTCTCCGCACTCACATAATCTAAGAACGAAATCGACGTATATTACCGACCCGCATACCGATAATACCTATTTAATTTCCTCGATCCCGATTTCACATGAATCATTTTTCTACGGCTGGTTAACCGTCGATTGTCCAAGATCGATCATTTATAAACATAGGTTTTGCATAAAAAAAGCCGTTCGACCGTTCTAAGAAACTAGAGAAACAGGTAAAGGTCGATCGTTTCGCTATATCGCTCTTAGCAACTTTTTGTTGCTCTTCTCTCGTTAAATGTATTCTTGTGGCAATAGTATGAGAATGTGGATACGCATTAACGATGACAAGTAAAATAGCATTGACACGATTCTCTTTAAAACTGTAAAAAGCCACCTTTGATTTCTGATCTACTCGTTGATGTCTAAATAATCGAGCATTGCAGTCTTTTTTATAACGATAGCTTTGGTGGATCTTGACATTACCGGCTAATCAATAAAATCTTGTAGATGTAGCATTATAAATAGAAACGATAAATTTGTAGCCACTATGTTTAATATTTCTGTTTGAAAGATAATTTCATTTACGAGGAGATTTGTTACGTATTAATTGATGTTTTATTTTTTAGTCATTTATCGTTGGTTTGTTAATCGTTCACAAACTTCATCATACAAACAATTTCACTTTTTACTTAACGTTTTAAAAACTTTGAAATTTAGAATGCACTATGTTAATACGTAACTATGTTTCTAATTATTCATATTACGTTTAAACGTCACATTTCTTTAAACTTATTACAATGAAACATCCACCATAGATTTAGATATATGTATATATAATAAGATAATTTTCTGGACAACAAATTTTTTCATGAAAAACAGTTTTTATCAGAAATCGTCTAAAAGTCATGATATTAAATCGATTAATTGTTCGTCAATATGCACTGTCTTATACTAATATATAATACGAATCGAATGCGATTCGTTGCTTTTCTAATTGTTTTATTACGAATCTCATCATACACCTATGCCATAAAATGTAAAACACTAAATGAAAATGAAAAAACGACAAATCTGCTAGAATTCTTCAAGAGACGTAACAAATAGATACCTTAATACCTGTGACTACCAATATACGTATTTGCCTAATTTTCAATTCTCTCGGAAAATTATTTTGTCCTATTCGGAAGCTATCTCTACAACCCCATGACTGCGCCAAAACACTGCTAACACCGCACCCTATTTCTTCAAATGCCACCAAATTTTTGCTCGAGTACACTTTAGAAATCACTAAATATCAAAGCCGGATATAGTTTCTCTCAGAGGACGGGCGAGTCACGAACCGTCCCTCCAACACCATTCGAAACACCAACGCGACAGCTTCCAACTTCCAACTCGCAACTTCCAAAATTGCAGGATCAAGTTAGGTCAAGTGTTATATTTTCTCGTCGTTCGCGCGAAACTTCGACTTTTGGCTGGGATTTTGAGCGTGAAAAAGGGACCGGCAGTCGATAATCGAGCGACAAACTACTTACGATACTGCAGCACAGCAAAGAGGACGAACGTGAGATATCTCAAGACACTGACCGCCATCTCCCGCGCTCGCGTGGTTTGTGATATAACATTCAGACACGCGGTGGTGAAAAATCAGTAAAAGTGCTTCCCGCCGCTTCTCTCGGCCGATTGCAACATGCAAAGTCACCGTAGGGAAACAGAGGATCCCGGGGGGGACTTTAGAAAGTCGCCGGCTACTTCGCGCGTTGAATAGCTTCTCTCTCCGATTTTACGCACGCGAGTGCACGTATGTACGTTACGCGTCGCGAAATGTGCACTTTATTAGATACAATGTCGATGCATCGGTAGATTTGATACCGCCCAGGGTGTTGCATCTTCGACGGATGTTGACGGTTAGCCTCGATTTCCGGGAAAGTATATACATACCACGGACAATTACAGAGGGTTTATTCATTCGCGTGCAACTAAGCCATTATTCGCGGAGAGATTTCGCGTGCCATCCCCTTACACATTATACTCTCCTAGTACGAATCCCCAATTTTGTGCCAAAAATTGCCAAGAAATAGGTTCCCAAGAAATTCCGTCTGAAAATCTTTCAGCCCTGGTACAGTCTTGTGTTCCTATTAATTAATTGTAACTTAACAATTAACTATTTTGTGAATGACCAGACGTGGTCAGGGAATGGTAGCAGAGTTAGGGGAGCCACATCAAGCCTTTTGGTTGAAGTCGATTGTTCCGTACCTTATGACACCAACGAAATTCACGTGTATGACGACGTAAGTAAACAGCCTTAATTAATCATTTTGTGAATGGTTTATCGGCTGACGATGGTAGGGTTGGAACAGTCGTACCAAGCTTTTTTGTTAAAACTAATTGCCTTACCTTATGGCACCAACAAAATCCATCGGCATGATGATCAAAGCAAACAGCCTCAGAATCCAGCCGGAAGATACCTGTTTATTTCCGATTCGGCAAGCAACGGTAAAGCGTACCAGGTGAATTTTGTTTGTCTATCAACTAAACTTTCACTGCGAACGAGGTTGCTCGAAAAGGCGTGAGTATTTATATCACCGGCTCTTGGACTAGGAATTTGACCAAATAGATATAATCCTAAAATAAAACTATACGTGTATACGTGTGTCTGAAGATAATAATCACGTGTATTTAATTTTCATAAGATAAAACTAAACACTTTTAATAACTAACGATTTCTTTGGAAAATACTACGCGAATGTAAAGAATCTTGGCTTTGTCACTTTTAGCCGTCTGAAAGAAAATTATGAGTATTTGAAAACATCGGCTTACGATTTATTGTCAATAATCAGTATTTCTTATCTTTTTTTTTTTTAATTACATAATACACTCAAAATTACAGTATACATACATATTTTACATAATTATTGTTGTAATAATTATTAACAAACCAGACTTACCGGCGTGTGTAACAATGACTCATTTTTGTTTGCTTTTTGTTCTCATCCTAACTTGCAGCTACGTGTATTATAATAGAACAGGCCCGCTATTTCGTATATTTAAACAGTGAAAATAGATTTTCTTTAAATTGCCCACCACAGGGTTATTAAGATTATCGTTTCGTGTTATCTCTGTCAATTATGAAACCGCTATAATAGAGCGCGAATTAGTGATTACCTCTGAGAGATTTAACGTCAATGGACACAGAAGAGAGAACATTTCACAGGGAAAATCGCGATTATAGTTAAATACCAGGGCATGCCATGATCGCGAATCTTCATAATGGCCTTCAACTCTTCAGCCGTGATAATAATACACGCGACAAATTGATGTCTACGTATCTTCCAACTTTAAGATATTCAAACTGATATCAGGTGCCGACGTTCTAACGCATTATCAACGAACAATTTATCGCGTTATCAATTCGAACTTCGCATAAAATCCTGTTCGATACATAGTGACAACACGTTTCAGAAGTTTTGAGAAGAGCTTTGTAAAAAATTGTTATCGATCGTTATAACGTGCCAGTCTACTTTCTATAACGCATATTACTACGGATATTGCTTTATTTGAATAATTCTATTTCGAATATTGCCAAATAGGTAATAATGAACAGTCCATAATTAACGATAGATTGTGATAACAAAATTTTAATGAAACCCATAAGCATTTCGAATATCTTACATACTCTGTCTACTTACAATTGTAAAATTCTAAATGATAATTGTAAGTTCAAGAGAAATTCGCGCTCATGAAACTTCTTCTATCAACTCTTCTTTCGACCATTCAGCTTTAACGATGCGATCTACGAAGAAGGATCAAGCAGGTATGCGAAATTTCACAATGAAATTCACTGATTTTAATGTCACATCTTAAATCAGTCTTATCGTCGCCGTTTAAGAGACCTGAATCGATGATGAACATAATACCTTTCGTTGATAATGCGTTAATCGGAGATACACTGGAGCACGGGAACGTGAATCGTGTGATCGAGCATGTGAATAGATCGTTAACACTAAAATCTCGTGTACTTTGATGCACAGCACGGAAGAGCAGATTTTTTTGACTCACGCGTAACACTATTTCTCGAATGCCCTTAACAAATATGTTATTGTCGGTTAAACCGTAAGTCCAATCAATTTTAATATTGTCAGTTCGATGCACTAGGATCGATCGAAATTTATGTAATAATAATAATGTATAATGTATATATACGTATATATAAGTATATATATGTACACACGCACGCGCATATACAGGTGAAACCAGGGACGCACACACGCATCCACACCAGTTACGGGTCCGCGAGAATTAGAAATGTTTGAACTAACATTCAGATGGATAGTTGAACCACTGCTGAAATTTCGTTACTTAAAAGATCAGTTCGCTATCGGAAAAGTATTTCAAGTTACCTGAAACGAGTTGAAACTGTTACTTTCGATTTTTCATTTAAAAATATCATTTTCCATGTTTAAGACGATAATGATAAATAGACTGGGGATGTTTATGCAAATTCGCATCTTTATGAATATAATTTTTAAAAAATGGAACCTAGGCGGACATCAGTTTTATTCGCCAAATATTATAACGAATACCGTGTCTTGAAGATTTTATATATCTTTGCGTATTATGTACATTCTGTGCAGTATATTTCAGTATATTTAAATTTCCCGTAAATACATAAAAATCCGCAGTCTAATGTTAATTTAAAATTGTTAACGCAATAATAGACAGAATTGATATAATTAATAATTTGATAATATAATTACTCCTAAATAGACTTCGAAACACTAACTAAATTTATAATGAATTTTTTACGAAGTACATTAGATTTTAATTCGCAATATCTGTAAACACGAAGATTTCCTTCGTAATAATTTTACTTTCAAGGTTTAGTTTAACAATATCGATGATTATGATAAATAGAAATGTACGTGGATTCGAACTGAATACGAAGAATGTTCTAACAACAGATAGAACAGGCTCATTTTTCCCAAGCATTATTTTGACTAGAGAACACAAACAATTGCTTTCATTCGCCATCATTTGAATAATGCGATACATACGCTTCTATTCCATATAATTTGTAGAGCGATAAATTATTTCACGTGACATAAAACAATTTTCTTCACAGATCACGTACACACAGAAAGGATTTAATTTAGACATTTTACAGACATAAAACATAATAACAAGGAATAATTTGCAAGCGTACATTCGTACGTAAAGCCACAAGAAGCTTAATACGATTGGAACTTAAATATTTCTTCGTGAAACGCTCGTGCTCGCTGGAAACAATAATTTCCTTGCTAATACATATAACAATTCTAATACACAATTCTGACTATATTAGTACAAACTATATTTAATAAAAATTTAAGGAAGAAGACCTTAATTTAACAAATTTTATATTTCACGCGTTTTAAATTTAAAACATTTTCGTACCTTAGAATATTAAGAACTTTCACTGCAGAGAGATAACGAATAATACTAATATTCTCCATATACAGCGTGAATTAATAAATATTAATAATATAGCAATATTTCCAGAACCTCTCTTTTACTCGAATAAATTAAAAGCACGAGAATATCACGACAAAATTTCGCATGGTATTAACATACATATTTTTAAAGCATATCTACTTCATTGCCCTTATAATATATGCTTTACTATATTTGCGAGCTTCCTCCGTTTATTGTCGACATTTAATAGGTGAAATTTCTCTTTCTCGCAAAAGAAGATCGATAGAACGACGTAGCTCGACACTATGTGAATTATGTACCTAAAAAATGTACATATAACGACACGTAATATATGTGTACAGAACATGTAACACGTTACACATGGTATATACATGTAATGTATATTTGTATATATATGTATATATATATATATTTATTTATTTAATTTAAATATTTTTTTTGTTATATTTATGTCATTTCATATGATTCCTTCAATACTATACGTTACAATTTAATTTACTTTCCGTTAAGACCACAAGGTAATACTTTTTTTCATGTTTATGAATAGGTAATGTACATTTCAAGCATTTTCTAAACTTCACGCCATATACAATTGCGCCCGGACACAATAACGTAGCAAACTCGTCGGACAGTCGTGATCAATCTCTTACACACGTTTTACGTTTTTTTAAACCGTTTTCAGAGAAAATAGTTATCTATCGAAGCAATGGATTAAAAATTACATCTGCAATACCTCGACATTGAATAATTTTTGCATGAATATTCTCATGATATCCGAGGTCAGACATGTAATTTTTGACAGCAACTTATAATTTACCTTTTATAATTCCTCTATCCTCGTGAGCGACAAATTAAATATTAAATGCTTCTAACACGCGTGATGATACATGTTACTACGTGATACCAGATGTTTCATGATACATTCATAACATATCTTTGTCGTTTCACTCTAGTGAAAATTATAATTTCTAACTTGTGATCAATTCTCTGTTGATAACATGTAAAACAGTTAAACATTTTCCTGGATCAATCAGCGATTCCAATACTCTTTTCCAGTGTAGCTTTCGAGGTCAAAAGTTCTATTTCGAAAAGAAAAATGTTACTAATATCTGTGATATTATTTATACTGTTTCCCCTCTCTGTATTTTATCGGTGAAAAAGCAACCAAATAACGATTTACGTGTTATCAACATTGCTAAAAACCAATCTAATGTAAAGGGTTAAGAAAACATTTTGGTATTTGTTAAAATTATTGAGAAATATTACGATATACATAACGTGAGTAATAAAACAGTAATAATAAGTTATACATAACAATAATAATAAGCTATACGAACTTACAACGAATGCATTAAGAATCACTCGAAGCAGAAACAAACATAGTGTAAAAATTAACAGTTACACCTATGTTGATCGAAAGATCTTTCATTGTGAAATCATTCAATACATTCATAGCGAATGTAGCTATTAAAACGTGGTTACCCGCCTGTTGTATTTTTCTTTCATCGGAAAGATCTGTATTTTAAATAATAATGACTATACAGCTTACTGTTTTACGTCTCTTCGTGAATCATCCTGTCAAATGGCACAAACTCAAGAATGCTCTAACGTTAATCAACAGCGTTGTTCACAGTCTACGTAAGAATGTGTGAAATACGTCAGTTATAAAAACTTATGTATATTGAACTCAACAGCGTTATATCTATCATTGTTAATAAATATCCTTGCATAATGTATCGTAGTAGCTATATATATAACTCTAACAATGCAATATTCGTCTGTCTGATATTTATGAATATTCGCTGACTGAAAACCTTTAGCATACTTGTCTGTCAATGCACGAACATAGGCGAAATATAATCGTTTTCACGGATAAGTGAAACGTTCGATTTTCTCTTACTCGTCGTTTAGTATCGCGTAGACGATACTCTCGATTACACATATATGTAAAGCTAATTGTTATTTAAAAACGATACAGGGTGCACCGAGAAAATCGTGCGCAATATTTAAATGTTTTACCATCTTAGTATTTCATAAATAGTGAGGCAATTCTATCCGATTCGATTTTTAACAATGTAATTTGATCCAGAGACGATTGGTTCCCGTCACGTTCGACGCATTGGTACGCTGCGATCGGCCCACCCCGTATTTTTCTTTTCTCTTTATTGTCGTAAAATTATTATCGGATCTATATATTCATATAAATATATCAGTATTATTGTTCGAACAGCATTAGAACTTATCCTACGTATCGCCGTAGTGATTATAGTTAATGTATATTTTGAGTTCAACCCCACCTTTTGATTCTGACAATGGAATAACATGGATAAAAGTTAGGCCTGTTACTACTTCGATACAATAGCGTATACAATATCTGATGCAGCACTGAATTATGCGAGCCACGATTTTTTTTCAAATAAAACGATGATTATATGTATATGACTAGGCCATTGCTGGCAGAGCAGAGTCATAATGATTATATACGTTTATATAATATATAATTATCCGAATAAAAATTCTGTTCGTATCCTTCTTTCAGCTCAGTTTGAATATCTTTTGATAATTATTTCCTTTAATTGTTTCGTCATTTTTCTGATTACATCGTTTCCGGAATCTTCCTATTTCCGTAATTCGTAGTTTCGATAAACTATATATATCGAATTTCGTTATTCCAATTTTTCTATATTTTAACAGTCTCGTTAATTCTATTGCGACTATCTTGGTCTTTCATGTCCTCTATTACCTCTGCTTTTCACATGATCTTCATTGCACGTGTATTGTCACAATAGCGTAGTGCATTCGCTATTCGTCGCTTCAACATTTCAATAGCCCGCTATTTCAACATTCTCCGGTTTTCATATAAAATCCCATGTCATTTTATAAAATAAATTACATTATTTCTCGATATATATACGTGCTGTCCTTTTATTTACAATCTCTGTTCCAAGTGCTCTTAATAGTTAAATATCGGTTCAAAAAATAGTCATTTGGCCGTTTTGATTTCTTAGAGAAGAGATAACTTTGACTCCACCCTACCATATATCTATGTATATAAGCACATATAAACGAAACTAACAAGCTTGTTTGCCGCGAAAATGTTAAGCGAAACGCCATACTTTACTTTCATCCTTCTCGAGGCTAACCGGACGCACGACTTTCTTCTGTTAACGTAACAACGGATCGTTCCGCTCGGCGCAACGTTCGAGTGACAAACATATCGGCGAATCACGAACATCGCGTGCAACGGCAATTCGTTAGAACGCGTGTCGTTTGGATTTCCGGCTTTCCATCGAATGGGAAAACCGCGGACCGAAGACGATACCGCGGAAACGTCAACTCCAAAATACGTTTCCCATTATTATCCGCATCATTTTTGCAATTATACTGATTATTCCCGAGCAAGTAAATTATGACTCTGCTATTATCTGTCGTTACTGTCGGTAATATTACGCCCAACAGAGAGTATTACAGCAGCATAACGGTTCTAACATAACGTGCATACGAAATCGCTCGAGCATTACGCTCGAGGAAGCTTCAATGACAGCCCTAAAGAGCCTCCCCGTACGAGAAATTTCCCTAAGTTAACGTTTCGAAAGATGCTCGTCTACCATTGGGTAAATCAATCGAAAGCATGTATATCTGTATGGTAAAACGCGAATCGATGAAAGAAGTTTATGCAACGATCGTTAACCCTTCGTTTTGCGTAAGCCCTAGCGTCAAAATCTGTAAGTAATTGATGATGTAATAAAATATATCAGTAAGTATCGTTGATGTAATTTTGTTCAGAGGACAGAAAATATTGCTAAATTCGTTTTATTTTCGTGGTATATTTTTTTTGGAACGATTCTAATTAAATACGACTTACTAAATTATTTTGAAAATTATAGATACTTTCATTGCTGTATAATATAATTATTGTCGATGTAATTTTATTTAGCAGACAGGAAATTTCATTACGAATTTACTAAATTTATTTTATCGTAATGTAATTCTTTTAACGATTCTAATAGAATACAGCTTAATAAATTATTTCGTAAATTATAGACGAATACTTTCATTGTTATATAATATAATTATTGTCAATATAATTTTATTTAGCAGGCAAAGAATGTTACTAAATTTATTTTATTATAGTATAATTTCTTTAAAGATTCTAATAAAATATGGCTTAATAAATTATTTAAAAAATTATTGGTAAATACTTTCATCGTTATTTAATATAATTATTGGTCTTTATTTTTAAAATTTTGTAGAAAAATCATTTTTATTGTCTTAGAATTATTATACCATCGTACTTTTACCATTTCTTTTAATTATTGTCCTACATAAAGATAAACGAAGAGTTAACCGGAATCCTTAAAAAACGTTTATATAACAAATTGCATAGAAACACTATTAAGTTTGTTGCGTTTTCATAACAAGTGCATGAGATTACAAGATATTATTGTCGACACCGCGAAACGTCTAAAAAATAAATTTTTCCACAGCTCGCCTTTAAGTCTCTAACGATTCTCAAAACACATTTTTCCTTTAACGTATGCGATTCGTTTCAGCAAGCATTTCGTCTATTGCGATTACGCTCGATTATATCGATCGCCATACACGTTGACCCCAACGATATGTACATACATACATATATATGCGTATATATAATAATACAATAATATCACTTTATACGTATTATGTATAACGTGTGATATACTGTGTAATAATATATCCGTTAAGTTTAACAATTAATGTTATGTTATATTATTTACACATCGTTTATAAATATCGAAATTTATGTTAATTATAGAGTCATTGCTTTTCTATTAAAATCTCTTCGCGTGCTTGTTTCCAAAGGCTTGGCAAATTATAATTAGAAATGTATGGACACACTAAGAAGTAAGTAATTATGCAAATGTGAAAAGGTAAATGAGAATTTGCAAGTCAACTTGATTCGTCTAAAGCTTGTGGAAAAAACTATCGTTATGACTATTCCATCTTTTGTAATTAAATACCTGTACCAAGACGTTAATGCAATCTGACAAAGGAAAAATTTGCCATTACCATACAAAAACTTTGATACGAAAGGATTAGTATGATTAGCTTACAATTAGTATCATATGCTGCAACATGGGCACGATACGTACATGTATATGCGTATGTGTATAATATTGATTACACCACCACATGACCGAGAAAATGTTTAATACCTAATCTTAATCATTGTTTAGCGCGTTGAATTAAACATATGTATATATATATATGTATATATATACATATATATCGGCTACATATGTATGTATATACTCGTAAATTTACGTATATATCTCATATTATGTATCTATAATTCCTTTTAGAAATAGATATCGCGCAAATTGACTAATCTCGTGGATCCTCGGGCAACGAAAAGAAGGGCTGTTTGAATAATATAAGTATGTATATAGTAGTACTTTTATGTAGTTTTGTGATTCGAAATTTGACGTGTATTGAGAATCGATCGATCGTTTTCGATACATGTATTTTTTGCAAAATTCCGAAAAATTCATTTCTTGAAAAACTTTATTACTGCACGATGAAAGAAAATATTAATGTACATTGATTTATGATATTAAAATCGACAAATTCAAGATTATATGCTACGAGCTTTCGCTAATAGGCATGTGGATAATACCGTGTTATTATAATTTTAGTCAGTTACGACACAATTCGACCTCAATGTACAGACTGTTTCCTTCGCGAACTTTTATTTTATTTACACGTGTAATATCGACCCTGAATACTTTTTCCTACTTTCAACAGGGCAATGACCATTTCATAATTTTTTTGCCTGCTTAATTAAAATTTTATAAACGATCGATCGATATCCGTATATGTATCACCTGTCATTACTCAACGTACGAATATGTATACGTATACATTTATATCGTTACGACTCGACCATGAAATAGCGCAATAAATTGAATGTTATCTCATCCTTAACGTGTATATATTCTGTTTTCTGAGACCGGCGATGAAAAATCACCAACAACGTTCGAATATAGTAACGAAATATATATATATATATACTCTTTCGTACGTATATGTGTGTATGTGTGTGAATGCCCATGTGTACCGTGTAAATGCCCATGTGTGAATACTATGTATGTATAACAATTATGAAGTATAAACACCTAGGACAAATGTATAATAACGCGACGTGTTCCTAATTCTCGAACTGACGTTCGAACTTTCATCGATATACTTTCATCAAATATGCACAGTAGAACTCGATGTATCCGAACCGTGGCACCGTTGTTCTGAATAACTCCAGGATCTCGATACCGTCTATACACCGTTTTTCAAGAAACATTACCACGTATCGTGAGAAGCTTCGAATAACATATCGATATTGACATATTCACGAATTTCTAAATTGTGATAGCTAAATTGCTTAACTTCTTCAAACACGATATTATCTTTGCGCTGTACATCACACGCACTGTAAAATCATCTAAACATTAATGGGATATGAATGGTTACCTCGAATGAAAGCTACGATATCCTTTTTATCTATTATCGTAATCGTATCGGAATTCTATTGATGCAGCTTTAGCCGTATATGGACTGTTACGTTAATTGTTCGTTGTTAGGAATAGACTCTCTATTTCTTTGTTTCATATTAGGTGTTCAGCATTACTGTTTAATAAGTGGACTGCGGATTTTTATGCAGATTTATAGCTTTACGGACACGACTAACGAAACAGAAGATAAGTAGAAGTTATGTTTCTGAAAAATTATAACGAATATTCTACTTTGAATATTTGATACTTTTATATTTTTATATCTCTATATACTATATCTTGTCAATTTTTGTATCTTTAAGTTTTACGTAGATACATAAAAATCCGTGGTCTATTAAAAAATATGCTGTTCTAAATGTGCTCAGAAAGATCACCGTATAAACACTAATTACATATTTCAACTCGACGATACTACTACGTTTGACGTGCTTCACATTAATAGAGTTTGAATTATAGTATCTTGTAGTTTCACGGTAAATTATCAATATGATTTGGATTTCAAATAAGGGGACCGGTAAAATGCAAAGGAAGATACGTGTTTGAAGAGGTTATCAATTCCATGGAAGATCCTCTTGTCGGTGCACAAGATGAGAATTCACTCGAAGAGATCAGGTCCCAACAAATAGAGCCCTACGGTACTTTAATGCCTTAACATACTAATACTTTCATCTTATCACTTTTTTATGAATACTTTCATACGTTTCAGACACGTTTCCGTTAGGATCCGTGTGTTTGTGTATTACATTTAAACTCGAAAAGCTTAAGTAACGTAATCTCGTCTATGATACGTCTTGTACCCGAATAAACGTATTAATGCCTTTCTCGTGTTCCAACGCTTATATGAAGCAGCGTTCTCGAGTAATGCATTAATTAACAGAACTCACCAGCCCACTGTTAAAATATTGACGTTTCGATAATTAATTCGTTCTAGTTACCGCACGTTCGCTTATCATCGAGGACCGGGTTGTACTATTTCAAAAATACGCGCCATAACTGCGACGTGCATACCACTCTTCGTTTTTCACACTCGACGATCAGCATAATACTTTCAATATTGGTTTTTTTTTCTCTCGCTTTTATTGCTATGTTTCTAAATTCTCTCATCGTTGAATTATCTGCTACCAGTGGCAAACTGAAGAGTAACATAAAAAATACCTAAAAGTTTCAGCGATCGATGCTGAACTGATTTTTCCCACCGTCACTTCGCCAAACCTTCTTAGTATTATTGTCTTTGATTATCAAATTATTGTCTACGAAGGTTTGGCAGTTGCTTATTGTCTGCATATAGGTATGCTCGTATAAATTTTTTAGTTCCATTTAGTAAGAGTCTAAATAAGTAGCAATAGCTCAGATGTTTTCTTAAAAGATTGTTACGACCTTCGAGTTGTTTCTCAATTAGGCCACTGTTGTCCATTTCTTCGTTTCCAATTACATTAAAAGTTACCAATGGACGATGTGCTTAACCAACAGGCCAATGTCAGATTTATAAAATAGTCAGCTTCGTTTCACTTCGAGATTCGCAATCATAATTAATTAATGTAGAAAGTTTCTTTTTGGATTTCTTATAATTCTGTTTTCGTTTGAACGTGTTCCTAAAAAATCTTACGATATTTCGATATCCACTTTCTCTATCGTTTTCGACACCTCTTCGTACTCCTTCGTGGATATCTTAAGCCTCTTTTTGCGTTCAAACATTTTCTTTGCTTGATTCGTGTGCATCAACTTACAGCACCATACCCTGCACTCTTAGGTATTGCAGAAAGAGAACATTTCCTTGTACTTCAATTCAGAATGCAAAGCCAGCAATTCTGTATCGATTGATTTTTGAACATCATAAGTTGTTAAGCAATTATTTTATGCTCTTTGAATAAGCCTCTAGTACTTCAATTTCTTAACAGTTACTTACTTTGTATCTTTCCATGAGTATCTTAAACCTCCTGCTTCTATTCATAAAATAAAGAAAGAGATAAGTCAGCCGTAACTGCATTTTTTAACGCATTTAAAAAATTCTACCTATATATATATATATATATAAATATTTGTATATATCCTCTTTTTACAGCAAAAGAATTAATTATTGTGTGTTTGCTGAATTTTTAGAGAAAACAAAAATGAGTGACCAGCTTTTGTCGAAACGTAAATACTTTCCATCTAATCCTAAAAGAAAATATTTCCCTTGTTAAAAAAAGGAAATCTCCGAGAAAGTACTATGTAATGAAATGAATGAAAGTACTACTAATAGTACTATGAAAGTACTATTGAAAATGTTTTATCAAAATTCACATGGTTGCAGTGATAGGCAACAGTAAGCAAATGGACTCATTGAAGTACTAGATGCAGTTATGAAACAAACAAATAATCGATTAAATGATCAGTCAGCTCAAACAGATATCCTTACGTCCGTCCAATTTGTTCTGGGATCGATAAATTTAATTCCACTGTCGATTTTGCTGTGTCACGTCGTATGCGTAATCGCTCGTCGCTGGTGGTTGCACCAGGGACGCGTTTACATCGCTGGCGAAGGGATTTGTAGAATGGAAGGGATTGCTACTATTGGTTTCCGTTGATCCATAGCTTATCACCGGTGGTTTTTCTTGTTGAGCGTATATGTTATCCGCAGCTGCTGGTTGATCGTAATTATTCCAATCGTCGGTTGCACCATCGCCCATGGATGGTTGTCTCTGTGAAACGACAAAATATTACTTCATATACATGCAGAAATAATGTTATAACGAAAGAGGATTAGAAATTTACTGCATGGATATGAAATTATTTTTTGCTTAAGATTATAAATTAACTGCATAATTTCGATTGACATTAACAAGCGATCTAATTATGCGATAGAATTGAAGATCTATATATGAAATTGCAGTAGAAAAATGAACAATATTTGATGTACATAACACGAAACGGTTGATACATGGAGAGAAGAACGATTGACTATTCAAGCTTTCGGATATATGTATATTCATATGGTATTTATCTGATACTAAAATGGATAAATACGCTGAAATAATGCGTACTATGAATTCGGATTGCATAGTCTTCGGTGGTGGAGGAAGAGGTGGTTTCGCTTGTCCAAATTCATCCATAGCGAAAGTTTTTTGTTCATCCAAATTAGGATCAGCCCAAGGTTGTAGCTCTCCGGAACAAAAAAACCCATAAAATATTACACCGAAAATGTGCACACACGCTGCTATGATAAACACGTTTCTCCAACTTTGAGCGTCCTGTAAAGCACACGAAGATAACAATGATATTAATCTTTCTTTTATGAATGATCGCATCTATGAAATTTCTTTTATTTCGGAGAAAATAAGAAACTGAAAGGAGAAATAAGATGTTAGAAGAAACAAGGACAATAAAGAAATAACACGTAAACGATGAATAATTATTTCGTAAATATTTTTATATGTTGATATTAAAATAAAATAATTCATTCGATGAGGTACAAGAATCGACAAAGGACACTTAGAATTCGCACGATCAATACCTTCTTCTCTGTGATGTTGTCTACAAAGAAGGGTACTAACAGACCCGCTATCGTTCCGATCCCATTCGACATTCCCATCAAGATACTGGCATATCTGGGCGCGATGTCCAAATGGTTTACGTTGAAACCGGAAATGGCGAAACCACTGCACGCGACGCCACACGCCAGCGCGAAGATTGCCGCTGTCCCATTCCTTTTCATGGTTGCGTGAGATACCACCAAAAAGAATAAAGCCTCCATACCAAAACCGCCACAGTTAAACAGCTTCCTGACGTTCGTTGTTGACAATATTCCACGTTTGCGAATGTAATCGGCCAACAGACCTCCGCAAGGCACGATCATCGTCATCAACAGATGTGGAAGCGAGCCAATTACACCAGTCTGTAACAAATGCAATTCATTTAGCGTAATTCTTCATACATTTACATGCGTCGACTTTCTACGTTCTACGTAGATAAGTATTCGACTCCTTTACCGTCAGTTTATTTAATAATGTACAAATTCATTTGCTATGGTTTGTAAGAACAGGAATGAAATTTATTTATTCTTGTTCTTGATATTCACACGCTTGAACATCTTAAAATTTAACAGTTTGAACAGCGGTGGGGAACTCACTTCAACCAGAGGCATGTCGAAAGCCTCGTGCATGAAACGAGCTTGAAAGAGCACTAGAAGATAGAAGTTCCAGGATCTGCAGAAATTAGCTACGATAATCGCGTGAACTGGCATGGACGTCAGAAATTTTCGCCATGGTGTCGTCGCGAATGTTGGCATCGCCATAGGTAGCTGCGCTTGTCCTTGGCCAAGGGAATCTTCGATGTAACGCAACTCACGTGCCGAAATACAAGGATGTTTCGATGGCTTCTCGAATGCCAGCCACAACCAGAAACAGTACCAAATCAATCCGCAAATACCTGTGTATTCAGATTATTAATTATAAGAATCGTGCGTCTATTACTGTTCCTTCGTATTTCATATCTTTATTACAACTTTTCAAATATAGCTTTGAATTCAGCTTTTTTTAGACCATAAATCACCTATTCTCACGTAACATTCTTTGATTGATTATACGCATGGAAAATACTGACAGAGTTTGACTGATAAAGAGAGAGATACTTCAACATATTTCCATATTTAAAAAACAAAATCCTAACGTACCATAGAAATAAAACGACGCTGCCCAGCCAAAGGTCGAAGTTAAAAGGCCCGAGAGTGGCATTCCTATTACCATAGCGGCGTAAGAACCGCAAAATGCTAATGTCGCTAAACGCGATCTTTCCAACGGTGGTGCCCAATATTTCCAAATACCGTGACACGCTGGATACGTAACACCCTGTCCAGAAAAAGGATTACTCCTCGTGAAAATCGCTCAAAGAAATAATTCGATTGTAATCTTGATACATTCAAAGCCAATGACAGTGTTAAACGCGATCCAATTATATCTTGTTATTATCTCAATGAAAATAATATCTTACCTCCACCAATCCTTTTATGACCTGTACAATCATATCGACAACTGGATGGATGCTCAGTGCGCCAGGTACCAACAGATTTAAAAACGAAGATATAGCAATTGCAGCGCCAAATATCTTGTTCGCAGGGTACAGGGAGGCGAGGAATCCTCCTGGTACTTGAGTCACAAGGTAACCCCAGAAGAAGGACGAGTCCAGGGCGCTCTCTGTGCCAATTGTCCAGTTGAACCTGAGAGTGTGGTTGGCGTTATCTTCGGTGGCATTCTTCATGGCCATCTTCGCCATTCCCATGTTACACCTCATGCCGAATGAGATTATAAATCCTGAAGGGAATATTGATCGGTTTTATTAAACGTATAATATAATTTTTTCAAAGATAATTCAGTAAATGTTAACCCTTTAACGGTGAAATCATAAGTCATCAAATAATATATGTTTTACTATAAGTTAATCGATACATATTTCCTAGAAGGTATTGAAAATTGTATATTTACTATCAGAAGTCTTACAAGAAATTTTGAAAATAAGAAGATAATTATTTTCTAAATCATTTATTCTATATTCTGTGTCACTTTGGCGCACCATTAAAGGGTTAAGGGATACGATAGAATAAAATGAAGAAATACGAGCATGTTTAATGATTCACCTATACAGGCCAAAGTGGCAATGGTGTATCTTTTCGATAGGCAAGGACATTCTGGCTTGCAATAAGTATCGATATGGCGCAATGGGGGTCGTTCAGGTTCCGGCAGCGATTCGAACGAAGCTTGTCTACTGTATCCTCTCTCATCCTCGAACCCCTTATTGTCTTTGCTACCCTCGCGGGGCATCTCGAATTCCTCGTAGCCGGCATTACTTCTTCTTAATCTAAAGTCACAAGTGACACGTTTTACGTACAGCTTTTTATCGCCTATAACAAGTATAAATTTTTCATGTCGCATTATAATTAACATTTCAGTTTATAAACGATAAAAGCTAAAGTCCAGAATGTAAAAATCTATTTCCAATCTTTCATGTAAAAATTAATATCTGTGTATTTGATGTATAATTTTTGCAACCTACGTTTCGTAAGATTACTAAAACATTGGAAACTCGTTCGCAAAATTATCCTAAAAAAAAAATGGCAGATTACGTAACAGGGAGCAATTAGAAATTCGCGTGGAATATGTGCGTTTAATTACGCGCATGGTCAGATATAGATGTGCGCTGGCTAAATATAGCCCTTAAACGATTTTTCGTCTCTTACACGTCGTATACGAGCATGCGTGACATTACCCAGCAAGTTTCTGCGATGCTTTGGACTTGATGGAGTCGAAGGCCACGAGGCCCGCCGCCGCAAATCCGGACATTTTCCAATTATTGGGGTTGCTCTCAGGCTGCAAATGGTCGCGTTGGCAATTGGCAGCCCCTGAAGCACATCAACCATCATAAATCACCAACATAAATTCCATCATTATCAAAGGCGTCACTGAATGAACGTTCTTCTAAAAAATGATTCTTGTTTTTTGCATGTAATAAAATTGTTTAAATCATATATGTACTCAGTTGCATTATATATATAATTACATGTATAGACCTTCGACCGTAGAATAATATGGAACGAGTAGTAAAAATTAGTATTTTGTTATCCCCTATAGGTATACTGATAAATGATAGGACCTGTATTATATTATTCGTCTAGTTCAATAATTTTTGTAAAGGAAAAAATCTTTTCAATGTAATAAAACATTTTGAAATAAATAATAAGATATAAATAATCGATAAGATTTGTTAATTGCTTACTTGTTTATTTTATACGAATAAAAACGTTGAAAGAGTAGCAATACAATTTAAATTGGATGTATGAAAGACAAATATGGAAGATAAGTGTTAAAAGTAACAATGGAAATAGAGATTAAAAATATATCGTAGTATTTTTGTAACAGATATACGAATTTCATTCGATTCTCTAATTAATGAGTACTATTTCTGTTACTAAATGTTACTAGAAATGTTACTAAATAATAATAGGGTAAAATTGTCCGCGATTTTATATTTCGTCATTTGTGTAACACTCATTCGTCAATCTCTTATTTATCGGGTATATAATAAAATAAATCGCAACTATTTCGAAAGAACATATTCTCTTTAATTTTATTGACTAGATTGCACGAATGCCGCTACAATCTTCTATTTTGTACGACCAACTAATCGGTGTTCAAACAATTTCAGCGGTCGAACGCTTAAATCTTTAAAACCATCCTTCGCATTTTCTCTTCCAAGTACGAGCTACGTCTGTGTGAAAACGTTCGTTCTCAATATCGAAACGCAAGGGGAGCTCTGTAGTAGGGATGTTTGTTTGGAGTGGCAGTCTCTCCAACCCTAATCCCCGAACTCTCCGGGGAACATCTTCAGGGGGTAGAAAAATGCGAGAAGAAACGCGCTCTTCCTGGCTCGTATTTTTCCCTTACAGTTCTTCGTCCAAATATCGTACGATATATCAAGAGTTCTGATAAAATAAAACTACATGCACCAACATTAAAACGTTTTTTTCGAAAATCTTACGACGATGAAAATCTCGTTAAACCATAAAAGCTCAATAAAATAAACAAACATAGAGAGAAACGAATACATCCAAATAGCAAACAATGGAGAAAATAAGAAAGTTTTAATGAAAACGATTCTTATATAAACGATACCCGACATAAATCTTTTTTATTTGATAATGGCATAATTATTACAAGAACAATCAAGGGGACATTTTACTATTTTTAAAACGCCACGAATTATACTATAAACCAAAAGTTCGATAGAGAATAGAATTAGAAGATTCGTAAGATATAAGAATTCGAAAGTAGAGACCAATAATTGGCTTAATCGAGTTAAGAAATCTCTCGTTACTATACAATCTTTCGTAAATAAAATGAATTATTCTTAATTGTTCTAAATAATTAACATGAAGCTACTAGAGACATGGAAGAATATAATTAGTAATTCGTAATAGTACAAATCGAATAGTATTGAATCGAGATTATTAAAGAACGTTGCTTGGAAATGTTTCTGCTTTGTAGAATTTTATAGAGAACGGATCGATCGAGACACTACTGCTATCGAAGAGGCGACTTCTACCATCGTGGACGTGCACAGCAAAAAATTGTTGGCACACTATCGAGTCGATCACAAAGAAACGTATCGAGGGACAATGGATGTCGGATATTAAAACGGCACGTGACAGACAAAAGGCAGAAAATGGACAGCACGTGTGTTAACGAGCTGGGGTGGAACGATGAAGATGGAAACGGCCGATTTCACTTAATGGACTCGTTGCATATTCTTATGGGGCTATGGTTCTTCCAGGAATTCTTAACAAAAAGTGGCAAAATACTTTTCGAGAGATGTCTTTTGTCGTAGGAACCAGTCGTACGAAACTGGTTCGAATATCGATTTTTTGTTAATTGGCTATTCATTTATGAAAATGACGCGGATTATTTTAGATTTACGTGTTTTTAGTATTAAAAGGATTAGAACGGTTGTAACTACGTTCGACATTTCTCAACCTGAATCGAAGAGACGAAGTAAAATAATCGGAATATACGAAACGAAAGATACAGTATTTTAATATTCCAAAAGACAAACGAAATTTCTATATAAATCTGATCTGAAAATTTGAATCCTTAAGGATAGATCGTTAACTGTGCAGAACAGTTATTGGAAACTTCTCTTAAAAATAATAAAACCCTTATTACATCGAGCGTGTTCGCAAAATGAAAAAGTAGCTTTACTAGGATTTAGAAGATTCAAAAGGAAAAGAGGGGTGTTGAATGAAACGAAGCCAGAGCTCGATGTACATCCCCTGCAAATCGATACGAAAAAGTCTCTGATATTTTTTACTGATCCCTGACATTTCCACGATCCGTCCTTGCACAAATCTGCCGGCTGTATCCGTGCAGAGTCACGAATCGTCCCTTGTACACTTTCACTCGCACGAGCAAATTCCACCGTAGGAAATCACTTGGAAACACATGTATCAATCATAGATTTTAATCCAATGCTAATGAAATCCACCGTAGGCAAAAAAAAAAAGAACCAAAAACTTTCTACATCGAAAATGTTATTATCACTTTGTCGGCTGGCACAGAGAAGCTTGAAAGCTTCTATCAGACAAATTTCTAATCTTACCAATTTCCTGACAGAAACACCTCACTATTAGCACCGAGATACATCACAACGTAGCTTTCTCGACTGAATTTCATCTTTCTCCACCATTTCACGAAACTATCGTCATGGAGGAGACCACCGAATCTTCGAGTCGCCTCATCGCAATGATACGAATACGAAAACTGATAGACCATTGCTCGCGTCGCACGATTAATTACGATTAAAAAAGATGTAAATTTTTCATAGACAGAAATGACGAATAAACCACCACTCACCAATAATTAAGTCCAGATATCGTTACGAGCGGAGTGGGTAGCGGTAGCGCGCGGGGTACGCGACGGAGAACGTCGTCGACGTCGCCTGACGGCGTCCACGGCAGCGCCGGGGTACCGCAAAGTCAGCTTCTGGTCATGGCGTCCGCGCAACCCGGCGTCGCGACGCCATTGGGCGACGCGCGGCAACGCATCGATATCACTGGCCAATCGAGTTCGCTAGCAAACCCCTTTAGATCGACCCCAGGCGGGGCTTTGTACGTCGACCAGCAGTTTTGCAATAACAAAACGTTACGCAGCAACAGAAATCGTAACGGTATTAACGTTAATGCGTCGCGTATCTTCGTCGACGAGCCGAGATCCCCCGGGCTTACTTATGCAACAGCTTGTAATTCACCACCCTGACGCGTAGCTACGATAAATACGGGAGGCATTAAGGGGTGATCCGAGAATGTTGGAAAAATGAATGTCTACAACTTATCGCGGTATGATTGATATAGAATGACATCGGAGAAAGCGATTTTAGCAAGAATTGACGCTCGATTCGCGGAGATTTTGAGTGGTTAAAAAAGAAAAAAAAATAAACCCTTCGAACTCGCGATAAAGAACAATTTCTTCGGAATAAATTTATATTTATTGCAATGTTGATCGATTCTGGCAAAAGGTCAGCCAGCGTCGAAACCTACAATTCTCCTCGTTTCAGTTGCAGAATGGACTTGGAACTCGTAATAATTATTCTGTAGTCGCGTGTATATAAGTTTTCATAGAAACGTGAATATCGTTTATAGTAATATCGTTATTATTCCATTTAGTCGTATAAATAGTATATAGTACGGTATAATAGTACATAAACGGTATGATTCATAATAATATGGTTTTTCTGAACGTTAACTTTGGAACGTTGGAGTTAGTCGCGGTATAGGGCTTATAAAAGAGGAAAGAACTTGGTAGAAAGATAATAGACAATTGTAGAAAATGAGAAAAAGTACATCGTGGATTAATTATCAAGAGATAAGTACTTCTTTATTTATGTATTAATTTATGCTTGAAAAGAATCTCATTATTTATAAAATGTGATTAATACGTTGTATGGTGGATTTACACGAATTACTTTTTATTCGTTCTATCATAAGAGAAGTATATAGGAGTAAATGCTATACGTGTGGGTAGTTGAGAATGTAAAAGAAACGAGAATAGCAGAATGACGTTTTTGGCTTCCTGCGCTGGCATTTATGACAGAATTTTTGGGTCAACATACATGGGTATTTTTCTGACACTATGATTGATGAATACGTATATTGACAACAAAGCAGCATATGTCTGTAGTGATATCAGAGAAATGATACATGTGCGAATTGTGTTATATCTGTGTCTTGGTGTCTTCTATTTGTATTTTTTACAGTGTTTCTAAATTATAATCTTAAAAGAAGCGGTGATTTATTGTTGTTTTAATATCCAATTTTCTAGTAAGTTCATTAGGTTCGCTAATTAACCTTTAATATCTAAAAGTTAACAGAACACAAATATAATTTACAAATACAAAATTCTAACTATAAAAATTGGAAAAATGTTAAACAATGCCCTAAATAAAATGATCATTTTTATAAAGCATCAAACCTTTTTATTTTCCATATGTAAAATTTATTTATATACACACATAGATACAGATATAGGGATTATTAAGTTCTTGCTGTTAATTTAAGTATATCATCATGAAAACATATATACGTATATTGTAATAGAATAACAGTAAAGATTACTTGAGACACAAGTCCTATTAAAAGTTTTCGACGTCTCTAGACGAGTAATGTTCGAGCATTTAGGTTGCTCGTAAAGTATGGGCGACATAAAACTATCTGATTTCACTATACGCTGTTTCTCGTTCTATATTTTGTCCGCTGGAGACTGTCCGTCTCTACTGCATTACTGCGTTGCTCCATTAATACTACTAGACTAGCTCTATCTTTAACTCGGACCAATTTTTATTTCGACCAATATTCGCGTGAATCGTAAATGCAATTTTGTTTATACAATCGTAATTACATATATCGTTTGTTGAAGTCGAACTTTCTTTTTCAAATTCAAGTGCAAAATTCGAACAAAATATCCACATTAAATTAAAGATTAAAGGAAATAGATTTGAACGATTTAATTTTTCATTTACAGAACACACGAATTTGAATGCAATTCTAAGAATGACGACTGAATCTTACTGAGACTGTTAACATTTTTAATAATTAATACTTGCTAAAAACATCGACAACCAATTGTTAAAAATTTGTTACGTAATAAATTATATATCAATTTGTTGTATCGAATTAAATCGACAAGGTACTCGATTAAAATGGATAAGAAAAAGAAATCAATGATATCGACAGCTTAAATCTTTCACTAGCTATTAGGAGTCGACTTGCATTGTTACAAACACAGTGTAACTGGGGTGGGCACCCTCTCCGGTGGTTGCCAGGAAATATCGATCTGGCTAGAGGGATGCTGCTGCTCTCAATGGTTGGTCTACAATACTTTATCTCCTCTTTGGGGCCGGCACGCCTTAAATAACTCGGATTTCACTGTCATTTTCATCGTGATAAGTGATAAGGTTCCAGCTACGAGTACTCTCTCTCTCGAACGATTCTCTGCATTTTATTGTTACTTTTCTACGGTGATTGGAATAGTTCTTTAGCCACGAGAACCGTGTTTGTACTGAATTTTCATTTAGATGCATATCGTGCAGTGAATTTTATTTTTAAATCGATCTTGTAACATTTTACGGATTAAAAATAACTGAACTCCTGAAGATACATTTAGAGTGTAATATAAAAAATATCGACATCGTGTATGATGATTGTAAAAGTTGCGTAATGATATTAAGAATTACTATGACAGTCGGTATTGTGTGTAAATAATTTTTTACAAGTTTTGCGACTAAACTAAGGTAAACGTTAATTGTCTTTGCGTGGCAAAAATATACTATGACTAGTACGATTCAAACAATTATTGAATATAAAATAAGGTTGTTTAAATCGTTGAAATGTATTATATTGTACTAAAATATTGTACATATTTAAAATCCAATAACAGAAATGCAAAAGTATACGCTACTCTTTACAATCTAAAAACAATGTTTAATATTCGATCAGACACGTTTACAACCTATCAAAATTCAAAAGAAAATTCCATACAGTACCATCTGTCTTTTATATTTCCAAAAAAACAACATGTTACACCAATGTATCTAAAACTGTATGTATCTTTTTTTTCAACTAAACACGACAAAGTATCAACGAGAAAAACTCTATTACAGAACGCGATATAAAGTCATCCTACCCTCGACCCGATGCTTAACACGTTATTTTATCGACCACGATCGCGTCATTAATCAATCAACTACTTTAAATCGATCCCCCTTTGCTACACGGAGCTCGAATTGACCTCGTAAACGTCATCCGACTGTAACCTCTTCATTAACGTGTTCTTCACACTCCTGCACAGCGTCACGTATTGCAGCAATTTCAACCTGAAATCAGCATCCAGCTCATTGACGCGTTTTTCATAGTCACTGAGAAAATTGACGAAATTGTTTTCTTCGTCGCGTCTCCTTTCCAGCTTCGATAATCGTTCCTCGAAGGATCTCAATTTGTCGTAGCATGTCTTATCCTCTGCATCCATCCCTTTCCGATTTTTCTTATGCTCGTACGAGCTTCTGGAGGAACCACGCTCACAGTAACTTCTTCTGGGATAGTTTCTCATCGATTTTGAATCGATAGACAAATTTTTCGTTCTGCCTTCCTCCTTTAAGTCACGATGCTTTTGACGAAGAAACTTCTGCCTCAAAAACTGATCGCGATCGTCCCTCGAAAGAACCATTCTCGTCGAATTCAACGACATAATACTCGAACGATTCTTCTGATTTTTGTTATTCCAAGAAGAATTAACAAGAAATCTTTGCGAATTTCTAGCCTTCCACTTACCTCTCCCAATTGTTTCTCCTCGTTCGCCGATAAAATCTTGCGTATCGGTTAACTTGGAGTCGTATTTCTGAGACCTTGAAACGTTAGCCATCCTGATCCTCTTAAGTATGTCGTTACCTTGTATCATTCTCTGACATCTTGCTTTGATAATGTCGCCAAAAATGTTTTTATTTCTGCCCAAGCAACTTCCTTCGGTGAACGTTTTCTCCGGCCCTCCTCCAGCCTCGTATCGATTTCTGGTAGTAAAAGGGCAACGAGTCGAGGAACAAGACTCGCGAATTATTCGACCGCCGTTCAATTTTCCGCTCGAAATGCTGACAAGGTATCTGTCGTTCCTCAGAAACGTTTTCGACGTGCTGGTCCCCTTGTCACGTTCTTCCAACAGCAATTTTCCGAGTTTCTTACGAATCAGATATTTGATCCGATCGATGGCTGGAAAAGAGCTGCACAGACTGCCAGGAGCCATCGGTCCCCGCCATAGACGATTTTTATATCGAGGGACAATCGGAACGTCTTTATTTTCGTTCGTTTTCTGTTTCGAACTATGTTTCACGCAACTGACTCGAGCAACATTTTTCATGCAATAGGAAGGTTTACACGTGATGGAGTATATCGATTTCCGGTGACATTTGATTGGAATAGCTCTTCTGCATGGCGATCTGGATTTCTCAATTTCTTCGCTTCTCGCACGACGATTTTCATTCGACGAACATTCTTCGTCCGTGGAAGAGTTCGATGTGGAAGAAAACTGTTTCATGTTTGAATTGCAAAATACGAACAAGGATTCGGTGATCGGCGAATCCTTAACTTTCGAATATGTCGAGAAGTTTGGAGGATTATCAATAGACGTAGCTTCTTGGTCGCAAGGATTCTCGATTGAATTTTTTTCGCAATTGCCATGACATTTTCCTGACAGATCTGTCGAATTGTTATCGGTCACCGTGCAACATCGATCGTGAATCGAAGTTGTTTTTGATTCGATATGAACATTCGAAGCCATTTTAAATTCAAGACAACGAAGATTCGAAGAATCTCTTAGAGCTTCCGAAGTTGTAGCATTTTCTGTTACAACGAGATTTAACGTCTCGTGATCTTTTAAATTAGGAAGTGTTCTATTGGTACAAGTAGAACGTTCGTTTGCTTGGACGTTAATTCTTTCGACGGACGAAATATTCGGAAGATCTTCGCCGCAGCAGGAACACTTCGTATCACAGCCAAGTTCCGTGGAGCTGGAGTTTGAGGCGCAAATAGAATCGGCGCTATATCTTTCTTCTATCTTCGAAATATCTTCTTCCTTTTCTTTGAGACCTAAACCGCTGATTTCTTCCTTAGATGCATTTTCCATCTGCAAAATATTTTGTTTCAATTTGGAAACACGTTCTTCCTTCTTTGTGGCTTCTCTTTCTATTCCTAAAGAGCAAGTATCCTTTGAAACAAAATCATCTACCTTGGAATCATACTTTCTCGCCCACGAAGTAGATACTCGCAGATTCAAAGCGTCTTCTTTTAATTGACAGAAGCCCTCTACTTTTGCGTTTTTATCATCCGAATTTTTCATTTGCGATGAACTATGATCAACGATTCTATCACTCGTGCAGAACGCGTCGCAAGAACATTCCTCGGGGTTACAGCCTCTGATCGTCGAATAATCTTCCCTAAAGACACCTTCCTCGAAGCTATCCAGAGAACAGTCACGCTTAATATCGTACAAATCTATCAGACGATTCTCAGAATCTTGTATACAATCTTCTACGAATCCATCGTCGCATATTTCAATCTTTTTCTCTACATCCACCACTTGTTCGGTTCTACGTTGTTCCAACCCTTCTTTTTCTCTATTTAACAATGTCAACTCGTAAATTTTTCTCTCAGAAATTTCATTGTTATATTTTGCAGGTCGTTCGATACCAGTTTCGGCGCAAGTCACGGTATCCTTGTCCTGCGAATTAATTACTCGCGAAGAAAGCACGAAATCCATCTGCTTCTCTGCCTCTGCCGTCCACGCGGAAGTAACCTGTCTCTGTTTGCCCTCCCTTTCGATTTCATTCGCCAACCTGGACGTTTGTTTCGTTTCCATCAGACTGTGATCCGAGCAAGCAGAATAAAAAGCAACGCGTCGTTCGCCTAATTCTCCGCTACGTTTCGTCGCGTCTTCGCAGCAGCCGACACCAACCGGAAGTTCCATCGAACGTCGAGGCTCTCCGCGTCGATCCCTCGGATTTTCGCGGCTGTCGACGCTGCCGGTGCACGAAACGCGTTTGTGAACGTTGCTACAAGTCGGAACTCGAGCAAGGAACCATCTAATCTTCGAACTTTCGCCATTCTTGCACGCTAGATTCAGATCTACGCGACCAGGTCGAATCTGGCAATTCAAGTGTAACCGTTTGATCATTGAATCGTGCAAATTCTTCAGAATGTCGTTGATACAGGAGCAAGCGTTGTTGATGTCTTTCTCGAATCGTTTCCTCATTAAAATCAGGCAGGAATCCGATAACGATGGGTCAGCTTCGAACAATCGAACGATCAGCTGACTCGATTTACAAGGCAACGAAAGATTGGACACGTTTAGCGGACTTCGAACGTTAGAACGACTGGTGCTCGTTGTTCTATGAATGTAGATCTTCAATTTGGACTTTTTCAGAGATCTGGTTCGATCGCGGTCGCATTTCGCTTCTGCGTCTGAGCTTTGTAAATATTTTCTTCGTGGCGAGGGTTTAGGGAAGGTGGGAATGTCAAGGGTTTCTTTCGGAGCGTTCAATGTGCCTGGACTTGCTTCGAAAATAAAGTTTATATTTCTTCGACTAGTTTGTGTCTGCGCGAATTTTGCATCATATTTTCCATCGGAAGCTTCTTTTTCTGGATGGTTCGAGGTGCTTGGGCTCGCTGCGAAAATAAAGTTTATATTTCTTCGACTGGTTTGTGTCTGTGCGAATTTTGCATCACATTTTGTATCAGGAGCTTCTCTTAGAGGGTTCAGCGTGCTTGCGCTTGCTTTGAAGATGAAGTTTAAATTGTTCCCACTAGTCTGAGTCTGTACGAATTTTGTATCACAGTCAAACTTTACCTTCAGACCAAACTTTTTTAAATTTTCTCTCCTTGAACAACAACCGGTATCGTCGAACGTGTTTGTAATATTTTTCCCTGAGTTTACTATATTCCCGTTTGGTTCGAAAACCACCTCGAGATTTCCACAGTTGATCTTTACTCGAGATTTTCCGCTTTCGATTGTTCGATTGCAAATGGAACTGCAGATAGAGTTTGATCTACAGCTACTGTAAACGGTTGACGATTCTTGCGAGATCGAACCAACTTCGACGTCTAAATCGCTGCTGGGTCTCTCTTTTCTGCATCGGTAAATTTGTTGACTTGTTTCCGGATCTACGCAAGTGGCTGTTCTGTGAAGCAATATTTAGATAAGGATTAGTCTTAATAGTGGCTAGCCTCGAATCATAATCATTCGACTTATCTAAACACGTACCACAAACATATTTTACAAACGCATTTATAGTATATTTTATACACGTGTTTATGCATTTATTATATTTTTAAATCTATTTCAAACTTCACCAATACAGTCTCGTTACAGCGCTAATGAGATTCATAAATGTTTCGTACAATGTACACGCGAAAAGTTCCTGGAAGTGTTCGAATATTTTCGCAAGCCACTGCGTATATCTTTCGCGCCTGACAACAGAACGAATACAAGAAATCTCGACGATGGTGAGACAATTATTTCCTAAAACGTTCGTTCTACGTTGCTCGTTATTTTATTACACTTTGCAGGATGATTACGTTTCAAAGGAAATATTTGGATAATCGTATTTGCAATAAAAAATCTGTTCTTTGATCGCGGTACGATGTAACGTGAAAATATACACTCACGTGCGATCTTGGCACAGCCAATAGTCCTTCTCGTTGATAAACCTCCAGACATTCATGGTTTTCAAGGCATTCTGCTCGGCGGCCAAGGAATCGGGATCCGCTTTATTCGGCCCTCTGTTCAGAATGGCCGGATCCGCGAATTGTGTCACCAGGCCATCCTTCAGCAGAAATTCGATCGTGTGCTTGATCATTTCCTGCCTGATATCCGTGTCCTTGGCAGAGACGTCCAAACGGTCGGCCCATGCGGCGACCATGTTCAGGAATTTCTTCGATCGTGGAAATCGTTTTGCACAGTCCGGGTTCGACTTGCAAACGAACTCCTCGAGCGTCGCGCGAATCCTGTTTTCCAAGCTGGCACCCAAAAGTGGCTTGATCCTGTCGAGGCACGGGCCGAGTTTCGCGAACCCATTGTTGGCGATGCAAGATTGATTCTAGGGTGTTGTTGAAGGTGAATGTTCGTTTAAAAAGTACCGCGTATACACCGGCGTTTAAAAATAAATACCCGTTTAAAAATAAATAAATAAAGCACTTTCTTACTTTTGACAAGATGTACTTTGATTAGAAAATTAGGAATGAAAATTGGACCGCGGTAATTGTATCCTTTATGATCGTCGCAGCTACGTGCAATAGAATGTTATACGCACGACGACGAATCGTTCGTGTTCTGAATTTTGTATCATATTATTGTACTGTCAAAGAGTAAGAATGCATACAATTACGCAATAGTTGACTTTGATCGAAACTATTGTTCGATTATAGGGGCAAAGTTTGGATTTTCAATTAAAGATTCAAGGATGAAGAATGTGATATACCATTTTATCTTCGCTCTTTCTCTTTTCATTTGTATGGTCAACTTGTATGGAACGTGTTTAACAAAATGTAAAGAGGTTAGTCGACAGATGAATGGTGTTTCACGTTGCTACAAACGTTTGACGAGCTTTGTATCGTGCATGCGTGGTTCCTTCGTTCGTATCACAGGAACACATCGTAGCATGTAATTAGTTGTCGCATGATGCAGGAGTTTCGACTTGTTTGGAACCGATATTTTCCATCTCGTACGATGCAAAAACTTAAATCACAGCTTGAAGTTGACCAAATATAGAAATCTTCTAAAATGGAAAAGCCTGTTGAAAAATCTTCCTCGGTAATTAGGATAGAAGAATATAATATTTAACAATCTTGCATAAGGGAATAAACAGTTTAAAAGACATAATAAATTTAGATCCTTTAAACGCTTAATATAGCGAAAATTTTAGTAGAATCGATTAGAAGAGTGTTGCAAGTCGTATAAGAGTGTAGTCTACACCTTTCTTAATCATCCCAAAATCCCGAAAATTTGTCAGCTACAAATTTTTCGAAGGAAGGTTTATGGATAAATCAATTTCGGTCGTACGAGTTAATTTTGTTAATTTGAAACAGAGGGTCAGCCAGGAAAATCGAGGACCGAACAAATATGCTAATGTGCTTTGGCTTAAGTGCAGGTTCGCGAGGGTCCTTTCAAAACGGGGATAACGACGAAAGAAAGGAGGGATGCTGTTGCGAGAAAGAACGAACGAAAAAAGCCCGGCAACGCTTCCAGTGACCTCGCTTCAAATGACAGATGCAATTACCGACAAACAGATATTGCGAATGGAAACGCGGAGTACATTAAATCGAAGAAGAAAACGAAGAAACGAGGGGAAATAGCTTTTGAAAAAGCGTGAAACTGTAAAAAAAATCTTTAAAAATGAAGAGGAGAGAACTGGAGAGAAGGGGAGAATAGAGCGAGATGGCTGTTATTGGTGAAAATAAAGATTAAGCGACGAAAAGAACAGCAATGGAACGAAATAATTAATAGAAGGGAATATAAATTGATTGGTTAAAATTTAGTGTTTTAATGATTCGAGATTTGTGAAAAGCTCGGACGATTTACAGGCAATTTTTAGTTAAATATCTCGATCGAGTTATGATGAAACAGATCATTCGGATTGCGGAGAAGTAGGGCATGAAACTTCTACTAGGAAGGCATTAATTCGTTTCTACTTGAATGTGGAGTATGCAGAAGCAAAGATAGGAATTCCTGATGACTTTCCTTCCCTCCCCTCGATTCCTTCGTTTGTCATTCTCCTTCGTTCACGTACATTCCTCTCCTTTTCTCCTTCCTTTCCTTCATTCATAGAAAAATAAGATAAACGAACCGGTGATCCCAGGAATGATGAAACATGTGACTACGTCATCGTCGTCAAAATGAACTAACGTCGTATGATATTAGGCACAAGCCCTTAGAACTAAAGTTGTCTGTAGACTCGCCACCTAAAACTAGAACTAAAAATCGAAGACACAAAGAAACAGGTCAGGCTCGAAACAGAAAGTGAAATAGAACCTTTCCACGCTCCTTAAGAACAAGCAGACGCAAGCACGTAGTTCGAAACGAAGAAACGACCCACATAAAATGGAGCCGAGTACGAACCGAAAGGGAACGAAGAAGGAAGGGTCTGAAGAACAGGACAGGGACAGAGATCCGCGTTCCCAGGATCCAGGGTGAGATGGTTATAGCCCATTCACACAGTGGCTCCGCGGAGATCAATACTCGTGACGGCGAGACACAGCGTAACAACCCCACGCCGCCCACTCTTCGAGAATGCTACCCTCCACGCACCCGGTAGAAAAGGTCCTAGCCTATTACGGCACGGCTGATCACCGTGAAATCTGAAACGACTAAATATACAGCGATCGTAAACACTCGATTGAAATGTTAAGCTATAATTCATCGGGAAGTATAGAAGATGACCTTTTACTACTGAAACGTCATTGCTGGACATATAGAGAAAAATCGATAAAGACATTGTGAAAAATCATACCACCTAAAATTGTAGGTCCTCGACTCCTTGTTACTCACTGTGCGTACTGAGACATTAGGATACTAGCGCCTAGGTGCTGATAATTAGGTCGCTGATTCTTCGTCATAGGAAATAAATTAAAAGATGTAGTAGTCGTTTTTTATAAAAATTATTTCTTTATTTTGTCCAGATCAAAGGGATGCACGTCCTATGTTTTAGATCGAACTCTTAAAGATTGACGTTGTTTCGTATGCGTTGTTTCAACAAAAACAGTGGTCGCCAATAACCCTGATAGTTGATGACTTCAAATAATAAAAGCAAAAGGGGAACGCCAGAAGCCACTCTCGTTCGAAAAAGCTGGATTATTCGCAGTGAACAAATCGTGAAACGATGTGTTAACGCGTTATATAACGTGAAATAAGGAGCACGTACAGAATTGATAATGTTGTCAATACCAGCAAATATAGAAAATATTCATCGCGTCTACCTTTCACCGTTTCACAAATATTTGCAACATGAAATATTCACGTCATAAATGTTTGATATCATAACGCACACTTCCATTTTATTTATCAAATAAAATCAAGTTACACATGTTCAAAAGTAATATGGAATCGCAAACTGTGCACGAAAGAAGACATAAAACTACCCTTTCGTGACGAAGAAATCTATATCACAGATATATATCAAACATAATATTCGTGACACGGAAATGGATGGAAATAAAAAGCCATCCCTTGCAGGATGAATTAACGCGCATCCCACGTACGTTTTGGTCATTTAACTGCCGATAACATTTCTATTGACGTACGTGACGAGCCCCATACGTTTAAACGCACCAGCAGGGAGACACATTTGCAGAGTTATCGAACCATTCGATATCGAATCTCACATTGAAAATACTTCTTTGTATTTTTTTATCGTTAATGTCATCGTAAAGATTGATTTCTATAAAATTTTACATTCGTAATTTAGCGGAGATTTAATCTACGAAATAATAAGCAAATCGTCTAGTTTTAACAATTTGTGATATAAGATTTCAAGAATATACAATTTTGCGTAAAGAATAAGAAATAAATTTAGATTTACATTTTTTAATTTTCAGACGAGGTTACATTTCTTTGCACAGTTAATTTGGTTAATTTTATTATTTTTTTTTTTATTTAATACAAACAACGAGTAAGATAAATTTGTCAACTAGGAAAAACTGAGCGTAGGAATAACTAAAGATATAAGAAGTTGTGTCTGATAATAAGATAATTCTTCGTTCATCTCCTTTATCTTCTTAGAGACAAGTAATCTTCTGTTCCTACGCCTTTCCCTCCTTTGTGTATTTCCGGTATTTTTTCCGAAGGATATAACGCAAAATATAATAAGTGGATTATAAGATTATTAGTAGATCAGATAACTATAAAATGAATAGTATAAAATTATATAAATATCTTTCAATAGAAAATAAAAGTAAGATTTATGTTATTGAAGATTATCAATATAAATTATTGTTAATTATTATTAAAAAGGAAATTTTCTTAGAGAAGAATATAGAACCAATGATTACATGATTACGTAACATGGATAAAAAGAGTAGTTTATCAGAACCTACTTTCGAGATATTAGTTTCCTAAATTATTGATCCAATTACGGGAGTGTGCCGAGTTTATTAAATCAAATAAGTGTTAAAATATGTGTCATCGACTAGAGAATAAAATTTCTTTAATATATAGAAACCAATTGACGAAGACAGCTATCCAACGATTAAAAACTAATGTGAAAAATACATAAGAAATAGTTTTAAAATTCAGTTTTTAAAATTAAAAAATACATCAGATTCCAAATGTTCGTGCGTATAAACATGCACTAAATAACATAAGACAGAGAATAATTATAATCGTGTCTTTACAAATTTTTCATTATATTATACTATTTTTAATTAAATTCTTAATTCTTAATCAAATTCGACTACACGATAAGACTATACATATCGCATTACAAATATACAACTATCCGCAATTTCGTATGAACGCAAATAATTTGAGGTTTATTCGTTCGCTATAACAGAATGATTTGTAGACAAGACGGGATGTTCCTCTTGCGCGAGAACATGATTCAATAGAGAGGGTAATTTTCGTCAGTGGACGCGGAAACACGGTAGCAATTTGATTTCAGAAATTGAATTGGAAGTATGCAAAGCGAGACAATTACTAATGGACGTTTATATACGACCATAATGAATGCTTGGGGTCTTTTGATCTCTGAGCCCTTGTTGATGTCGTCGTTTCCATTTTGCATTTTAGTCCTTCCATCGACTGTGCTCTATGAAAGAGTTAGCATCTGTCCAACGTCGATCTCGGTATGAAACTTTACATAGTACGTTTCTCAAAAAATTTTTCACAAACTTCTGCCCCAAATTCTTGTCACAGCAACGTTCTTTATCTATTTTTAACTAAAATATTCTCCTCGAAATAATTTCCAAAAAAAAAAGAAAAAGCTTAAAAACTAACAGGGTAATAATAAAAATAATAAGTTTTCTTTTTAAAACCCTTCTACAAACTTTGAAACATACTCTCTGTGCAATAGTAGCAGAGAAAGAGCCATTAAAATAACAACGAGTCGATAAATAAAATGCAAATATCGATACTGAAGAGGAGAATACAACGAAGCCGCGACCTATAAAAATCTTCTAAACGCCCACACCAAAAAGAAAATACCAAAACCCGGAGAGAAATTGCAAAAAGCTGCCAAAAATTCCCACATTCCAGAGTCTAAAATTTCATGCGTAGCCACTTCATTCGTCGAACGACGAGAATACTTCGGTCTGGCCCAGGAATTAACATGGAGCCAGTGAGCCAGACTCTCATCCTTAATAGCAGAAACCACGTCACGAGGCTCGGTTGTGGGCCGACCTTTGCTCGTAACTCGGTTTTACGAATGTGGGTTGCGAAAGAGGATCGTAGGTGGTACAGTGGCCGATGAAACCGGGGGGGAAAACGGCATGGAAAACGTGGATCAATACCTCGATTCCGCACGAGTACAGCGCCGCTTCCGGTTGACGAAGATACCTTTACGCCCGAATCCGAACTCTAACACTCGCGAAATCTACTCGAGAATCTCTTCGTCGTTCCATCTTGCGGTTATTGGTAAGTTTTGTTCTTCGTTACTTTGCTCGAAAAGCTTTTTTATTTGCGCGTGCTGAGACAGCTTGGAATATTTGGACGAAATAGCTAAGTTGGAAATGGAAATTATGAGAAAGATGGCTTATTGCCCTCGAGATTGGGTTGATGTGACTTGATGATCGATAGTGTTGTTACCTTTTATTGGATGTATTATATGTAAATGTTTCGTTGGTTTTTAGAGATGAAATTAATTGGTACGAACGAAGATTGAGGGAGTTAATTGGAAAATTATTTTGTTGTTATGTAGTGATACGTGTAATGATTTTGATAGATACATTATTGCTGTGTAATATGTGTATTTAATTATTGTAGGAACGTACTTTGTGATAGATTTAAATTGAATATTTGCCCGACAGAATATGGTATAAAATACGAGATCAGATTTTAAGATTATTTCTTATATAACGATACTTATATGTATATACTATTAATTATATTAGTGATTCAGAAGTCAGGAATCAAAGTTTAGGACGTATCCTACTTATTTTTAGAAATGAAAAATGTTAGATCGTCCGAATTTATTTTTTTATATTATAATTACATATAAATAACTATATCTTTCTAATCATCAATACGATAGAATTTTCATTGTACTAAAATGTTATTGAAAATTTCTCTGTAACAGTGTATAATTTTTTATGGATAGATCATTTTGTTTTCTAGAAGCTATCAAAGCATCATCTATGTCTGAATACCTCTAGAACGTTTTCATAAAGTATTGTATCAGCAAACAATTTTATTTAAATATTTAAAATAAATGATTTATTAAAACTTAATTACCTATCTCCGCTCAATCATTCTAAACAATTAATTACAAATTAATTTAGATATTTATTAGTATTAATATACTTATTAGTATTAACACAATCATTTTATTCATATAGAACATTAATTGCCACTTTGTATTTGTTCCAGCTATCACACAAAATGTATTGGATCCTGTTTCTTTCCGTAGCTGTTACCGTTCAAGCATCGGTATACTTGTCTCCTCCACTTAAGGTAACATCTTGCCTATAATTCTACTTATTCTTAATATATTTCATATATCGAAGTCTTTTTTTTACTTGATGCTCCATAGCTTACGCCTTTAATTTACTAATTTACTATTTATCCTTTAATTTTAGGAAGAGCAATTGTTAACTGATACTCTTCTCCGAGAACTGATCAATCAAATGGGAAACGAACTGGTGGATACAGCAGATTCTTATCTGGAATATCAAGATAAACCGAAAGAAATTCCTATGGAGTTACCTGCTGACTATGATGGTATAGACACTTTGAACCCCAATCCTAGCATTCGCGATCAAGAGTATTTGCAACATAGCTCGTTATGGAGTCACCAACGTGTCAATAATAACGATAAGGTGGATGATAGACAGAGAATTAAACCTGGGAGCATAAAGAATATCAAGGATGAGAAAGAGAATGCTTTGCCCGCATATTGCACGCCACCAAATCCTTGTCCGGTTGGATATACGAGTAAGTGATTGACTTTTCCTCCAAATTGCGCTAGTATAAATAATTCGTAAAAAGATTTATAACGTTTTCAAAAGTAATCGATATAATTTATTTAATGCTCTCAATAATTTTTATTTAACATATTTGTAATTAACGAAACTACGTCCTCTGGATCATTATCAACTCAATAGAGTTTCTTTTATATTAAAAGATTTCTTAAATTTGAGGAAACTATGAAAAATGCATTATTGATAGTACATAATTTCCTGCTTTAATTATGTGCTAAAATTTTGCTTAAAATATTAAAAATCTTTTTGTTTGCCAAAACAAAGAGAATAGCATTGAAACATAAATATTCGAGGAGCACAACAGACTTAGTGAAAGTCAACGAGATTTATACTAATATTAATAGAGCTATGATTAAAAATATTATATATTATATTTATTATGATATAATGTATATGATGTGTTTTATATTGGTTAGAAAATCTAATCGGATTATGCTTATTGTTCAGGTGAAAACAATTGTATCGTGAATTTCGAGAATACAGCGGCATTTAGCCGAGATTATCAAAGCGCGCAAGATTGCATGTGTGACACGGAACACATGTTGGATTGTCCGGTTGACTCCACAAACAGCAACAGTATGCCAAGCATGCATATTCCAAACTCTAATTTCAACCAAATCGTCGATCAGTTCCAAGCTGTAAGAGATATATTCAATTTTGTTAAATTGAATTATCTGATCAAAGCGATAAAAAGATAATGAGAAAACCCTTTAAATAATCGCTTGACTTTTACCTCTAAATTTTTCTTTAATCTTTAACCTTGTTTTCTCTATCTTGAATGCACCTAAAAATAATAAATTCTCGTGGCAAAATTGTAAAAAAAGTGAATTTTATATGACGTTCCGAATAGAGAAAGTAATAAATTGTAAATATATTTAAAACAGAGAATAAAAAAACGTTTGCTTTTTCTAATTAAACTTTTAATCTTTTAATTTGAGTTATATCTTTTATTTAAAGTTTCATTCTTATTTTAATTTTTGGTTAATTACACACTAATGTAGATAGAAGATTCTATGTAACTTTTAATATATTATTTCAGGAAGAAAATCCGTTTTTCCGAGGTGAAAAGTTGCCAATCGCGGCGAAGAAAGGTCTAAACGTCGTATATTAAAACATCGGGTATATTCTACTGGAGACTATTAAGATGCAAGGGTTGCTAAACTTTATAGTATTTTAATATATATCAAAAAAAATCCTCAGTCGAAAGTGTGATTCAGTAAAAGGAAAAACAGAGAAGCATAAATGAATCTGTAGATAGAAACAGATTTTACATAATCCGGGAAACTGGTGCTAAATAAGATTACATAATTATTTTAATATCATACTACTAATTTTAATGCAAAGTAACGACTTCAAATCAGTGTACATATATTAAACAAGAGATATATTAAATATTCTAAATGTGTTATGTTTTTAAGAAATATATATATATTCTGCTGCTAAAAATGAATTACTAAATTTCTATTAATCCTCTTATTCTCTAAAATCTAGAATATTATTGTTATTTCTCAAGATAATAAGTATTGGCAATTATGTTTATAAATGTTAGATAATTGACCTATCTGTAAAACTTATTTGTAATACCTTTTTTTTCGATAATGTACTTAACGTTTGAGCTATATCTGGTAAGATAAGAATTTTATAAATGTATTACACACTTATCAATTGTACTTTATTTTCACAGTAATATAAAATTACGCATTATTCTTATTTACAATATTCAAAAATATATACGTATTTTAAAGTGATGTATCGCATTTATTTCTATACATACAAAATATGTAAACTATGTCAAGAACACTAATTTAGCATATTGTATATTTATATGCTATATTATTTGTACAGTTTTTATATAAATTACACAACTAATTTACTGCACAAGATCCATTAAAATTTCTTCAATGATTACAAACATGAAGCATCACTACAATAAAATTCACTACTAATAAATAATTTAATAAGTTACATCAATTTGAATTAATTAAATTAATTCAGTTAGTGTATAGTCCTTATACAAGTCGTATATTAACGTAAAAAAACAGCTTAAAATATTGAAAATTCTGTTATTGCTTTCTGAAACTTTTCAATATTGGATATATATTGTTTAGTGCATCCTGCAGTTCAGCTCGATTTTTTGCTCCTAAAATGTTATTATGTGTATTTAGAATGATATTAATAATAAAAAAGAAGAATGATTAAAAACCAACACTTTAATTCATTCTTACCTGTTAATACAATTTTACCATTTACAAATATAAGCAATACCACTCTTGGTGATACCATTCTATATATAAGACCTGGATAAAGCTCAGGTTCATAACTAGAAAATTGACCATGTATATGATTTAAATTTTCTAGTTTAATTGGAAATTTTAAATCACATGTAGCAACTATATTTTGTACTTTAAAATTATAAAACTTGACCTACAACAACACATAAGAAAAATAAAATATTATTAATTTATTACTTTTTCCTCTATTCAGCGTACACTATATAGTACTTCTTACTGTAAAACCTAGCTTCTGAATTATTCTTGCAAATTTCCTTGTCGCTAGAAAAGAATCCTCTTCACATCTAGCTCCTGTACACACTAATTTCCCTGAATGAAAAATCAATGCAGTAGCTCTAGGATTTCTAATTCTCATGATCAAACCCGTAAATCTTGCTGGATTATATTCAGAATTTCTCGTCCTTGTATTTATATACATAAGTGGTAATTCTATGCCTAAATTTACTGTAGAAACTACATTTCTAAAAGAAAAAGAAGAAAGTTTCGCCATATATCATACTTCTATTTTTAAATTTAAAATAAAATAATCATTTTTATTCAAGGGACATTAAATTTATTTATCCCTTATAAAATTTATTCACACACACATAAAGTAATATTTATGAAAAGAGGAAAGACTTATAACTCTAATAATTATGTTACTTACTGTAAACATGGTTCTATCACTTCTTTTGTACTATTAGCTGGAGTCATTGGATTTATCAGTGATTGTGGGTTTAAATTTTGTGATGTACTTGGTCGCGGAACATTAGTCTGAAATAAAATATAAGAGTAAAATGAAGAATATAAGAACAAGTGCACGCTGTATGAACATATTTATTAATTTACCGTTTGCGGTGGACCCATCAAGTTATCCTCCCCAGCATTTTTTGCAGGGTTACCGAGTAACCTCTTTAACTCATTATCTTCTTGTACAATCGCAGTCATTTTGTGTGAGTTAACACTTAAATGAATAGAAAATGCCTACAATCATGGGGACCACCAACCATTTTGAACACTGCTCACAATTATGCTGTCACCTAACACGCCATCTACCCTATATGTGATCAGCTGATCTTTAGATGCATCTTATGCATTCAGGAAGCTTATCGTATTTATATATGTATTACCTGAAATTACATACATACATATACAATTTGTAAAATATCTGTAAATCTGCTCGTAATTGTAAATTACAAAAGATAAATGACTCTTTTATTTTTAATTTAAATGTGTTTGAATTTCGTCCCTATTTCTCTAAATAATTTTTAATATTATTTCCAAAATTATTTTCTCTTTGAACCTAAATCGAATGATTTTTATGAAATAGAGATAACTTAAAATACTTGAACTTTCTTTTTCTTATATTTTTCAAAATAATTTTACAAACTTTTCCCAAATGTAATAAAAGTAATTAGGATTCGTTGTTTTTGTTTTAGATTTATTGTTTAATTGTTTAATAAAATATTATGAAGCATTGTAAAATCAATGCTTTTTGGTATATACGGCTCTGATGTATATCTAACTGTCAACCAATTACATTTAAATGTTTGATATGTTTCTAGTTGCCACTAACAACGAGAAATTGTATATAAGCATATATTTCGAAGCAAATCTTTGATTAATAATACGATAAAAAGAATAAAAGAGAGTTTATTAAGAATTGTTTTGAAATTTATTTATTGATACTTATTCGATTTATAATAATAAGGTGACAATCACTATGAGCTCAATTTTTGGCGGCAGTGATAGCAACAATAATTTAAATGTCATTATTTTTGATGCGTCAAAAAATGAAAGGAAATTGAACGAAGAATTTAAAATATTGCAAAGGAAGTTGAAATCAAAATGGAAATTTGTCGAGTAATACATTACTACTTATATATTGTGGTTATACTTTAATTTAATTAAAAACAGGATGCCTTTAATAATTATTGTTATATTTCAGGAACAACGATATTTTAACAGAGGAATTGTTATCGACGGGCAAAATATTGGTATTGCCTGGTCCACGAAGTAAATTTACAGAATTAGAAATGAATTCTATTAGAACATTCTTAAATTCTGGTGGACATGTCTTAGTTATGCTTGGCGAAGGTGGTGAAAAAAAATCAAATACTAACGTAAACTTTTTATTGGAAGAATTTGGCATAATGGTGAACAATGGTATTTCATTGTAGAAGTCTTAAATGAAAATGAAATTAAAAAAAATTTACATACTCTTGCTTATTGTTTAATTTTTAGATAGTGTTATACGCATGAGTTACAGCCAAACAATGCATCCAAAGGAATGTTTAATTTCTCAAGGAATGTCAAATAAATCCATATTTCTAAAAAATAGCAATGAATACATGTAAATCACATAAATACAAAATATGGCTTAACTTATTTATTTGGTTTAATTGATTTATTACACAAAAATGATAATATATAATAATAATAAATTTGTTATTTATCTTATTTCAGAGACATGAACTTTTTGTATCCATATGGTGCAACTTTAAATGTAGTACAGCCATCAATAGTTGCGTTATCAAGTGGATCAATAGCAATTCCAACAAATAGGCCTATTTCTGCTTTTCATTATAATGAACACAATGGTGGAAAATTACTTGTTTTAGGTTCTTCAAGAATGTTAACCGACACATATATTGAAAAAGAAAAAAATGATTCATTAAGACAGATGATCTTTGACTTTTTTGAATCAAAAGATATTGTAATCAAAGAATCTCAAATGGATGATATAGATGTAAGTTTCTATATTACAATAGTTACTGAAATCTGAAATGATTATTTATAGTTATCAATGACAATATTATTTATATAGTTCTGGGAATATAATTTTATACCAGATATAACACAACAAGCTGATAATCCAAAAGTGTGCACTCAAGATATGGATATAATGGATAATCCTCGTGATTATACCAAATTATTTAAACATCATCTTTATTCAATAAATTTAGACATGATACCAATTTGTATAAAGGCTTATGAAGTGCTTGGCGTAAAACATGAACCACTTAGTCTAATTCCGCCACATTTTGAGGCCCCATTACCAGCCACACAAGCTTCAGTAAAATCTATTATTGTTTATCACAATTATTCATCTTGAATTAGAATTATGACATATAGGTTTATTTATGCAGGTATTTCCACCAAGTTTCCAAGAATTACCACCACCAGCTTTAGAATTATTTGATTTGGATGAAGCTTTTAGTTCTGATTTATTGAAATTATCACAATTAACAAATAAATATACGGCAACAAAAACTTTATCCAAAGACATGGAATTAGATCATTACATTCGTGAATTTGGAAGTATTGTTAGAATAAGTAATTCTGACACTCATACAGCTAAAGAAGTATTAAATGCAGTTTTTCAAAGTATCTGTAGTTACAAAGCTATGCATGAATGAAAATATTAAAAAATTGTATATATTGTGTATTTCCCATCTTACTTTTATAATATAGATATACAGATATATATATAATTGAGAGATTATATTTTACTAGTTAAAATCTTTAATTATATTTTATTCTTCCTTATCGCAAAATTTAATTTCATAAAAGTAAAAATTAGAGCAATACATATTTATTGACTTTATAGCACCTAGCCTCCAACTTAACGTCAAAAAGAAGGTATGATTGAATTTTTTAATTTAATCTTTATGATTTAACTATTTATTCATACCTAATAACCATATTATGACGAATTTTAAAAACAGATAAAGCTTCATGTTTAATTGATTTTATCCTTATTTGTACACAAATCTCAAGATTAGAAAAACACACAACAAACAAAATGTATACCGGATAGACCTGAATGAAACAGATGATAGATTGATAAATCCATGCTGCATCCTAACACCTCGTCTAGGATTATATACACAAACCATGAATCTGTACATTAGTGCCATCTGTCGTCGATATACTAAAATTCAAAGTAGAATAAAATTGATTATCATGACGGTATAATCGCTGCAAATAACTTTATGTGAATTTGTTAAGAATCAACAAACTGCAACATTTTTACTTTACATAGCGTTAATTTTAAAAGGCAGTATGATTTTCATAGTTTAACATATTTTGTTTTATATCATTTCAACAATATTTATAAAAGATGTCGGTATTCTTTGTAAATGCGTAAGTAAAACTGTTTGTTTGTATATTATTAGGTTATGTGCTTCTTTTTTGTAAGAAATAGTAACACGTGATTTTACAAAAATATAGTGTATTGTATATTAAATATATTATAATATTGTAATGTAAATGAATGTATTACTTATTGCTTTATATACACTTATTTAGTAATCAAGATAGTGAAATTGAAGGTGATTCAAATGGAGACTTACAAATTGCATCACCTAGTAATTCTGAGACGCAACTGGCTTTGACTCAATTTTGGCCTAAGGTCACAGAAGAAATTAAAAAAATTACTACGGTAAATAACAATTTCGATATCATATATGTTATAATATCATTATTACATACTCCTATTTTTATTTACTATTGAATTTATAGATGGATCTAAAAACACAGTCATTGCCATTGGCCAGGATAAAAAAGATAATGAAACTAGATGGTGATGTAAAAATGATAAGCGCAGAGGCTCCTATGTTATTCTCTAAAGCAGCAGAAATTTTTATACATGAACTAACATTAAGGGCATGGGTACATACAGAGGATAATAAAAGACGTACTCTGCAAAGAAATGATATAGCGATGGCAATAACTAAGTATGACCAGTTTGATTTTCTAATTGATATAGTGCCTAGAGATGAATTGAAACAGAGTAAAGCACAAGCTGAAAGTACAGTCCGTACTTCTATGAACTCGGATCAAGTACATTACTACTTTCAATTGGCACAGCAACAAGCTTCTGCCAATCAAAATGTACAAAGTAATAATGCTACTACACAACCTATACAAATTGTACAACCTTCTACTGGACAAATACAAACAATCAATATTGGTAGTCCCGTAGAACAGGTATATATTTCTTTTATAAAATATTTTGATTTTATTAAACAAAATTATATTTATTAATTGCATACTTTAATTACAGGAAAGTACAACTGCAAGTACAGCACAAACAGTAACAGTACAAAATCCACAACAAACATCAGGTCAACAGATTATACAATTACAGCAGGCTCAACAAGCACCTACACCACAAACTGGGGGAATACAAATTGTACAACAAATTGTAACACCTAGTGGAGAAATTCAACAAATACCAGTGTGTATATTTTTTAGTGACTAATATGAGTTTATTATTAATCTATATATTTTTATTTATTTAATCTCATCTATAATTTCAGATACAATTAACGCCTCAACAACTTCAGATGATTCGTATGCAAGTACAAGGTGGAAGTAATCAACCAATCATAATTCAAACTGCCCCTATACAAGCTCAACCTCAACTGATACAGGTTGCGCAAGGTGCTCAAGCGCCCGTCTTTTTACAAACTAGCGGAACTGACAATGAGTAAATATTAATTAATTTTAAGGAATATTTAATATTTAGTACTATACAATTCTAAACCGGATGAAACAATAAAAATAAGTTTGTATGGTAAGGAATAAAATGTTTTGTAAATTATTCCTAAAAAGAACGTTTTATAACTTTTTTCCTTATTAAACCACGATATTGCAAAAACAAAATTAAATATTAACAAATTTATGAATCTATATATTTCATTTAGATGGGTTTAAAATTATATGCTTATACCAGAAGTGTTATATGGATTAAAAGTCGGCAATTAAAGCATTTTTCGATAAAAGTGAAATTTTGTGATCATTTAACTACTTGGAGAGCTGTTTTCAAGGACGAATGTATATCGCGGAGCGGTTATAAGATGCCGATCGAAGGATTGTCACTGAAGCGAAATGAAGTGAATTGAAGCGAAGTAAAGTGAAGAATAAAGATAAGCAGCCAACGTAAGATGTAATCTGATTCGTACGTCGCGTTCCTTAGCCGCTGGCTGCTTCGCATGGCTGAGCTTAGGACTGGCTGGTGCAACTTGTATTATGTTTCACGTTGCTGCGGTTCTTGTCTGGCAAGTCTTGAGCTCGAAGCCTTCAACAGTTCCGAAACGTCACATAGTTATAAATATATTGAAATTTATCCACTTGCAAATTGTGTGAAATAATTTTTGATTGCTCAATTATACAATATAATAATTTATGAAAATATTTCATAGATATAATGTGTATAATAATGTAATTTAAAAATGATACAAGACAAAGTTTAGGAAATCGAAATTCCTTACATATAATTAGTTATTTTTCATGATTGTAACAAATATAATTCTACTAATATTACATTGCAAAATATTAATAATTATTTCATGTATCTTCGGAATTAAAAGATTAAAGACCAAATATTGGCAAAACACATCAGAAAAATGTTTACTCAAAAATTTATTATACATTTTCGAAATCATAAAAGATCATTGTTATATAAAACAAAAATATCGAAATATCATTATCAAATTATTATAGCTTGATGCATATTTCCATCTTTTCGAAGAATAACGGAAGGATGATTGCCCAAGCAGGAAGACTAAGAGATGAGGAAGAGGGTAAAGAGGATGGTGGCACGTCCTGAAGTCCTTTTATTAGCACGGAACAAAGACGTGCTCCATTTAGAGACGTTGCCACCATGGTTCTGGTTGCCAGGGAAACCTCGTGCGCGCAATGTTGCAGTCTCAAACGTACTCTCCGGAGATTTTAATTCTTACTTCGAGAACGCTTCGATGGGTCCTTCCACCTCGCGATCTACGCCACTGCTTGAATACTCGGATTTCACGACATGTTTACAAAGATCCTAGAGATAAGTTGAGAATGGCCGCCGCAGCCCATGCCTCCTCCATGGGTGTAAGGTGACAGCTGCCTGCGCCTGCGTTACATGCACACAGGGTGTCCGAAAATTAGCTTGCCATCTCGTTTATGATTTATGTTCACACTGTTAATTAAGAGCAACATTCGCAAGCGCGCTTAAAATTCGTTACTTATATCTTAATCCTCGATATTGCGAGTTATAGCAACACCATAACGTATTAATTAAAACCTATACGTATTAAATATTATACAACAAAATTTATCAATCAAATTTAAAATAAAATCAAATAAGACAAATAAATTATTTGTTTGGAGAGATTTTTCAATATTAACAAAATTTTCCAGTCGTCCTGCTTTTAACAAACAATTTTATTGCCATCACTAATTCTGGGATTTCTAGAATATATGACCATAAAACTTTTGCCTTTCTAGCTGGCTATTCTCGAAGTAGTAAATTATATTCACAACATGAATTGACATTTTCGAATTGCACACCCAATATAAGCTAACATACGTTCATACATACCTACCTAGACGAATCTACTAATGTGTGTGCGCTCGATCCCCACCCCCACATACACATACACAGGAAAGAGAAAGAAATATCTCGCTTACTTAGCTGGGGCTGAACTCACCCGCAGGATCTCTACACGTGTGTGCACTTATTTTAGCAGGATCTTATCGTGAAGATGTGTCGTTCGACGAGAAACAAAAGACCACCTTTTTAACAAAAAGAGAAGGAAGGCACTTTCACATTTTTCTCGAAACTAGATTGATGGCAGTTCCTTGTGTTTAATATTTCATCTAAAATGATGAACTTATACACACGTAAATATATTTACAATCTAAATACGTATATCCAGTTTATTTTTTATTTTTTATTAGTAATGCAATTATAACAGTACTACGTTATGACCTTTGTTATAAACTATTTTCTATAAAAAAGAAAACTTGTAGTGAAGTTCAACGAATGAACTTTAGTTGCGAAACTTGTCAATAATTATTTTTTTCTCGTAATTCTTTTTTTTTCATATGGTATTCTAATCAACTCTGATACTACATAAAATTACAATTTTAAGTTTCTGCAACACTCAACACAATTTTTTTTTATTATTATTTTATTTTTGCATTTTACAATTTGTCCAGCAGGACATTTGGTAAATTCTTATATCAGTCAACACAATGACACAAAATTCTGGTCCATTAAAAAATTATCACATCAATTGTAATCACAATTCTCAGAATATTCTTATAAATTTTTATAGAAAAAGATAAAATTAGACGCCTATATAATTTATTTCAATAAAAAGAACTAGTTCTTACAAAGACGTACCTTGTCACCGATGAAAAGACAATAGCGATTAAGTTTTCGTCAATATAGCCTGCCCAAATAGGCAATCGAGTCTTCTCCGGCGAAAGTCAGTTTGTTTCGGCATATGTACATACCTGAGCCTGGACAAAAGTAAATACTCCAACCCGTACTCGTGCATTTTTTCCTCGAGAGCTGGAGTCAGTGTGTGCACCCTTGGGTGGTCGAACGCGCACATTGGAGCATACTCATTTATACGTTAGAAAGATAGACCACAAGCCTCCCGCATACTTCAAGACTCGCACCGTACTTACTCGCGCGCCGTCTTATTTATCCGTACACAAGGGTTCCTCGCGGGCGTATATGGCATCACGATGCCATTATATCATAAACGTACTAACCCCCATACCGCCTCCTTTTTCTCTGCTGAGGCAACGACTGCCTCGACCAACCCACAGAATGTCGACGCCATGTCTCCTTTACGTGCCTCTCTTTATTACCTTCGATCTCCGTCGAACGACTCTTGGGGAAACTCGACGACATCCATTTCGCGTAACGCTTCGCGAGTTATATTACATTTGTTCCCGTGGGCCACCGTGGCGCGCGATTACGTAGCTCTTTTTCTTTCTTTTTCTTTCTTCTAAGAGATGCTGTACGACTTGATTGTTATCGGCACATAGGTACGGTATATTTGACGCTGGAATTATTTTATGAACATAAGCTGTGGATTGGTTAACGTCAATTGAATTTGTAGACGAGGATTTTTATACATTTATAATATACATGTAAAATGCAAAAAAAAATAAAATGTTTAGTGTATACACTCTGTTGTAATATTTAGTAAGTAATACAATTCTTCATTTAGATATATCACTATTTTAATTATACTCATAAAAATATAAGTTCATATGAGTATATCCATAATTTATTGATTTGTAAATTTCGGGAGAAAATATTTTATAGAAGATGCTACTGTGCTTTCATTTTACTGTGATGCAATACATAATCTATTTGATTTTTGAACTATTAAACTAACATTTAAATATTATAGGCACAAGATTAACAATACCTATTTAGGGGAAGAAGTAAACAAGCGTATATTTAAAAATGATTTCAAATAAGACAAACTTCCTATGCAAATGTTTTTCGAGGATGCTTACGAAAAGCATGTCCTTTATTAACCTGAACTTTGGTAAAGATTCTGTGTACTGTGAAACAACGGTCCGATTAGATATACTTATCCGACCCTGCCGCACTTATCCGTTATTATGTAAAAATACTAATCCCCTTTGTCGTTTCTAGACGGGCCAGCCTGATCGAAATTGCTTTTGTACTTCAGTTGATCTTTTGTTTACTATTTACAGATACTATACAGCATTGAAAAGCGCATTCGACGCTTTTTCTGACGAATAAACGTCATGTGAAGACGAATTCACTTAATCATATTCGCCACCGTATGCACTTTGATACGAGAAATATTACGTATCAGGGATGAGAGCGAGATAATAAAGCAACCGCTGCACATTTTGCTTTATCCCGTATTCGAGCACATTCTTCTTTATCTCACATTTCATATTACGCTACGTTCTTCAACGTTAATTTTAAGATTATTTTTTAAAACTAACCCCAAAAATTATGATTTTGAATAATATTGAAAACATTAAGCATCTATCTAACTCTGTTGCTAATCTCGAATTTTTATATTTCAATCTTGCTTTCACTTTAACAAACTATGAAAATTTTCTTTGTTAGAAAAAAATGTATGACAAAATTGAGACGAAAAATCATGCACATTAATAACAATTTTTTCATATTATACTCAAATATTTTGAAATATTTTTTTAACGAACAATATAGCGAGGTTAAAATAGTAAATTGAATATAATTTGTTTAGAGTTAATTTTATAATGAATTTGTTAAAGAACTTTATATAGTGATGAATTTCTGAAATACTTTAAATTATTGGCGTTAAATTATAAATTATAAATGTGATGTTACAGTACGTTAGGATACGTTGCATTTTGCGTGGAAAATTTGAAGAAAATAGCTTTTATTCTATAAATTGAGATGTCGTGCGAAAAGCAGTTTTGAAAAATTTCACAGTAACATTATTTAAACTCTCAAGGAAATTTGAGAATCCATCTAGTTCGTATAAAACGCGCATCGGGTGTAAGAGCAGGTGGTAGGAAATTAGGTTGCTACCCTTGTCTCGCATCATCCTGATTATCATAGTCAAAAATATTAGCTTCGTCTCGTGAGGGACGCTTTCATTACTTGCAACACTACACCGTGAAAATATTCACAAAGTATTAGAATAATTAACTAGAAGCCTGATTTTCTTGAAATTTCAACATCTAAAACAGCAACATTTTGTTAAAACAAAATATTAAAAACAAAGAAAGAAATAATTCTATTAATACACAATTCGTATAAATTACAATAATTATACTAGTTATAATAAATTACAAATATACTTAACATTCTTACGGTCATCGATAGGTTATTTCAGATCCAAGAATCATCATCTTTATTTTTAATTTTCAACAAGATTAAAATTTATGATATTCCTTAAACGCTTCGTGATTGATCACGTTCCATCGATATTTTTAAAACATAAGTCCTGGATTTGCAGGTAAAACAGGCTAATTTATGGAATTATGTATATATATGCTAACCACACATTAATGTATAAAATTCAATTAGCTATATATAAATGTAAAAAAAAAGAATTTTTGGAAGATACATAAATTTATAGAAAATTAATTCAAGAATTTAAAAATATTTATTAAGTGGTATATCTTTGAAACTAGTAGTAGTAGTAGTAGTAGTAGTAGTAGTAGTAGTAGTAATAGTAGTAGTAGCAGTACGAGCAATAGAGACTGCAGAGAAGTTCATAAATATCGTTTTTTTTTTAGAAAACATTCAGCAAAAAATTTGGATAATCGTATTTTTTAAAAGCTATGTAAAACAAGTGTTCAAATTTGCTATATATATAATATAAGTGTAACTACAAAAATTTAATATTTAATGTGATTTCATGACAGCTATGAAGAAACATTCCGCACCACTTTTATCACGCCATAATCGATAAAAAAAGCAAAAATAGAAGTAGGAACATTCTTATTCCAAGAAGACAGCGAGTATGACGTAGGGCCGCTGGACCTCCCGTCAAGAATTCTCTATCTCCGATTATAAAACAAAGGGGGAAAAAACGCACGCGTACCATGCTGTGGACGAGGTGCAAAAAAACAACGCGAACTATCATGTCGCATCGCATTTCCCGGCTCGTAGATTCAAAACCTGTCCCGTCCGTAAAAAAACGTTAAATCGGAAATAAACGTGTACGTCAAACATTGGCGAACAATGTGACTGCGACCAAACGCGGTCTTCACAGAAGTCACCACTAATTGTCAACACTATGGCAACCATCTTTGGCATGTGGAAACCTCTCCGTGGATTAAAATCTCTTGCTGTGTATTAAACACGACCACCTTCGGTCGCACGTACTACATATTCCATTGCTAATTCGTTAACCCCGTGCTGTGCATTCCTCTGCAGTTATCAAGATCGTGTGCATAGACTACCTCGATTACCATTCCACAATGGGTTCTTTCCCCGGGTTGTAAACGAAAAAAAAGCAGCTCGAGTCTGTCAGTCGAGAGAGCGATTCATAAAAACGAACGGTGACAGGAGGTGACAATTATTCGAACAAGGGGGTAACCTGGCTGTGTCCGTCCTCTTCTTGCATCTGGACCCTCTCTCTATCGTTTCTTTTCTTCGTCTGACAATTGGGTGGCCAAGCGAGTTGCCATTAGCCTCTCTCATTCTAATTAACGAGCGACCTGTGCGCGTCCGACCAACGAAACGGGACAACGAATAGGAATACCGACGGCAGGATGAAGACGGAGAATCAAACAAAGAGAGGGGATGGAGAGGGGATGAACGTGGAAGAAAGACGCCGAACGAGCCGGCCAACCACGTGACCACCGGGCGGGGGTGGCAGGCGACATTTCGCATGCTCAGAACTCCACAGGCTGCAGCATATCGCACACCGAGCCGATGCCCTTCGCAGAGAAACAATAGTGTTGACTGCGTTCGCGATACAAGAAATCCATCAAAAAGCCTCAAACGAAAACCGCGTATCGAGCCAACGTAACCTCGAAAAAGATCAATCTCTGCTATTCGCTTCGACCCATTGGCTCGAAACGTACATCTGTGCCGGATTCCATGGTTTCACCCCTCGCGCATCGAACCTATAAACTCAACCGAGAGATGTTTTCTCGCGAGATCGTCGGCCAAACTGTTTCAATTGCGTCACACTTGTAGTTTGTTTCAAGGAATAATCTTTTACACAAGATCTTTGTTGATTAGGCGGTTCTCTTACGTGTTGTTAGAAACGGTTGGTGATAGTGTATCCGTCGGTTATCATGATGTTCTCGTGGTCGTGGAAAGTGCGAGAAAAGTGAGAAGTAGTGTGCTTAAACCCCATCAAGTGCATCGCGTACACACAATTACGTACACACGACACAAGCGAAGGGATGACGATGCTACTATCAGGAGGGAACCGAATACAGCTTCCTTGATCCACGAATATTCGCCGCGAAGCACCCTCGTTCTTGGTCCAACTTAAACACCGGATACAAGGTTTGAATAAACATTCGTTTGTTATATAGCTTGTTGCTTTCATTTCTTTTAACAATGATGGGCAAGTTTTCAGGTTAGAAATGATAAACTAACTCGTAAACTGTATAACAATGGTATTTATATCTATATATGCGATATATAACATAATAAGCAAGCACAACTTCTGCGAAGTATAAATTGTGCGCCGGGAATTACATACAATCGAAATTAATATCGTACATTAACTGTAAAATTATTTTTGTCTATCTATTTATATTACCTTTTCTATAAGCAAAAGCATTACACACACGTAAAATAATTTCTCAACATATCGGAAACAATGGTCAAAACAAACGAGAACAATCAAATGACTGTTGATCGAGTGCCACGTGGGAAGCACAATGTATTCTGTCTGTACATATGTATGTATTCTACAATACGTATACGATCCTTAAATTATTAGATCTACAGGAGTTACGCACGCTACGCGGATGTGCCTCTACATATGCATATACATGTATGAACGCATCTACAGTCGCACTCACACGTGTAAATGTCATTATCAATTGAGCATGCGTAACTTATGCATCTCATTCGGCTCGTTACCAGTAATGTATTTTAATTGGTCAACCGCTGCGTAATACCAAGTAATCCGTACTGAAAAGCCGACTGAAATTTTCCCTCCATAAAAATGTCTTTTAGACTAAAAACGATCAGAAATAATTAACTAGAAAAGATCGTGCGAGATAAATCTGCCAGAACGAACAAAATGTTTTGGGACGAGGTTGCGATTTCCATGGTTTCTGTTTTAGAGGAGCGGGGGAAAAGAAAAGGAGACGACGAAGGAAAGCCAGAGCATTCCGGACGAAGGAGAAGCTTTTGTCTTGGTCCCGTAGTGTAACCATCCCTTCCTTATTTTTCTTCTTTCCTCCTTTCAAATGTAAGCTGACCGCGGCCCGTGGGACACACGAGTGTCGCGCACGAGGAACCTCCTGCCATGCATTCCTCTTTTCTATCCTTCTTTCGTTCGGTTGCGTTTCTTTGACGGCTGACAGACAGTGGCGAGGCAAGCAACTCAGCCGCGATAAACATTTCGGCACACGCTTTATTTAGATAAGTTTAACCGTTCTTTTCAACGGTATAAGACCTTCGTGCCTTTCGGGGAAAAGAAATAATAACGCAATTCCTTAGCAGAGTGAAAACACTTAGGAATATAATCACGGAAGAAGTTATATGATATCGTCTCTTTTATATGGATGGTTCGATAAATAATAAAAATTCACAACTAAATGTAAATCAATCAGATAATTCTAGAAATGATGAGTCGGGCTTAAACTATAATCATTATTGTTATATTTGCTATGTTAAAATCATTGCTTTTATTCATATTAAAAAAATGTTGCAAACTATAGTAAGAAGTGAAAAGATGTAAATTAAATATATTAGAATTAAATTAAGATAAAACAAAAAGTTTCAAGACATTTATGATTCGACCAGGCGGACTTTTCAATTCTGACATATGTATCTATGTCCACACCAAAAAGGATATTAGAAAAATTATGATTTTCTTTCTTTTAACTGTATATTTTTTTTATTATAATAAGAACAAATTCAATTTCATGCTTAAGTTTCAAAGTATAGTATGTATATAAATTTCTAATAGCATAGTTTCCAATATAACGAAACGCGTATATGTATATTTCATTGTTAAATTAAAAATGTAAATATATATTCAAACATTTTTTTTAACTAAATCAAGTACTAAAAACAAAATAAAAAATTTGAAGGCCTTTTTAAGTTTTAATAATCATCAATATTACATTAAACAGAAAAACAAAATAACCATTATTAAATTTCCACATAACGTTCATATAATATCGAAAATGAACTTCAATAAGTTCGTCTAGACAAAAACAGCCCATAAAAATCAATCAAAATAACTTCCATCAAAATTTATCGAGAAAAAAGTCGTTCTCTCCTTTCGAGCAATGAATGGTTACTGTTATTCGCGCAAGTTAAAAGTAACAATTTCACCGATTGTCGTAGTCATTGTTCAATGGGGAATTTGGGCGTAGTTTGTGCGCGTTTTTCTTTTCCACGCTTTCCGATATCATTCGACACAAAAAGAGAAAAAAAAAAAACGGCGTTATACAGTGACCGTTTAATATCACGCGTACTGCCCGTTGTTTCAAACAATTAATCGGCTATTTTTTCCCCCGACTTCGAACGTTGTTCGAGAACGGTGTACGTTCTCGAAAAGAAAAATTGTCCGAGTATCTGGCTGTTGTTCAAACAACCTAGCCGCGCGCTAATTGATTCATCGTCGTGTTCCAGTGAACGACGTAACTTCCAGCCGACGCGATGCGTGTCACGGGGGAACAATTGCTTTCATACCCGCGCATACATGTGTATATGTACGTATGTATACATATGTGTATACATACACACATAGGGGATCATATATCTCCGATGCGATTGTCTGTACTTTTCTCGAAACGATCGTTCTACTGACAATGATTTATTCAATTACAAACATCCGACAGAAAATATTTGCCCGCGAAGACTACTGCCCTCGCATTGAAGAACGCGTAATTAATCACGAGCCCTAACAATTTAAGATCCTAAAATATTAGAATCGATCTGTTTACTGAGAGTTATAACTTCATTTGTTCCTCTTTTTTCATTTAGTGGTGATTTTCATGTAAGAATCTGTTACGAATTTTGACTTTTATAGGTAAATGAAATATACTTTGTAAAGTATTGAGGTTTTCAAGATTTTGGAAAGATGATTGAAGAAATTTTCTTAAACAAGCTCTAGTTACTTTTTGTTTGTGATATTTGTAGAACTGTGACCTACATGTTATGTTTCTATTTATTTAAATTTATTATTTAATGTATATTATTTTGAAAAAATATTTAATAGCAATTGTTTTATGAATGCGCGAGTTTAATATAAATATTTTTTTAATTTAGACTGAAATCTATTCTTACATGATGATTACATGTTACTATTAAACTGAAGTCATTGAAGTCTATAAAAATTACACAATAGAATTATCATAATTACTTTCTTTGATTCTTTTCCTCTTTTTTATGTGATATATTTTTTAATATTATCATAATCCCTCTTGTTGTACGTAGTATAGGAAGCCGTGTATACATTGGTACATTGTTATAGTTTGTTGAACTTTACTAACGATAAACAGTTTTGAAATCCTGTTCTGTTTTATCGATGACAATTTACAAATCAGAAGTTCAGTGCCCTTTTATATATGTTTGCATATCATTAAAAAAGCTATTGGAAGCTTAATCTACTTTGAATCTATGTGTAATAAATAATAACATACATTCTAATTTGAATTGTAAAGTATTTCTTTTATTATAAAAAATTTAAGCATTTTTACTAATAAACCGAGTAAAATCTCAAACAGAAAATTTCCACCCAATTTCAAAATTACCTAAAGCTATGTACAGGCAGTGCGAGGCAGAACGACGAGGCTGCCTCGAGTCCAGTGAACAATTGTCGGTATTTGACGAGATCAAAGGTGCCTCGCAGCTCCTTACTCGCTTCGTTTTGACGCATATTGAACGATTTTGTCGGAAGCGTAGATAACTGCGACTCACCCTGCCTCGTCTGCTTGTCTCGCGTACTCATGTACATGACGGCATGGCACGAGGCAATTTAAGCGAGGCAGCCTCACGGATTAGCCTCGCACAGTCTGTACATAGCTTAGGATTTAATCTCATTCGTCATTTGATCTCCAGAAACTAAACTCTACCCTATGTTAAAAAACTCGTTTAAGCAACTCATAAAACAAAGCACCTTGATGTAAAAACGCAACAAAGACACTCACTTCCCACCTTTTATCTATATAGGTATATATAATGGAGAACTATAAAGATAATTAGAGTGTAGCTTGGTTACCTCTGATAGACCTAACACAACCATAAAGATAAGCACGTGTATTGACTGAAGGTGTCATATATACAAATAAGAGTAATAAGGACACATAGCAACGTGTAACGTTGTGCGATAGAGAGCAGTGTTTATATATGTACTTACTTGCCTTGCCCCTGTGCTGTTCCACTAATTATTATCTTTCTAGATCTTCTAGCATAAATCAATCTAACGCAAGCTTTTGAAATGACATTCTCTAAACACAGCGCTTATGTAAAAACAATCGATATTCTCCGCAATAATTCGACGTTTAAGAAAGACATAGAGAGATTGAATAGGAAAATCGAATCTGATCTAGGTATCTATAAATAGACCAAATTTAATCTCGCGGAGGCGGTGTATCGTTGCGGCGTCGGTGTGAAAGCGCCCTTATGCAAGAGAGTCTCTTTTTCGCAGTATAGTGCAACGCGAAGTATATAGTAGGCGCAGATAAGGGCGGAGCACGGACAGATATAGCAACTTGGCAACATAAAGAATACATAATGTAAAACGTCGTGAAAGGAGGTTTCATTGGCTGCTCTCGAAGGTTCCTGGTATACGCCTACCCATCTGACCACTCCACCTCTTCGACACGCAATTGGCAGACAATAACGAAGCTGTCCGCTTCGTACACTAACCCTTTTTGCATCAACCGGAACACCATGAAACCGGCGAATACGTGATCGGTTCAGTGCTGATTTTCGGAAACTTTTTTCCTTCCTTATTTTATGATAGATAAAGAAACAATAAAATAGAATATTGGGACGTTTCTTTATTTTTTAAATATTCGGACCGATAATGTAATACTAAAGAAAAAACAATTTTTAATTACTAACAGGCATTTTTTAGTTATTAAGTTACGCGGAATGTTTATGTTTATGCTTTAAACTATTTATATCTATATAAGTAAGTGTATTTTCTAATACATAAATCTTTCAAAGTAAAAATATCTTTATTGTAGCATATTTTTGCAACCTTTACAGCGCTTTTATCATTTTATAGCTTCTAAAGTAGATACATATTTCTCGTTTAGTTTCCTTTATCCCTCTTTTCCTTCATTATGAATGAAGAAATAGATGAAGAAACGTTGCTTCAAAAAATAAATATTTTTCTTTGCGACCAATTAACCATCGTTTTTTGATAAATGTAATACACGGATTTTGGTTGAACACGACTTAAAAAATATTCAATTCACTTTTTATTCGATTTGATTTAATCTAATACAGTTCAGATGATTCTTTTTAAAAAATTTCCATTCGAATTTAGCCCTTGGCATCAGAATCTTTTTTAGTATAGTTTTCTTGAATTTGTACTGACATATGTATACTTTTTCCCTAGAATATAATTACCGGCTATCGAAAGTGTGTTTATTTTTTTCTTTATTTCATGGATGAATTATACGAAACCTACTCCATTCGAAATGAAATGATAACATCGAATTCCGGGAGTTTCTCTCCATGTATTCAACTACAAGGAATTCTTTACAATTTTATCTTAAACACGTACATACACATACGTTAGTCTTTATTTTTCATTAAGTATTTAAATAACTGTTTGACCAAGTAAAAGTGAATCTCTAACGTGCATATACTCATAAATATTTTTACAAGTTTATAAAATAAAAAATGTATTTACAAATAAAAATTAAACAATTTAAATGTAAAAAGGAAAGAATTCGATCAAGGATCATTTGTGATTTCCAGGTACCAAAACAATTGAGTTATTCTATCGACGGATTCTATGATTAATTAACGATTCTATGATCGATCACACACAGGATGCATTACGTAATTTGGTAATTCGATAAAATCTTAAAAGCTGGTCCAAAAATAATGGTTTAATATTCCATTGAGTAAAATCTCAGACTACTCAATATTCTTCGTGTTTCATTTCAATATTAAATCAAGAGCTATTTTTGGTAATTCAATAACGCTCAATTTTCATCCACTTACTTTCATAAATTACCTCCGACACGTAGTTCCAGAAAAAAAGACTTTCTTCTGTCCTACGGTATATCAAATGTTAACAATGTTTTAGATTTTACGCCACAACCTTCAAAGAATGTACATTTTCGGTTATAAGTCGACCGACCACCGGGCATTTGACTGCTTTGAGCAAGATGACTGCTAGAATGCATATACTTTTAACATTACGTAATTTTAACATTTGCTATAAATGCATTTGATACTTTCGTGACTTTATTTCATAATGTAAGTTATTCCATACCATAAAATAGTGTATATTTTCATTCCTTTGAGCAACTTATGAATAAATAATAAAATCAATTTAGAAAATTGTATCTACATTCTAACAACCATTGTGTGTGAAATAAGCAAGTGTTCGGAAACTTATGAACGGGAGGATACAATTTGCAATACATGTCGAATACCTCGTACTGAAACTGAATGTTATATGTATTAAATGGTATATAATACCAACTATTAATCGCGACTTTGTTTGCCATTTTTTCTTCAGGCACAGTGATATGTTAACCGAGGACAATGATCCGACGAAACCAGCAGGCGTTTTAGACAATGCTGGCAACGTGTCTTCGTCGACAGAGGCCTCGGTGCAGCACCCTCGAGCCGCAAACAATGGTAAATAAAGCTCCTCCATTCCGGGTCTACTTAAAAGGCTATCCTTTTAAAGGTCCGTTTAGAAACCAAATCGCCATTTCTGTCTTCCTTTTGTTAATTTATTTATTCCTTTATTTATCCTCAATTTTTCCTTTTTTTTTTTTTGCCTTATCGATGCAACGTAACACAATTGCGACGATGGAATCTCCTGGGAAAACAAAAAGTGGAAAATTTCTATTTGTAATGTTTCGCAACATCGACAATGATAGTCGAAACCGGACCTGCAATAAAACGGTTTAAATTCAACGTTTTGAAAAGGTTTCTGTCTGTATTTCCCACTTCCCTTTTGTGTGTGCCGTCGGTCGATTGAATTAAAACGAGAAACCCGGTGGCTGGTGGTTGCGTTGCGTCATGTCACGCCACTGGGTTCTTCTATTTTATAAAACACGGACACCCAAATGAACAGGTAGTTTTCATATCGGACCTCCTGGCTAATTGCTTGGGAAATTAATTACATATCGCGGTTCAAAATGAAACGAAATATGCTCTCGCCATGATGCTCGGTAACATCTGTATACTTCCGGTCGTGGAAAAGGTTTCCATTGTGTTGTTTTATGTTACAAATACATGAAATACGTATTACTGAATATTATTTCGGGAAATTTAATTTAAGCTGGATATATATTTTTTTGTATTTTATAACATTTTCCAAACAGTGCCCTTCCTTTATTTGGATTTGAATAGAATGTATTAATTAAATGTCTATATCGTTTATTCTTCACTCATTATTCCAACTGTTCAAACGGAAGAATAATGTAAATAATGCTATCGAAAAGTTGCAAAATAGGTACAAAAATGAATGATTATCCTTCTAGAAAGACGATAAACATATTCCAATTAATAAATTGTGCGAATCACGGTTAAGAATTGTGATGTTTTACTTTGTGGTTTGAACGACGGTTAAATATAAAGCCGGTTCTTATGAAATTTTTGCATTTACAGATATTTTAAGTGTATTTTATTCCCCTGTTTTATATAAACTGTTTTGCAAGCGAATTTTATTTATATTATATTTAGAGTTACATCTGTCACTAATATCATTTTACTTTCCTTTTTGTGGCTTGAAATATGGTTGACTATAAATGGTGCTATTTTGCATATACAAAAAGCCGAAAGAAAGAACACATTAAGAAAATATGCCATCTTTGTCGCAATATTCTATATGTTTAAGTTATAAGAATTATCACAATAAATCCTTAGCTTTATAACAACTATAAATTTAACGAATGAACTTTATATTCTCGACTTCTATTACCACGAAATGACGGAAATTATTCAAATGAAAACTGAAATTCCACTTAGCAGAAAAGTAGTTTGCAACAGTAACAAACGTAGAAACATGTTTCTGTGAATTATACCATTGCCGATGATACAGTTATAATGTATAGAACAGAGAATAATATATAATCTTGTAAATTATATCGTTGCCAATGACAGAGTTATTATATCAAATTTGTTACTAAAGAGATGTGAACGTGAATCATTTTGTTTATACTGGCAGAAACGGAAGTCAAGAACGAGGTGCAAGATTGTCCCGAAAACGACAGCGTGCCCAGCGGGGAATTATACATCGACGAGAATGCCGAGGAAAAGGAACAAGAATATCCGGATTCTATGGAAAAGGCGGACTACAGTTCGTTGTACGGAGCCAATCAATATTATAACAGGCACGTACTTCTCGTGTTTGACTCGCATCATCATTCATCTTTTCCTTAAAACTTATCCTGATCCTAATCAATGGCTGACTATATTTTTTTTAACAGTTACTGTATATAAATATATTTACAAATTAGTTTGTAAACGTAACGTTGTAAACATTGTAACTTTGTGATATTAGTCTGTACAACTCACCTCCCTACGGGACAACCACAACTGGGAAAAACACCTCGGGCTTGCAAAGTTCTTACTTGACCTCATACACGACACCCAGCTCCATGTCTCAATATTCATCTTACGCTACATACAACAGCGGCACCACGAATTTCCCCAACGTGGCTCAAAATATATCACCGTCTTCACAGGTACTATTAAAAAAAAAAAAAAAAAAAAATACTCTTTGAATTTGGTACTTTTATCATTCTCATTATCGTTCTATCTTTTCAGAAACTAGATTACAGCGCCTACAGTAGCAGTTTGTATGGAAATGACAGGGTACCATTACAGTATTCCGGATATTACCCCATGCACGGTTACCACACGACACCCACCTCGTTTAACATTGGAAACCTAAATTTTGCTGGTAACGTTCCTATCGACTTCTTCTCTATTTCCTCGGCACTACCGGGCACTTCCTCGTCGAATAAAATTTTAATCACCGATGCAACCAGAATCTTAAACGTTGTTGTTGTATCGCATGAGAACTGTTGAATATCCTATTCGCGTTACATCATACCAAGTGATTCATGGGGAGTAGAATAATTATCTTCTAATTATATCATATACTGCAGACGTGAACAAATTTGGAGATTTAAAGATTAGGTAAAACTCATTGTTTTTTCTTTGTTTTAAGCTATTCTCTCTTTCTATATATAAACTTTAGGAAAATGAAAGTTTTCGTTTTTTTAGGTATATAGAATACAACAATACTGAAAAAGGTAATGAATGAATTGCATTACTGATGAATCACCCTGTTTTGTTAGGTTGCGAATTGTATTAAATTAACATTGAAAGGACAGGACAGTAATTTCATTGAATTAAATATTTGAAATACATAGGAGAGTAGAGAAATTTTATAGTTCCATATAAGATTATGGAAAATCATATCCAAACTTTTAAATGTTAAACTCTGGTTTCATCAAATTTTTTCAATAAAAAATATTTGATATTAGGAAATATTTTTCTTTGCATTATATGATATTTTATTAATTTTTGTTTCTCTTTGTTTCACTTGTTTCTTTTTCAGGTTCCACAAATACAAAGAATTTTTTTATTAATTACTTAATATTTTTGTTCATTGATTTAAATAGCAACGTTTTACTATGTTTTTACGGGTAAATTCATGCGACAATTACGATTTATTTGCAATTATGATTTATCAGTAACGACTTCCCTTTTTGTAATAAGATTCGACAAAGTCTGCGCTCACGTTGGACGCAACAACTCACGATGCCAGCGATCTTACCGCACGAGAAACCGCAAACATCGAAGGTAACACGATTCGTACGTGTGATTTTTATATCTCCACTTTTTGCGTCAATATGTTCTCCTTGAGCGTGTTCCAACAGTTGTCGAATAAACAAATAAATGTTAGAAAACGTAAAAGTGCTATATATAGATATATAGTATATAGATATAGCTATAGATACGTCCTACATCTTACAATTAAGGAAATATTTGAATTATCTGGTAAAATACTCTTATTTAAAATAGAAAATTACGAATATATATTTATTAATACCCTTTTTGTTGAAATAGCATGTAAAATTCTCGTTATTCCTGAATCAGCCTGTATAAATATTTAAATTTCTATTAATATAAGTTAATATGGCTGCTTGTTCGCTGATCACGTGGGCGATAGCGCAAAATATGTTTAATCTCCATTAATAGCATAAGAATATACAAGGTATAAAAAGAACTAAAAGACATAGGAATATATAATTTTTAGTTGTAAAATTATTGGCTTCTATCATTTTCATTTTTGCGTTCTAATTTGCTTTATAAGAAAAAGAGTTTCGTACAAAAGTACTTATAAGTAAAGAAATATTTATTTGTTTTGCATTTTTATTTCTTTATCTTTTTAAACAAATTTTTAAATGAATAACAAAACTATTTATAGCGATGTTTCTTTGTTAGGGAAGCATATGTGAAATATAACGTTCAATGAACGTGTTCCAGGAGCGACAGCGAAACCTTGCAGACGCGGAAGACGTCAGAGCGGAAGTGGAAACAGTATAGGTTCTGCGGATACGACAGAAGCCGGTCCTGACCGGATATTCATCTGGGACCTGGACGAAACCATAGTTGTATTTCACTCCTTGTTAACTGGGCAATTTGCAACGAAGCACCGTAAAGATCCGGTTCTTTTGGGCCAAGTGGCATACAGAATGGAAGAAATGATATTCAATTTGGCTGATTCTCACTTCTTTTTCAACGACGTCGAGGTGAGGAGGCACAATTAGATTTGAGACTTCAAATACACAGGATATTCCTTAATTGAAACACGTAAAAGATTGACGCGTCTAGTAAAACCAAAATCTCTTACTAAAATGTTATATTCTATCAGAAATTTAATTTTGTGAAATGTAATTTTGTAATTTTAATTTTAAAACTCTATTTTTGATGTTCCTGTAGGATTGTGACCAAGTACACATCGATGATGTATCGTCAGATGATAATGGGCAAGACCTGTCTTCTTATAATTTTGCTAACGATGGTTTCCAATGCGCGTCTGCGAACAACGGTATATGTTTGGCCTCCGGTGTTAGAGGTGGTGTCGACTGGATGCGAAAATTAGCCTTTCGTTATCGAAAAATTAAAGAGATCTACAATAATTACCGAAACAATGTGGGCGGTTTATTGGGCGCTGCAAAACAAGAACAATGGTTACAACTGCGTTCTGAGATTGAAGTGCTCACCGATAACTGGTTAACGTCCGCCGTAAAGTGTTTAAGTCTCATAAATAAAAGAAATGACTGCATTAACATTCTGGTTACTACCACGCAATTAGTACCGGCTTTATCAAAAGTACTACTTTTCGGAATCGGCGGAATATTTCCAATTGAGAATATTTATTCGGCCTCAAAAATCGGTAAGTTTTACAAAGGAATTTAAGTGTGTTTAATTTAAAGCAATTATTGTTTCGCATAACGTTTGAAATTATTGTAATCGTCTATTAAATACCATTTGAACGGATATATACATCAAAACGCTATTAATCACAATTTATATTATAAAAGTTCTATACGTAATATAGATTCATCATTTTTAGGAAAAGAAAGCTGCTTTGGAAGAGTAGTTGCGCGATTTGGTCGAAGATGCACATATGTGGTAATAGGTGATGACTCTGATGAAGAAACGGCAGCACGTGCCCATAATTTCCCATTTTGGAGAATAAACAGTCACTCGGACACACAGTCGTTATACAACGCCTTAGAAATGGGATTTCTTTAAGCAGAGGATACGTTTATAAAGCGAATAGGTTTACGGGGGGAAGGAAAATTTGGGAAAGTATGTCCTAAATGAGAAACATCTTACAATTAGTCATAATGGGGGCTTATATAAGATATTTCTATATTCTTTACTATCGATAATGAGAGTATAAAAAAAGACGCTTTTATCGAGTGAAACTTTTAAACATTCCTACTATTTATCGAACGTAATATGTAAATTGAGGATCGGCTGTTCCTCTAAGATCGCCATACACGATCATCGATCGTAATCTATTTGTCGATCGTCAAATGTGATCGATCGGAGCAGGGTCCACAGGTGATATACAATGAAAGTGAAAGAAAGTAATGAGATAAAAGTGAAAATTAAAGAGTTATATATAATACGAATATTTCTAATTAATTACTGCACAGTCTCGACCATATATAAAAATTAATTTGTTGCAAACTGTGAGTATGTCTCGTGTACTTAAACGTGTTGCGTTTCTTGCTCTTACAAATGTACGTATAAAAACTAAACTGGTCGAAAAAAAAAATTAGATTCTCAAGCAGGATGATGTTACACGTAACATTCATTAGTTAATATTTTGATCGATGTATATTTCGAAACATTACGGAAATTTTATATGAATATTGTGATACGGTTTAATCCAATTATTTAATTATAGCATGATACCAGTAAATGTAATAAAGCATGGTCAAACGGATACTTTTTAACATAGTAGTTTGTGAAAGATATAGTCACCGTTTTATTAGTTACATTATATAAAAATATTTGACTGAAATATCATGCATTCTTAACATTAATTTCTTCGTACATATTGAATATTAATAAGAATATTTAGGTACCTACGTTTTTGAATTCTTCATATCATGGCGTGGTTTAGAAGCTTCTTTTTCAAATTTCAAAATCTATTCCGAATTATCTTTAATCAAAAATAATATATTATACATTATATGTATGAAATTTCAAGAAAATTATAAATAATTTTATGAGGATACTAGAAATAAGTAATATTTTCAAAATGTACGAAATTAAATTGTATACTTACAATTTTAATTCATAAAAGAGAGAAATATGATTAGCAAATGATAACCAAAGTTAATGCGGTTGAATAACTATAAAATTGATTTATATGTTTTTGAAATGTAGCTTATATTAATTAAAAACGCATTTGTTTGTCAAATCAATTTTAAAAATAGATTGTCTGTTTATAAAGTTATTTTCTTTCAATTAAATTTACGAAAGTAATGCCGTCATACGAAAATTATCTATCACTTTGTAATATGATAATTGGAAGTTTATTTTTAAAATTATAATCATATAAAAGCAAAACGTATAATTTAATCGACTGAATAGCACAAATACTGCACAAGTTATAAAATGATTAAAAACATAATGCTGAATGCATAAATAAGTTTCTAAATAAAATTACTTTTTAGTGTATTATGCATTTTGAACTTTGGTTGAACGAAATGGTGTGACTATTAGATTTATATACGTGAAACGTAAGAAGATGAAGACTATATATTAAACAACAAAATTCATTTAAAATACTTAACATCTTTTAAAATATATTTTATAACAAACGTTCAATTTTTTATGTATTTATACTTTTAAAAAATTAATTTTTTCGAACAAATGTATTTTTATGTTAAATCAATATTGTATTACACCGATCACATGATAAATGTGGATCTGTGTGTTAAAATAGATTGACGAATATAGAAAATATGGAATAATATTATTATGTAAAAATTTACATATGATCGGAGAATTATGAGATATAAATTTTTTATTTCAAACACTCATTTTGATTTGTGTAACATTTCTTTCAGTTGTATATTCGATTTTATATTGAATGCACAGTGATGTAACTAATTCAGTATCTGTATAATTTTACAACGATTTAAAAAATTGTATTACGCAAACTGTGCCTACTGAAATTACATATATTTTTGTAAGTAATTGTTATTATAATTCCAGCATCAGGCTTTCCAATACATAAGCAATAGTTTAATATCAATGTTATAGAATTATCCATGTATAGCAATGCCTATTTTCTGTCTTGAAATAAGAATGTAACATTGTTTAATTCTGTAGCTGTTTATGCTCGTTTATGCTTTTTATACCAAGTAAATGATATTGCTTTGCGAACCGGCAAATCGCAATTACTACGTAATTTGTTTTTACACTGTATAGAATTTTAGTCAAAAACTTATGACATTTGTATGTCTTTTGTTATACAAATATTTTTAGTAATAATTTTTAGCAAAGAGAACAAAAATTATAAGGCCGCTTTTAAATACTAAAGATTTTCAATAAAAGTCATTTTGTTTATGTTTACACAATGCTAATTTTCATAAGTTCTATAATTATATATTATTTATTTAACCCAAAAGATGTAGTTTTAACAATTTATTTTTCTTTAGATATACAATTTATATTTATGAATAGTAAGAAAGTAAAATTTTATTGTTAAAGAAAATGTATATTTCCAATTTTCAACAATCTCTTTCCTTATACATTCATATTAAAATATAAAGATAGTATTATTTATTCTTCTTACATAGTAACATATGTTGGAGCTGTTAATACACCACAGTTATTTTTTTCTTGAGACATAAGAATGTAACCATCGTTGCCCCAATAATTTGACCATGAATTTTTGACCAACCAATAATCCTTTCCATTTAAGTTGCCGTAACCTACAGCTAAAACTGCATGATCCAGACTCTCTTCCGTATTACCTACAAACGAGATGTTATTTATTTTTAGAAAAAAAAGGCGTTTATTCAAAAAATGTTGCATTCACTTACCACAAGACTCATCGTAATATACACCATGGGAATAGAATGAAAATGTTTTATGGGATGCGTCAATTGCGACTGAAATTGGACCATGCTTAGCAATGGCAACTTTTAAAGCATTAGCATCGCCCGATGTAACATTTACATAGCCGGTAATTTTGGCTGTTAGTGTAGCATTATTTATGTGACAATAACCGTCCTAAACAAAAAAATAATTGAAAGCAATTTTTAAAATTAATTTTTATCTCGTATATACTCATATGAATATTGTTTATGAAATATTTGCAATTTAATAATTTACTTACTTGACCAAGGTAACCGCCATAATCATCTTCAGTAGGCAAACCTCCATGCTTCATAATCCATTGATATGATCTGAAATCTTCACCACCATCACAACCATTATTTCCATAGCCCCATGAACAGTCAATAAGTGCCTATAATTATGAAAAATCATAATAAAGTATTTTGTTAATTATAATATTCCTATAGTTGTATTTCAACTATTTTACCTGTTGAGACAAACGCACTAATTTACCGTACTTCATATAGTACGCGCCTTCAACAGCACCAGTTGTGCCAAAACTCCAGCAAGATCCACAAACAGATTGATCTATTGAAAGAAAATACCTTGTTAATTTGGAATATTGAAAAATTTTTATTGAAATGTTTTTAAAATTAAAAAGAGAAAGATACACGCCTTTAACAGGAGTAACAGCACCATAGAGCCTCCAATCTAAACTATCTGGCACTTTGGTTACTTCTTTTTCAACATTGTATGGGAAAGGTTGTCCTCCATTGTAATGTGCAGTGTATTGTTTGCCACGTAAAGCTTTTAATTCTAACTCAGTACGATCTACCAAATGGTTAACACTCAATTGATAACCTTTATTAGCTCGGTTGGTCGAATGAATAAATCTATAAGTAGTTTACATCAGTTATTGATTATGAACATTCATATTAGTTGTTATTGTACAACTATACGACATACCTTAAATTTTGCCTAAATACTTCTTTACGCATCAATTGATCTATATGATCTACATATTCCTTGTTATGAGTCTTTTTGAAATCCTCAAATGCTTCATTTACGTGAGCATCATAATTGTGAACAAATTCACGCATAGGATTAAATGTGTATACATGTTTATCTCCAGGTCCAGGAAAACTAACACATGTCATATCTATTTATGATACACGTTTTATAGTTAAAATATATTCAAATAAAATTGGTGTTAATAAATGAAAAGAATTCTAATTACTTGTTGTAACTTCAAACACTTCTGAATTAGGTGTTTCAGAAGAGTACCAGTCATAGTCCAGATAATAATGATCATAGTGAGAGCCCAAAAGACTATTGAATCCTTTCATCTCATACCTTACAGGAATTGGTTCTTTAAAATTGGGTACACGTGGAGATTTCTATAATTAATTTTAAAATAATCTGATATAATGATGTTTACTAAGCTGAAAAAAATTATGTAGAGTCACAATTACCTTATATCTTATCCACAAAGTATATTTGTTCAATTTTCCATCAATCTCCTGATTCAGTCTCCATTTTTCACATAATAAACCATTAATCATTTCTTCTCCAATGCACTAGATAAAATTGAATTTTATATTAGCAATTAAATTTATATTGTTGGGGAGAAATGGGAAAATATTGTTTTACCTCCATTTCAGTTGTGTCTGGAATAATAGCTTGAGGTTGAACCTTAATTTCTTTAGTGCCATTTACTTCAAGACACGTTTGTTCATTCAGGACAGATTCTGTAGTTATTGGAGCAATTTTTATGCTTTTTCCATATAATCCTTTATGTGATAACTGGAAAGTCTTGACCATTCCTAGTTGCATTCAAATTTAATTCATTTTCTTTTTAAGAAAAAATTTTCGTATTAATTTTCAGATTTGTATTAATTTATATTTAGATTACCTCCATAGTAATCGATTCTACTAGATCCACTTTTGCCATCATACCATGCATAAAATGGTTCTCGGATTTCAGCATATGGAATATATAAAGTTCCTTTTAATGTGTAAGTATTGCTAAATGTTGGAGACTTTGCAGCTCCAGTGCAAGAGGTACCTAATAAAAAATGAAATCAATGTATTTCTACAATAAAAATTAAATGGAAAAATATTAATAATCATTATCTTACCTATCGCTACCAATGTAAAAATGATTGTAAAAGTGCCCATTTTTGTACTTCTGTAAGATGAACAATGACAATATTGTTAGATTAGATATATTTGTAATTAACGTTATAGATAACATTATGATCTAAAGGAAATATTAGATATTATCGATTAAATCAGTTGATTAAATTAATTATATTATAAATCAGAATCACTTAATTTCAAGAGCTGTGAGATATCGTTATCTACCAAATAATCAAATTTATCAAATACTTCTTGATTCTTGTAAAACAATTTCACTAAGTATACTTTATAATTCAAAATATAAGAAAAATAATTACAAACGATAAAGGGCATAAAACAATTATCTATAATAACTTAAAGTATGATATAATATTGGAAAGTTGCATTTTTATAAATATTTAATATTTAAATTCAGAGTTTATTAATAAAATGATATGTAATTTTAAATATTAGTAAATTTATTATTGAATCGATACAACTGAAGAATTAAGTATAAATAAATAATGAATAAAACGAAAAAAGAAACTTAAATAGTAGACTGCGGATTTTTATGCATTTACAGGAAATTTATATCTGCAAAATACAATACACATGATATATAAAAAAGTACCTAAAATAGTGTATTCGTCATAATATTTAATAATTTCTACTACAGTACTATTTATAAAAACGTAAATGTGCATAAAGATGCGAGGTCTATTATGTCGAAAGAAGGTTTAACGAGTTACATTCTACTTACAATGTGTAGTAGTTCACAATAGATCTTCCGAATGTTCCAAATCAATCAAACAGTAACAAGAGAGTCTAATAGTAAAATTTTTTGTAAACTGTTTTTCATAATATGTACTAACATTCGCTTCAAAGTTGTTGAACGTAAATACGAACACTACCAGTGACCGTCGAACTTATATAGAAGACGATCATGAACTGATAGGAACGTATAAGCTACCGTTACCACTACCACCACCACCACTGAAATAGAATATGGTAGATGTTTTCTAATTTGTCGAAATGTATATTTTTGTGGAAATACATTTATTAATTGTTCAAGAAATATGCGACTTATACAGTACCGTTTTACTTAAACAATGACTAGTTTAATAACTATTTTAACATATCTCATAGTGTTTATAAGTAAAAGAATGTTTTACCTTATAGGTCATTTGAGAATGTATTGATACTGTATTCTCAACTGATAATAGCTTGCAATGTTTGCAATACAGTTTGCAATATGCGCAATTTCTTGATCTGGTATTTTTGCAATTTGAATAAATTTTTAATTATTTCCTTTTACAATGGTGTATAATAAATTTTAGAAGTTTATTCTAACAAGTAAACTTTGAAATATTGTTGTACTTTATGTATAGTTAAGATTCTATAAAATTGTATTTCAAACACTTAGATTAGTAATGATTTTTATTTACTCATATCGTATAGGATTCTTAAATTATGTAACATTTTTTATTAAATAAAATTTATATATATATATGTGTACGCACGCGCACGCGTGCATGTGTGTTAGCAAGTACTCAAGCAGTTTAAATTGCGGAGCGATTACAGTTTGTATTAATGTTCAAATTAATAGATTGTGATCAAAGCTAGTAAAAATAATTCAGGATCATATCTGTCGATACGAATGTAATTCATTAAATACGATAAGGCGAGTAATCAAATCTTAATCTTGATTTCGATTCTTTTATACAGAGCAAAAAGGAAATACTTTCTGGAGAAACGATGATGTAAAAAAATAGTTGCAGCATGAAATTGCAACATTTGCGTTTATTATCCTATTTAAATTACCTCTAGAATGAGTCAGTTTTAAAGCCCGAGAATTACCGCCAGGAACTTGAAAGAAACGTAATTAAGAAATAAAGTCTTAAGTATTTTCTTAATAAGTATTGAATAGGTATTGGATACAAAATTAAAAAATTAAATAATTTTTAAATTTTATAAAAAAAATTTGAAAATTATTCACATAGTAATTTGGATCGATTTGTATAACTATAATATTTTCAACAATTTTTATAAACTATAGTTTTTTTAGAACATGCAATTTAGTATTTGCGCAGAATGTATATATCTCAATTGTTTTTGTAGTAAGATATTTTTATAATTTGAAAGAAGAAGATAAATCATGCTATTAATATTGGAATATAATATTACCAAAAGCAGATGTTCGTGGTAAAATCTGGCAATTGTTACTATTTTTACTTTTCAGAATATAGATATTACTGAAAGGCAGAGGAAAAATGATACTTATACATATTGTATGCAATATGTTTTAAAAAACTTTAGTGTTTACAAGCGAATCGATATAATCAGTATGATGTATTTCGTTATTGTTAATTCCCTATAGAATAAGGATGCTCGAACGCAGTGATAAAAGATTGGAAAATGGTTTATTCTACAAATGAACAATTTATTGAACGATATCGAAAAGAGCTACAAGATAAGTCTACTTGAGTTACATGCGTATATGTTACACTTGAAGAGAGGGAGCAACGCTCATTCCTGAATTAAACAGCATGTAGATGGGAAACTCGCTAGCTGCCACAATCCAGTCACACTTATGTGCATCGCTCACATTGAGCGCTCAAATCACCAATAGAAATAAACTCTCTCGTAGAGTCGTAGTTGTAGTATTTTACGAAACGAGATGTTTAGAACTTTTTATTATATTAAAAAAATATAGTTTATATAGTTGACTAGATTTAAAATAGAAAAGATAGTAACAGAAATATCTCTTTTTTTAAATAGATATTAAAAGATATAATTATTATAATGTATTATAATTTCTCATACTAACTTATTTAGAGAAGACGTATCACACGAAGATGTAACATTAATTTTTCTAAAGTAATTTACATCAGGTTTTAAGCTGTAACTATATTATTACATTTTTGTGTTTGATACATTGAATTATTATTTTTTATTTCAATGTAAAAAGTAATTCCTGTCAAAGTTGCTATTATTTGATGAAGGCTAATTACTTGAGTTTCTGTTATTATAGTATAAGTTATATTTAAAGCATATTTACCTGTTTGCCATTTTCTTCTTCGATGTCTAGTCTCGTTCATGTTACAAATTATTTGGATGTTATATAAAATCATTACTATGTATGGTCATTGTTCTTACGATTTTACTCAGATTTCATAACAATATAAAGATAACAGATTTACAATATCGTTGTACTGAATAAAGATACAGAAATTACCGTATCCATTGTTATCAATTATCACTTTAAAACTTTCTTTCTTTGATTAAAATTTCTGTTATCAGAAAGTACTTCACTTTTAAAACTGAAATTAAATAAAATTTTTGTTCTAACGATATTAAATAATATTTATGCTATAAATCAATTAGGAATTATTTTTGGAAGGAATATTTTTAAAATAATTTCTGGTAACTCATTTTTCTTTTATTGAAAAACATTGCCATTTACGATCGATTGTTGAATCTAAAGCGTTTTTCAAATTATTTATCATCTCCAATTTTTCTATATTTCAAATTACTGTTATCGTACACAAGAGTCATCAATCTTTAGTCGTTGACTGATGGTGAAGGAATGCGAATGCTATATTATTTCAGGACGAAAGATGTTACATTTGACTTCTAGACTGTTCTGTTTACTAACAAATTTGAAAATAAGTACAACACAATTTGTTGTTGACGGTACTATTAATTATTATTACACTAAAGAAGATTCTATTTTACAATATGAACCAAGATTTGATTAATCTCCGATTGAAAATTTCAATTTTTAATATAAAAAATACAAGATTTTTCGTAATTAATTTTGAATAATTCAATAATAATTGTCTAGGATTAAATTTGATCGAAACTTTAATATTCGAATCATTAAAAGAACAAAAAAGAAAATGAATAAGAAGATTAGAATTAAAATCAAGTTTTTAAATAAAATGCTGAGCGTGCATGACAATAAGGGGCTAATAACAAAAACAAGTGATCTTCTCAACAAGTCGTAGCGCAAGTGATATCATTTAATGCCAAGCAATCAAGTAACATCGACATCAGATAATTGAAGGCGTGGCAAAAAATCATTTTAACAACTATATCCGTTCGTGTCCTCGAATTTCGTGTTCGCAAAAGACGCTGTGAAAAGCTTTTAGACATAAACTTTTGCTCCTTTTCTCTGTTTTTCAACATAATCTAATTTCGTACGGTACAAAGTATGCTCTAGCTCCGAATTCATACGCTCAAAATTTCATTTAATATGGAAACTCAGTCACATCAATTTTTCCAAAATACCGAATCCCTATAAGAACATATTTCTCTATAAAAGAAAGAAAAGAGAAAAACTCTTGTTTATCTAAAAACTTTACAAGCGGTCTCACTTGTTTTCCTGTCTTCCTTCAAGTTTCGCAGCACGCTCTTATTTTACACTTATTATCAATCAACATTGGAAAGAATCGATTTCGCGACTGTACTGTTTTCTTCTTCTTCTCTTTCTTCATCCTTTTTTTCTTTTACCCCTGTTATGTGTTCGTTCGTCCGCATTTGCTTTCTTTTCTCTAACGATATCCTTTATTGTCGCTATTTTAGCAAAAAGAAAGAAAACAAAGAAGTAACATTGATATTAGTCGACAGACGTAATCGATATATAATTTCGTTAGGAAACACGGCGGTTTCATCTACGCTATTTCGTTTTACAAAATAAATAATGCTTAATTCGTAAGATCCATATTTCTACGCGTGTAGTAACTAGAAAAATAGTTCTGTTTCCAGACGATCCGTGGATCCTCTGATTTTTCCTTGTCTCCCGGTAAAATAATATCCGAGTGTTATTTTGGAATTTCGATGAAATGCGCGCGAAAACTTGAAAAAAACAACTATTATCAGATTTCTTTTCGTAGTAATAATAATAGTAGTAGTAGTAGTAGTAGTAGTAGTAGCAGTAGTAGTAGTAGTAGTAGTAATAGTAATAATAATAATAATAATAATAATGATAATAATCGTTTGTCGTACAAATGATAGAAACGTTCTTCTACGCATTAATACTCGTATGTGTGTGTGTGAGTGTGTGTGTGTCTGTGTATATGCACATTCATGTATGTATATGTACATATATATATATATTTATATATAACATTTCAATGACGATCAACAAAATTTACCAGTGAACCTTTACGCAGAACAGCTGAAAATCCTTCTTTAAACGGAGACAGAGAAAATTCGTACTCATTGGCCGTAACTCAGTGCAATAAATACAAATTTCCGAACGCTATTTTTTCTTTTTCTCTTCTTTGTTTTTTTCTTTTAAATATAATATACAACAATGTAACAGTATTTAGACGGGTCGTCGAACCGAAGAAGTTGCATTCAGTGCATGTTGGGTGCAACCAATGTAAAAACGCAAGTATTTTTATTACATTCGACAAACGAAAATAATATAATAATAATAATAATAATAATAATAATAATAATAATAATAATAATAATAATAATAATAATAATAATTATAATAATAATAATAATAACGAAACTACATGTACCACAGTGAATTTGAAAAGCGCACGGTATTTCAGGTGAGATCGAGATAAATAGTGCACGTTTGATCGCGTGACGTCGTGAAAAAGAGAAAAAAAAAGAAAAATATGTATACTGTTGAAAACGAAAACGAATTAGACAATTCGATCGATCAAAATTACGGAACTAAAGCAGAATAGAATAAAATAAAACAAAGCAGATATAGCAAAATAAATAAAAAATTGGCAGAATACGATATAAATGTCTTGTAAATAAAGTGTCCTCTTTATAATTCCTTATTACTTTTACAAGAGAAAAAACTTGAAAATAAATTCGTTTTTTCTTTTCTTTTCCTTTTTTTTTGTAAGTCAATAAAACGAAGGCGAATAAGAGTCTTCCTCCCCAAAACGATACCAAGGAATGTTGAATATTTCTGAGATTGTTTTGCTTCTCTTTTCTTCCCCTTTCTTTTTGCCTTCTTTTCTCTTTTATTATTTTTATTAAGTAACTAATCATAAGAGTCAAACAAGAAAACGTCGATTTCTCTAAATTCTTTAGTCAAACATATATAAAAGTAGTGAAATGGCGTGACATAGGTAGGATCAGGTCAGTAATGCACACATCGAAATGTTCGAAGAAAAATAAAGTTAAATAATTTCTAAACCCTCAATACTTAAAAATACTTGTCTAATTTTTTAACGTTATTCTTTTCCAAATGTACTCGCGTATGTGCATTCGTATATCTCTAGCAATGCTGTATCCAACGATCTTCCACGATATATGGACTTATTTTCACTTCTGATCCTCCTCTGACAACCACAGAATACGCGTTCCTCGTAAGTAACCGAGGAAAAAGCGTAAGTTTACGTAACGGTCGTATAAGAAGTAAAAAAGAAAGATAGAAAGCTGTGCGAGAAATGAGAGGAGTGATCGCGAAAGCATAACGAGAAAGCGTAACAAAATCAATGAAAAAGTAGATAACAAAGTAGAAATATGGAGTCACGCTCAAAACTGTCGTTGTTCTTTTATCCCATGATTTTCGTTAAATCGAAACGTATATATCTCTTGTGTATTCTCGATGCACCTGTTGAAATCTACATACATGTTCTTTTTTATTATTTTCTTAACTTTTTGGGATTTTGTTTATCTGATATATTTAGTCTTTCGCGATTACGAGTGAAATGAACCGCGTTACTAGCGCTTTAATCGTTTACAAATTAAACGCAGGAGACGGTGGTTGGTTGTTTCTCACATTTCGCGCGATTGTTTCTTCTTCATACAACACATATCTATATCTATATATATATATATGTATATCGAAGGATGATCTCATGGAAATTTCCACGTTCAAATTCTACGATTCGTATGTGTATTTCTTTCCTTCTGTGTGTGTCTACACGCACGCAACTAAGGAGGAAAACTAAAAAAACAAAAAAAGAAAAGAAAAAGAAAAAAGGAAAAACACGAAGAAATAGAGATATTATATATCACAGTATTGTACGCAAAGCTTGTATGAAATCGCAGATAGAACAGCATAAAGGCCAAATGGCGACACTATACGCGTTTTTCTCGTTATTTTTTTTTTCTCGGTGTGAATAATTATTTGGGAGGACAATATTTCTTTTTTCGCTCTCATGCGTAGAAGCATATTGAAATTCACACTGTTTCTCATTTTCTCTCTCCCTCGCACATCTGCACTTTTTCTCTTTTGCATTCTCCCTTTTTTCACTCTCTTTCTCGCGCTCGCTCTCACTTCTACTGCGTATTTTCTTCTTTCACACTCCATGGCAAGTGACTCTTTACATCCATGGTCCATGATAGCTTTGCATGAATCTGAGGTTCTCAGTATCGTTAATAACAAAATAGTAAGCAACGACCGCTGTATCTACGCATCCTGAGAATAAATCGGGGTTTTCTCTTTTTCTTTTCAATTCCACTTTTTCCATCGATTCTTTCTCTTAACACGACACAAGACACGCGCGTTTCACAATTTCCCTTTTTCTCTGCTGTGTTCGCAAAATGTATTCCATTCTCGTTTCTTTCGTTACTCTCCTCGTTATCAGTCTGTCTTACTTTCATCGTGCCAGATTTAAACGATTTATCATCTGAATACGTATTATCGGCGAAATACAGTATGCAAGTAATATTCGAAAATATTTCGCTGGCTTTTTTATTGTTTTTTTATTTTTTGTATTTTGGCTTTTCAGCTGACAAGAGAAAAGAAAATAACAGTTGCTTGATTATTTATGCGTATATCACAATGCTTATCTATGCTCTAAATAGATTAATCGCTAAGCAAACGGCAGATAATACAATACGGCGTTAATATAAAAAAAGAAAATTATATATATTTATTTATATATATATATATATATAAAATTTTATATATATATATATAAAAATATAAATAAACTTATCGTTTTCGATAATCACTATAAATCATGTTTTGTATTCAAATATCAATTTTCAATTTACTCACTGAGTACTTCTTAATTGACATCCTGCCAATTCCTCGACGCGAAAAAGAAAGACATAAAAAATAAAGGAACTCGAATATTACTTTATACTGTTTTTATACCCACAAAAGGGAAAAACTTTGGCAACATACTTAAAAGTTGGCAACAACATCCTCTCTCCAGTGTTGTTCTTTTTTTTTTTCTTTTGTTTCTCGTTTCAGCTGGGCAGCACAGCCTTTACCATACACGCAAAATATTCTTTTTTTTTATTCCTTTTATACACGCATAAGCACTCGCAAATAGCTTCTGTTTTTCTCCGTATAATCGTTATCGATAATCAGCAAGTACAATTAATAGTTAATCGAATAGCTTCATCGTAATCATTAGTAATAATTAATAATAGTTATTAATATACGTATATACAGTACAGAAAAACTGCTTTACACTGAATAACAAATTGTACAGTGATACAAGGCTAACACTGAGATCGTCGAATATCTTCTTTTTCTTCTTTTCTTTTCTCTTGCTTTCTCTTTCACGCTGTCTCTTTCTCTCTCTCCCTTACTCTCGATCAATTATTAACCTTTATCTCCTTCCTCTTTTTACTTGTTTGAACACTATCAATACGCCCGCGCCGATAATGAAGTTTCATCTCGAGCAGATGTAACCCACGAATACATAAACATTTCTGGAAACTTTCTGTAACCGGAAGCGCATTTGCAAGTTCAACATTCGCGTCGAAGAAAATCGATTACCTTGAAATCATAATATCTCCAAAAATGTTTCGATCATTCGTCGTGATCGTAATGTAATCACGTTACTTCTGGATATACACAATTGTTTCGGCCTATAAGAACAGCTCTGGCGGAATTACATAGACGGTACCGTCGAAACTTGACGAAGCAACCAAACTTACAAATAAAATCATCGGAAAATCCCTTTCACATGCACAGTTTCACGAGAATAAATTGGTACACATGCGTTTATACGAACATAACAATTCAAGACGGGAAATAACATCAACTATTTCTGTGTTGGTTTTTTTTTTTGTTATTTTTTTCCTTTTTTTTCCATTCGTTAAATTAATTTTACATCTTAGCGACGTTTCAACAGTTTCAACCGAATCTATATCACCGATATAATATAGGCTGAGAACGAGATGTGCAAGAGTAATGCGCTTGTTTCTGGAACTTCATTACGACCGAATAGGATTTTGTGCCCTTTTCGCAGAAGAAACACATACATATTTGCATTACAGCACAGGCTATTAGTTCATGGATAAATGCAATTAGCCTGTTATTGAACGAAATAAGCAAGCTTTTTTTTCTTTTCGTTGATGTTTAAAACGTTTAAATAAGTGAAAACAGGAGAATCATACACTTTTCCGGTTTCGTCGATCACTATTAATTTGGTACTTATAAATTCAACAAAGAATATAATATGATACATTATCGCCTTGCACGTTGATATTTATACATCTTTGTCTATCTTTTTCTTTCTTGTCATTCGTTATAACACAATTAGTTAAACCGTGTATTCGGCACGTAATATCGTTTCGCGGCATAGCTGCCATTCTGCTACGCATACACAATTTATGGTCCTATTTCCTTTCAAGTACTTCTGTGCTAATCTCTGTGAAGCTTAACAGTCATGGCCATTTGAACCGGTCAATGGCACAGGCTGATACCGCACTCTACTAACTTTAAGGCGATGGAGCACCTGACTTTTGAGTAGTTTCTTGCACGCCGGATCGAAATACCCCGAAGAAACATCATCCACTTAAAGTAAGGATAAAACCATTGCCACTTAATCGTATTGTGATGTAATGTAATAGGTCTTTCGATTAAAAATGAATTGGTCATTGTACAGTTGAATATAATCATTTTTATCTAGGCATTCAGAAGTAACTGATCGTTGCACTAGAAATTTTTCAGCATATGAGGCAGGGGGGGATGAGATATGTCGAATTTTATAGTGTAAAATGATTGATGATAATGATAGAATGATTCGGTTAAAATTAATTGTGTAACTAAATCATAATATTTTATCGTATGCTTTAGTATTGGTATAATATACTATCAAAAATATCAATAATAACAACACGCATTGAATGATGTTTTCTTTGAAGTATATTCCAACATGCATTAGTGGTTTTTATATATGTTAAATACTTTTAACTTATTAATCATTTTTGAAAACTGTACCCCCAGCTGTACTGTATTGTTATATTATTGAACAGAATGAAAAATATTAACAGAGTTTATATTTTCTGTTTTCATGTGTAATTTTGAGGGGAAAAAAAGACAAGAACAAAAATCGCCAATCTTAATTTGTTAATAACGATTAACTTCTGATTAATGATAATAATAATAATAATAATAATAATAATAATAATAATAATAATAATAATAATAATAATAATCTATACAGACAAATACGCTTCCATTCTTTTATATGAAACTTATCTGCAATAATCGATTAGCTTTATCCTTATCTTCGAAAATAATAAGTTTTCACACAATTTATCATTTACTTATATTTTTGGCTCCAAACTCGCGACACTTGCATCCGAATTGAAAATTATGTTTCGTTATATTGATTATCTATCAAAAAGTAAAATATGTTGGAGGTAGGCTTCCTACATAACGAATAGAATCGTTGTGAAAGGAATCGTATTAAGTCCATTTTTCCTGTTTATCTCTGTCTCTCTTTTTTTTTTGATTAACTACTCATATAAGCTTTTACTCTTACTGTAGATCGATAACAACCACAAAGTGTATTAGTTACTTTCTTTTTTACCGTATTCAGCGGATAACATAATACGATGGAAAATTTTAAAAGAATTCAAAATACAAGTATTCGAAACTAAATTGGACATTAGCTAGTAGAATATTTACATGCACTACACGCATTCACACCATCATACTTTATGATCACAAGCAAGTACTTTATTATAATTATTATTACCAATAATTAATAATTAATTATTCATTAAATAAGCGAGTTTGTGTAAAAATTTAGCGTTTTTTGTTTTGTTTTTTTTTTCGTTTCGACACATTCGCACTTTTCTCACTGTCTCTATCCAATTCAGGACCTTGAGCGCAGCATTGCAAAAAAAATCAGTTTTTATGATTCTCTCTCTTTCTTTTCCACCTTTCAAATTTCTTAAACTATTATCTATTGCGGCTGGAAAAGTAACCACTCCATAAAGTTGTAAGTCAATCACACTACTTTTTTTTAAATATTTTACACGTGTTCAAAGACACACATTCACCATTTTTCATTACACTTCACACATTTTTATAGCTTTCTTTACTTTTTTTTAGTGTTCGTCTTAAATAAAGTACATGTAATCTAGCAACCATTATATTTACGTTTAACCTTTCTAAAGTTTTCCTTGAAGACTCACTGATGGTTGCAACAATTCTTGTTTTCAAGGTGTTGTTTTAAGATCATCTCTGTTCGTAATTATTCCAGATAATTATTAGTAGTTTAGCAATATTTCCGACGGATGATCTCAATTTGGTATAATTAACATAACAGGCTGCTTTCAACTATTTTTAAACTTTATTACAATGGTCTAAGATGTATTTTTTATTTCTTAAAGGCATCAGCATAAACCACCGTGTCACAGCACATGCAGTTTTTGAAAAATTTGCTTCATGGTGATCTTGTTTCAGTTAATTTTTAAACTTCTTAAATAGTTTTTACATTTTTGTTTCAAAGTTGTAACACTTTCGTAGCTGATCCGAAAGGCATTTTACTTTTTCTTGTTTTTTTCCGTTGCAACTTATGAGGCATTTTATGACTACATGAATTTTCACATTTTTTACAAGAAAATTTGATGCTTATGTTTTGAAAGAACGAAATATGTTTTATGCATTACGAATTTATCATTTTCAGTCAAATATTGTATCAGATGTCAATACTGAAACTTAAATATTGTATTACAACCTTTTCATAGGTATTTCGTAACTCGTTAATGTATGTACAGTCAGAACATACACAATTTATAAGTCTTTTTCCAGTGATTGATTACTATGTACATTAGCTTTAGAGGCACATCTTGCGCCAGTTGGCTTTACAGAATTATCACTGATGATTTGACTCAAAAATTAGTATAACATTTATTAGCGATCGAAACCGGAAGTTGCTGCAACTTGTTTGATACAGGTTCGATCAGTGTGCTTGTATTTAGATATATATTTGGTCTTGCATAGTTAGCAGACTCCTCTGGCTGTTTACAGTTTTATAACGGATAACTTGCAATAGAGGTAATTTTGCAGTACAAAAACATTATTGTTGTTATTTACCCCATATTTCTTAGTGCCCATTTCACTGACCACTGTAGAACTGTATACGACCACCTGCAGTTACTGGCATTTCCCTCATAACAGCGTCCCATGCTATATTGACAAAGAGAAACAAATGGAAGAATTACGATTAGATACCATACTGAATACTAAATTTCCAATTTCATGTAAAAAAATGCTATCAACTGCCATAAATCAACTACATAAATATTTCAAACATATTTACATTGATCAGCACCTTCCGCAAATTCTTACTATTGCCTTTAGTACTCAAGTACTTTAGTACTCATATCGGTTTTTAAATATTACCAATACCGAATTATTAATCTTTCATTAAAAAATTGGAAGCAATGTAAAGTCATACAATAAAATTTACTTACCTAAGCCAACGAATGAGACGATTTTATCATGATTGTACGTTTGTATATTAACATCTTCTTCAGGAGCTACATAGAGCATAGAAAAATCTTCTTTTGGTTGATGGTGATACTTTTCCATTATTCCTGATGAAGGTGTGGATGGTGGTGGCAAACACGTAGGAGGAGGGAATCTTGGAGGATAACTCATACACGGTAATCGTTGTACCATCACTGGATGCAGAGGTTGTTGAGTTACATGCGTACTTGGAGGTTGCATGAAATTGGGCGTAAATTTATCACATCTCATGTGTTTATCGAATATCGGAGGATATCTATCGAAATTAGAAGGTGGTTTGTTTATGAGTGGTGGAATTACAGAAGGAAACACAGAACTAACGGTTGAAGTAGTCTCTTCGGTTGTCGAATCTTCTGACAATAAAAGTTGTTCGTTAATTTCAAATCCAAACCTAAGTTCCGTAGGCAACTCGCTGTTCTTGGTAATGTCTGCTGCAGTTTCATCTAGTAATATAACTGCAGGTCTCGAAGTTTTTTGTTTATTGGACGTTTGTGATTCTGTTTTCTGTGTCTGATCTTTATCCAAAGTGGAACTTTGCTGTTTTGTTTTCTTACATTCGGAATCTTCTTGTTGTTCTTGTTTCGAATTTACAGAGTATACATTTCCCGATTTAACCGTTTCATGTTTCTGTTCTTTTAAGATCTTTGTTGATTTTTCGGTTTTTGTCAACTTCATAGCATCTGACTCAATATTTTGCAGTTCTTGCATTGCTTTCGGATTATTTGTAGCATTAGCTTTTTGCGATTCAACTTCATCATTTGAAACAATTGCTGGATTATTTTTATTTTCACAGTGCGTATTAGAATTTTCAATATTTTGTGATTTTTTTGCATTTTCATCATGGAAAGTATATCCAACTTTCTTGAAATGTTGATCTTCGTGTGGTGCCTGATTTTGTACATTTTGATTATTTTGAACGTAACTTCCTCCTCCTCTGCGTGCTCGTGGATTGTTACACCTCGTATTTACAACAGTGTCTTTATTGTTGACACTGTTACAGTTAGAATTGTTGTTATCAGAATCGGGATTACAATTGGTTATAGTATTATTGAGTTTTGATGGCACTGCATTCGTTACTAAAGTCTCGTTTGATGTCATGCTATGATTATTACAGTTTACAGCTTTTGGTTCTTGTTGTGTTAAATTTTGACGCATTTTTTCTATATCTTGCACATATTTAATAACCTGGATATTTTTATTAATAGCTTCTTCTTGAGCCTCTGCCTTTTTTCTCTCCGTTGAATTTTTCATTTTCGTCAAAGTCGGTGACGGTGGTTTTTCGAAACTTAGATTCAAAAGATGATTCGAATGGGTGAAGTTATGTTGCTTTGTTTTCCTATCCGAGTGTTGTAATTCATCTAAACTAGGATAATAATCTTGAGGAATCTTGTCTGGTTCCGAAGGTGTCTTGGGTGGCACACTAGGCCACGAAGATGTATTTAACATGTTTGGGACTATCGCAGACATATTTAACACTGAATTGTGAGTCATATTAATAGTTGCCATACGGGCAATGTCCGCATAACTTGCTTGTGGCGTTCCGCCCGATGAGGTAGCTATTTTTGATAAATTATGTTTGGACGTATTTGATGTAACTGGTAATGAATGGACAGAATCAGAATCGCTACTGTCTGATTTATCACTGCAAATAATAATTACTTTAATCAGCTAAAACGTCTTCAATAATGTAAGTTATATAAACTATATGAAATAATAAAATACTTGATTTCTTTTGTGAATTTATCCTCTTATAGATATATTCCAAAGTATATGGAGAAAATTAAAAAGAAAGTTGTATTAATTACCTTGGTGGCATACTGCTTGCTGATTTTCTTCGAAGTTCGGGAGAAAGTGGTGTTCTATATTCATTAGAAAATCCTCTGGAATTTTGGAGGTAAGATCCTGACGTTGTTAAATTCTGTGCTCTACTGCCACTGGAACTTCTTCTCTGTTTTTTACTTTTCTTCTTTTTTGTAACTACCAGGAATTCTGTTTCATGTTCAGGCTCTGGATTGATTTTTTTATTGGAGTTTCGACGACTAGCATAATCATCTCCAGTATCATTGCAATATATAGACTGACCTTCTTCAGTTCCCCAAGATCGTCTATCACCACGACTATCGATAGCTGCGTCCCCTGTGCTTCTCTGTTTCGCACGGCGTAGAGCAACATTGATCGTGCCTACTCAAGCGATACAAACAAACTTCATGAACTTTTTGCGTTGTTTTATTATTACTTAAATAACAAGCTCTTATAATCAATTACTTACCATGTTGACTCGATATACTACTGGCACCACTAGAACTGACACATTTCTCCGTTGTGAGGTCTTCGAGTTTAGTCTTAGATATTTCTTCAAGGGAATTAGACTTCTGTAATTTGGCAGGTAACTGTTCCCTTTTAGTATCCTTTTCTCTGCTTCTTGGCTTTGCACCTGAACTAGTTTTTACTCTTACTGGATTACTTGGTTTTCCTTTTTTACTTTTAGATTCTTTATTTTCAATAAAATTAATTAAACTGTCAATATCTTCATTGCGATGTCCTTCAACATTTTCAGCACTGTATACAATAACATTAGGTTCTTGAGTGTGCTTTCTTCTAGGCTTTTTCCGTTCTCCATTATAGTTTTGTACTGGATTTCCATTTTCATCCAAGGACTTTTTTTCTCCAGATCCAGTAGTATGCGCTGTATACCTCGAGCCTTCTGTGCAAAATTCACATATTTTAATTTGTTATAAATTGAAAGCTTTTATAAATATCAATACCATAAAAATGTAATATTTAAAAATTATTAGTGATATCTAAATATTTGCATTGTATGATAATTTTATTTAATTTATTCATTGTTACAATATTTTTATAATAAATAATATTCTATAATTTTGGTATATCACCTACCCATTGTAATATTTTGTGTTTGTAAGGATGCAGACATCATTGAGCACAAACTTGGAATTACTTTACCCTGACTAGCACTAGAACTATTTGCAGTTCCACCAATACCACATTTCACACTATTGAAAGTTTGGAAAGAAAGGGCTCCAGTTACTTCTGTACCATTAACAGATATTTTTGATTTATCTTGTTTTCCACTATGTTCACGGAGAGAGAAATCTATTGTAGTATCCACAGGAGTTTGAGCTATATCAAAAGGTCTACGTGATTCGATAATTTTCATTTCAATTCCTTCATCATCTTCCGTATCTAAGGAGTGAGGTCTTTGAACCCCACTTATAGTAGATCCCACATTCCTTTCACTAATAGTACCCACCTAAAATAATTAATACAAAGATAAATAAATATAAATAAATAAAACATAACAAATATATACAAGTATTGTATTAATTTACCTCAGCATCACCTAAATCAATCACCATGTAATCTGATTTATACTCTGGTGGTGGATTATCTGATTCAAGCATTTCATTTGTCCCGTATTTTCCTTTGTTACCTCTTTTATCACGCACTTCAACTTCACTTTCGCACAAATCTCTTTTCGTATCTTTTTTATCTTTTTCCTTTTCTTCCTTTTTCGTACTACTATATGATGGTTTGTCTAAAGATCTGGATTTTTCTTTATTAGTCCAATCGTATGCTCCTCTTTCTTCACAGAAACCCTTCTTAAAAAGCCGAAAAGGAAAGTATATATTTAATTAAGTAACAACTCCATGTTATGTTTACATAATATGTTACGTAAAACTCACAACTATATTGTTTTTTACAAATAATTATTTTAAATAAAATTAATGAAAAAATATAGGAAAATTGATTCATAATCACGAATAATCAATATATAGAACAATTTAATCCAACAATTTTTATAAGCAATTTTCAATATATATATATATACCTTTTTATCAAATAATAAGTCTAAATTAGCCAATGAAGCAAGACTGTGTGATGCATTAACATTCGAAGGTAATGAACCACCTTCCCTTTGTCTTGCAGATACACTAGGTCCTGTATATTTTTTATTCTTTCTCCTATTTCCTCCGTAAGTATGGCTAGATCCAGATGACAAATAAGCAAAGCTACTATCAAACTCTGAAGTAATAGGTTGTGCTAAATTTTGCAATGACCCTCCATGTGTCAACCTTTCAGATACAGAGTCTCTTTTATGCCTCCTACGATTTGACCCAGGTAAGCAACGTGAATTAGTAATTATCCTACGACCTTCTTCAGTTTCATCGGCTTCTGCTTCTTGAAGTAGTTCCTAAAATAAATATCATTAAATACAAAAATCGTTTTATTGCAAGAAATAAAAATATAAGTAGGCTTACTTTAAAAAGGCTTGATTTTCCTTCACGATCTTTGGGACATTTATAAGTTATAGCTTCATCCAATAATGCACGCAGTTCACCTTCATTTAATGCAGACAAAGTAGCTGGTTCTTCCTAAAAGATGCAATGAAAAGAAAAATTTTAAAGTTGGTTGTATATTATGAGTACATGTAATAATACCACCATTGTACTTTGTATATAGAACTTAAATGAAAGATACCCTTGTAAAAAATTCATAAATAATAAATTAAATGTAAGTATAAGATGCAAGAGAATAGATACAGGTAGATATGCAGATTCAAAATATATTTTTGTTGAACAAGAACTATTATATAAGTTAAAATGAATTTTTGAACAAATAGATTTTGTTTTATGATATAAAAATAACATTAATTTTTAAAAAATAAGTATATAAATTAATAAATTTTGTATCCAATTTAGTTAAAATATACATATTATAAAATATATAATGTTTAGGAACACTTTGTTTGTAACCTATACATGGTCTAGGAACATGTTTGGCAATGTAGATTCAAATATGGAAAGTATGCCAAGAGTTCAATCCAAACTTTAGGTATAAACCATAAGCGGCAGTACATCCAAAGATGTACTGAAAAACTGCAGAATATTCTAAATATCTATGACTTGCATAATAGATTATTTTATTACACTGTGCATTACTTTTATATTACATTATCCACTTTCTGTTGAAACCTAATTTATTACCTTCATTATAACTACAAAATATATAATACTTTTATGTAGATCAATCTATATTTAATTTAGTGTTTGTAAATAAACATGTCTATAATTTTATTGTGTTACAATTAATAAATGTTGTATAAAAAACACATGTTATTTTATATTATTTGTATTATTATGTGTTATATTGAACACCATAGTATAAACTAGACCACAAGGCAGATAAATATAGATAGATTCCAAGAGTGAATTTAAGGTTTCACTTATTGGATTTTATGAAGAAATATACAGACCACATAGAAAAAAGTATATTGGTATAAATGATGTACACTAATGTCACGTTCAATACTAAATCTACACACATCATATACATATGTTACTTTCACCATGTTAGTCGTATACATCATAAATTTTATTTCTAATAAACTCTTAAATGTGTGGATCGTTTATTTATTTATAATCACTAAAACTTTTAATATTTTTGTTAATACATAAGAGCAATACGTTTATTTTTCCTTTTTCCATTTTAAAATGTTTTTAAAATGTTAATCAATCAAAGCATGTAATATTATTATACTAAAATGTACATAACTGTTTATATAACAGGAAAAAAATTATAAATTTATATAATCTTTGATTTGATTTACTTACGAAATACTGCATAAATAATATCATCAGCGAAATATTTTTCACCTGTAGGCTATAAACAAAGTAAAAAATATTGCAAAGAAACGATACATGATGTGTCATTTATTTTTCGTGGTAATTTGACCAACATTACCCTGCGGTAACCTGACTAGCTTCATTCAAAGCAAAATATCTTATCAGAATGGCTGCCCACGTAAAAAAAAGAAAGAAAAAACTGACTGCTGTCTTTTTTTCTTTATTTGAAACAATACACAGATATCGTCGAAAAGACAAATCGTTTAGTAACAAACTTTCATCAAAAACAAAGAAATTTAAAAACGATTACGATTCCTCCCAGAATACGCCGTTTTTACAAAGATAACAAAACCTTTGCGAACTTATTGACCGTGAATCGTCATAACACACAATGAAATACTTTGTACGTTTTCGCAGCTAGGTTAATAATAAACTCTTATCATTCTTAGCAGAAAAAAAAGAGGGTAAAAAAGGAGAAAATATGTTATCATTCGTTTCGCACTGTTGGGTAATATCCCACGAAAAAAAAAGGAAAAAAAGAGAAAGAAGAGATACGTGGTTTCGTGTACGAAACAATACAAACCAATCGTCTTTGAAGATTTCAGAAAGCACTGTTAATGAATACTCGTAAGTCCTTGGAAATGCGAAAAGGATAGCCAATAGCGAGTTTACCTTCGGTCGTAAATTAAAATAGGACACACATCGGGAATTGAAGTTTTGGGCTTGTCCAGAGATCGATAGGGGGTCGCGATTAGCTAATTGAGACACGAGATACCGGGGTGACTTACAGACGAAGGAAAAATCTGCTGGGCAGTGCCGGCACGGAATTTATATTTTTAGAGGGCACCTGGGTCGGCTGCAGTCGTCTCTGCTCCGTCGAACTGCAGTCCCCGCAGTATAACCACCGTTACGTAGAGACCTCGCGCATTTGAGTATACGATAAACCGTAGCCGACGATATGCTATCACTGTTCACAAGAAATATTTATCGGCAGTATCAAAAATACAGTACCGATTTTAAATGCTATTGTGACGAGCGGGCGCGGCGCGCTCTTCTCACCATGGCCGCCGCCATTACACTGGGAACACGGGCATTCCAGGATCGTAACAAGCAAGGGCCCCTTCGTACCCCTATTCGTTATTCTTTGTGAATCTATGTATGTATACCATGTATTGTATGCTTAAAAAAGTTGCATGAATTTACATAAAAAAATGTATATACTATAAAATTTATATAGTGTACGAAATTATATTAAATTATATATAGATTGAGACAGATTTATATATTTTATGGAGTTTCATATTTTTTTTATTAACATAATTAAAGAAATGGAAGCTACATAAAAATTTCTTTCTCCCACTAAATGTTATAACAAGTATCTCACTTTAAATATTTTTTATATTTTTGTGTATCATGTGCATTTGATACATTTTTGCACCTTTAAATATCCCATAAATGCATGAATATCTGTAGTCTAGTTATATAATAAAATTAAACTTATATAATAATATAAAATTTGCACGATGATATATACATATCTTTTTTTCCATTATGCAAACACATATGATTATACATGATTAATATACATGAGTAAATATGTAAATATAAATATCTGCACTACTATTAAATATTATAGAAATATACATATCATTTTATTTTTAAAGTTATATCTCATTTTATGAACTAAATTGCATGAAAATTGGTGCTGTGATTTCAATCATATATTATTTTTTTTTATTTGTATGTGATTTGATAAAGTCCTTAATTATTAAATTTAATTAAAGTCCTTAAACTCTTTTGATGATAAAATAACAAATATTTATGCTTGGAATATAAACAAACTATAAAGTTTAATCACGATAGCATCAATAATGTAAGTTGTATTGTCCATATTTTAGGAACATCTAGTTGTACAAAATCATTTATACATAGATAGTCATACTATTATCAACTTGATTATATTTTGCATATTTATATACTATTTTCTTGCCATAAGATATGGAACACATTTTGTAAAATTTATTAATTTTTTGTAGTGTTATACTATAATAATTAATTACAGATACTTTGTAAGCAATTATTGATTACAAACTTTTACATAAGTTGTCCATTGATAACTTTTAATTAAAATAATTATATCAAATATTTAATTAATTTGAATTAAATGTATAAAGGCTAATAAGATTTAGAAATTATAAGATTTAATTTAAAAAATCAACTGTTATAAATATTATGTAGTCATTATAATAAGCATTATTATATTATAATAATGCTATAATGATAATAATATAATTATTATAATGAATAACTTGCTGGAAGGTATATCTTATTTCTAGTTTGTATATAAAATAATACTAGAGGTCAAATTTTAAACAAAATATTTTATACTATATAAATTTAAAATACATTTTTATATGTGTATATACTACATATTTATTTCTCATACAAAGAACTAAAATGATTCTATAGTATTACTCATTTCATTAATATGCATCTTGAACAATTTTGAAACCCTTGTATTTTTAACTCACCTGCTTACTGTCAGAGGTAATGCAAGCCGATGTACTTGGAGTTGTTGAATCTGAATTAGTGTCGATGTTCGTTGAAACACATTCTGTATTTGAACTCTGATTACTAACAGTTTCAACACCTACCACTGAATTCTCTATATTATTTCTTTCATTAGATGTCTCACTATTATTATTTTCAGCAGCTTTGTCAGGTGCTACTGGTTCTTGACGATGTTCTGGCCCTGGGGCCATTTTGATCGAAATTGACAGTGTTGTGTCCACTGCACTCATAGTTTCATCATTTTTCTTTGGTGTTGTTAAGGTCTAGAGACCCGTTTCGTTTGATCACAGACAGCAATTTGAGATTCTCGCATATCGTATCAGTTGAATTTTTTTCTTGATTTTAGTATTTAGTTTATGAAACTATCACGTCCATGTAAATGAAAGCATTTTACACTATGCCGATGTCACATTAGGTTAAATAATTAATTTAACCATTCCAAATTCAGCACTTTTAATTGGATTCAAAAACAATACCCGCATAAACAACAATAATTATTTGCGTTCAGATTGTGAGATTCAATTGATGACTTTTCCAATGTGCTCGACTTTACGCGCGTATCATGCGCGTTAGGAAATTGACAAAAATGGCACCGTCCACCATCTAGTGTCGTGACCGTCGATCAATTAGAAAACTGTTGTCTTTCAATTTTTCCTTTCTTGCTTTCATATATTTTCAATTAACTTGTATATATTTTCTGTGCATTTACGTTAAATGTTAAAAGTATAATTTCTTTCTCGTATTTTAATATCAACGATTTTACCTTGTTGAGGTTATTTCAAATCTACTTGTCAGCTTCAAGTACAGCTGTCGATTGGTAGAATACGTTATATATATTCTAACAAAACACGTACTATGTTTGCTGTACGAACTGATAGGTAAATATTTATTTTATGTTCAAGTCATATATTTATCAAAGGAAAAAATATAAAAGAATGAAAAATTCTTGCACGTTGTTTTAATATTGATATATTCATTTGGAATTACTTGTTTCCTTTCTATAAGTAATAAAACATAAAAAATATAAAATTTGCGATATTACCGTCTTTCTCTCGTAACAAATAAACTTTCGGTTAGAATCGAAAGTATATTTAAATTACTTAATTCATGCCAGAATTATAACAGCAGATGTATATACGTTAGAACGTAAAATATACAATAAAATGAATGGAATGCTTTCTGTGGCACTTGTTAGAATTTCATTCGGTGAACAAAAGATAATAATTATTTTTCAATGACATGACAAATCAGTTCTTGGTGCATTTACAATTGTCTCGAAAGGCGTCAAAGAAAGTCCAATTTTGGAATTACAAAACGAGGTTGATAATCGTCGTAGTTCGAGGTACTCATAAATTCAAAATGGCCGCTGACGATATTAAAATGCACATTTTTCTTTCAGGTATATGTTGCTTCAAATCTTTTTTTATGCGAAATGCAATGTTACTGGTAACGTTGTTGCAACCGTATACGAATGGAAGACGCGAAAACGTATTTGTCCAAAACGACGACACTGTTTCTAGCATCGCTTGTACACATACCAACAAGTATATAGTTTGTACTTGCTATTATTTCGTCGTGCATAAGCCTTGGAAGACACTGAAAAATCACTTTCGAAACATCTCACTGACAACTAAGGAAACGTTGCACAGAGTCACAAGTACCTGATCGGATCATTGAAGCGTATTCCAAAATCGTCGGCGAATTATCGATCGCATAATGTTACTTCTGGCTTATGCACTTTTCCAACGATGGCACTAAAACGATTCGACAACGATATTTTTTATCGGAAACACTAAATTTTAAAGTAAATCAGAGAATCTCATTAACGACATTTATTTGAAATACAATATTAATTGTATTCTAGTAAATGGAAAGTAGTCCACTCGAAACTTCATTGCACGACATCCAAAATCCAACCGTACGGTTAATCAGTTTTACCACTAAAACATTTCACTTGTCTTCATTATCGTTCGATCGATATTATTCTTAGTTAATCACGTTGAGAAAAAAGTGAAGGAAAACTGACGTAAAGCTGTACCGACAGTTTTCTCGCGACACAATAAACGATCGCTTTTGCGCAGAGAAACGGCGGACCAGCCGTTTAGCCTCCGAAAATGTCGTCTGGCTTCAGGAGCGTAACTATGTGTCAAGACATCTTTTTTGTAACTAACTTTTTACATTTCTGAGGTAGATTCTATTAGAATGGTATAAAAATAAATTATCTAATATAAATTATTATTGATTTAAAAGACGACATATTACGCAGTAATTCACATTTGTTTGAATCTTTGTAATCTAGCTGCAACAAAGGAAATTTTGGAACAAAATATAATATTTTTTCTCTAAATGTTGTAGGGTAAAATAAGGATCGCACTTTATAAAAGTTGTGTTTTTTTTGTTTCGTAATGTAATGTTATATAAATACGGGTGAAAATATTAATAGATACAATACTGTTACTTGTGTGACTGCTATATACGTCACCGGGGATCGATATATCTCGAATCTCGAACCATAATACGATACGATTGTCGATCTTACTAATTCATTGACGTTATAGCTCCTTCTCTTTAATATTCCTTTCTAGAGTAATTCAGATTAAGTTGAAGACGACACGGTGCGTATAAGTAGTGCGATAATTGTAAAGTGCGTAATTTATATAAGCGTAAGAGAGATTTTATTTAATATAGGCGAGTGTGGATAACATATAAATTTCTACGTTCGATTACAGATAACAGGTTCCGTTATTATTTTCCAAAACAGTGTGGGATAATCAGAAGCGGTAAAATGACGGAATCTGAGAATATTTTCTTATTTGTGCCCAACATTATTGGTAAATAAAAATCCACAATCTAACGTTCTTATGACAATTTGTGTTTATAACTTACAATTTTTTATACGCAAAAATATTGTGTGAATATTTTTAAAAATCAAAATAACTGAAAAAAAAGATCAAAATAATATCGATAGTATAACGATAGTTTGTGTATAATTTATTATATAGTATTAAACAAAAAGAAGATAGATTGGAAATTTAAAAAAAGAATCATATGAAATAGATATCTTTAAGTATACAAGTAACATAACACTAAACTTGTATTTTTTATTCTTATTGACTTTAAACAATAGAATAATTAATTGAACAGAATTTATTTATACATTAAGTATATTTATACATGCATATTATTTTATAATGTTTGAATTTGCCTGCTACATTAATGAAATAAAATGATAGCTATGTAATGTATATTCATATGTGTTTATCATTTCTGATTAATGATTAAGAAGATTAGCTATTTTTGACACATACATTGAAAATTTAAAAGATTTCTTATTGGTTGCAGTTTTATTGAGAATATGATAAGAAAAAAATCGAAAGCATTGCACTTTATAGACTTCCTGTATTGATTCATAGTGATTCAAAGAGGATAGTTTTTATATAACCCTTCGCTATATATATTTCAAATAAAAAAATTATTTAATTGATAATATAAGAAAATACTTAATGAAAAACAAAAACATTAGAATTTTATAAGTATATTAATACTATTGAAATTATAATAAGTTAAAAAAGATATAAAAATAATATTAATTAATAAAAAGTAAATATATAATTAAGGACAACAGTAATAAATAATGTATATATATATATATATGTATATGTATGTATTAACAGGCTATGGCAGAGTGATTTTGGCTATCATATCTTTTTATTTTATGACAACTAATTATGTTATTGCATCATGGTGTTACATTATTAGTGCACTATTAGATGCAGTGGATGGTCATGCAGCAAGATATTTTAATCAAAGTACCAAATTTGGTGGTATGTTAGATCAGTTAACTGATCGTGTTGGTACCATGTGTCTTTTAGCTACATTATGTATGTTTTATCCATCATATTCATTCTGGTTTCAATTAAGCATGGCCATTGACATTAGTTGCCATTGGATATACTTGCATACGTAAGAATAAACTTCATTCAAATGTATTATTATATTACCACACAAAAATATAAGAAAATATAATATTATAGATCACTTTTGCAAGGAAAAGCAAGTCATAAATTTATTGATATGTCTGAAAATTCGATTATGAGTGTGTATTATACAAATCGTATAGTCCTATTTATTATGTGTGCTGGTAATGAAGCCTATTATGCTGCACTGTATCTCCTTCACTTTACCGAAGGACCTACTTGTAAGTTATTATTTCTTTATGTATATATTTTATTAACACTGTTATATACCATTAACACTGAATACTACAAAATGTATGTTCTTATTTCAGTTCTCGGTATAAGTTTATTTAGGTTGGTAATGTATCTTTCTGCACCAATAGCATTTGTTAAAACTGGTATCTCATTGTTACATGGATACGTAGCCTGCATTAATTTAAGCATTATTGATCTGAAGGAAAGACAAGAGCGTTTAAAAGTGAATTAAGTTATTGCATTTATTAAGTATTTAGTCAAAATAAAGGCGATTCATCTTCCTAAGCTACATAAATATTTATATTATATTTTTATCAATTGACGCAATTGAATGTGCCACATTTGGAATTAAAATCTATAAACTAGTTTAACATTAAAGAGATAAATGGTGCTAGTCATTGTTAAATTTCTATTTTAATAACAAGCATACTGTGAGCATTATATGTATGTTATATTACATTTAAACTTTTAAGATATTTAAACAAATATCAATCCAGTAGATCTCATTATGTTCTTGTATTTAATAAATGATTTTACATTTTTAAACAATATATAAAACTTAATGATTTTTTTGAAAATTTTTTTGTAGAATAGCATTAGGAGAAGATTAATAAATATACTAGATGTTATTGGGTTTTAAACATTTTAATGTAATCTATTAAAAATATATTTAATATATATTATAATTTTATATTTGTATATCGTAGTGTTACATTTTTGCTGTACTTCATAGTTTACTGTATATTGATGTATCTGTAATATATAAATCTGATGCAAAAGATATATAAAATTTAAAGAAAATATTTAATAAATATTTTTGTCCCTTATACAATATTAATATTATCTTTATTGTAGCATAATTGTTAATACAAAATGTTATAAGCATATCATAACAATATTATATGTGATTAAAGAATATATATAATGAATCATATCAGTTTAACATACATAAGAATTAATTATCATTAGGTATTTATTGCTACATATAAACATATTTCTTCATCACATTCGTCAATTCATCTGTTGCTATAAAGATTTTTACTCACTATAAACATCTTCCAATTTTTTTTGAAATTTAAAAAGACGATTATTTATTACATTCAAAAATTCATATAAAAGCGATAGTATAAAAATAAAAAGTAATATAGAAATTTCTATAATATTGCATCAATTTATGTAATCTACTATATCTTCAACAAAATTTATAAAAAATAAAGCAATACAATATGTAATGTAAATATCATTTGTTGAACGAGATATTTATAACACAGCTATTATTACTATCAAGACGTTCTGCTAAATCATTATAAAAACAACAGATAAATTATACAATGTGACACGTGTTTTTTTTAATGATAACAAAATTCTACGAAATATACGCAATATACATATCTATTGTGATGTTCATTAACTTAATGTGGCTAATTGTGCTACCAATTTATGATTATACGACATTACTTAAATGACAAAATGATCAACTAACCTCAAAAATTTCGTTCTCATTCCCCCGTCATGACCAGTCATGTTTCGGCGCCATGTTAACACTTCAAACATTCGCGCATGTTGGAAAGTTCAGAAAATTTGTACGAATTTCTTCTTGTCGTTAAACCTTCTGAAATGAAACTTTCACCAATTACGCTTAATAACATGAACAAAAACGTTTCACTTGGATGATGTTTATAGTTTGCACTGCATTGTGATACACGAAACAAAGTACAATATTTATAAAAACAGATGAGAATTCTTCACCGGCTTACTATGGATGATTCGCGACACGACAGCGCCAATGTCGTCAGCTGCCTGTAAAATGGCGGGATTTTATCGGTATTTGAATTTGCGGCTAACCACTGTATTGTGTACAAGATAAAGTTAAATATCGTATACAAAAGTATACATTAGATAAATTGGGTATTACTATTCCATGATTTATGACGACAAACGATGATTTTGTAATTTTTATGCTTCAATTTATATCTTTCGTGAAACGTAATAATGCTGTGGAATATTTCAGATTTTGAAAGTGAACATAATAGTTTATAAAAATTATTTAAAGATATCAACAATTTATACTTATCTAATCGATAAATATTGATACATATAAAAGACATTAACAGATTATAATTTTCATATATATTTGTATTAAATAAATTAATATTACCGATTATGTTTTAAATACATACTGCTTAGTTTAATATACTAAACTTTTATTTTGTTATGCATTTTGAAGGAATGAAATGTTAAAATATAAGTGGTATATTTTTTTTAAATATTTATTTTTCAGTTTTTGATTTTTATACGGTTAAATACTTATTAATTATTATTACTATTATTACATAGTTCCAAATTTCAGTACAAAAATATTAATAGATAATTATACATATATTGGTACATAGCAAGAAGATTCTGTATAGAATATGCAAATATCATTGCATAGTTTAGTTACTAGTTTAAAATTTTCACACAATAAAAAATAAAAATTTATGACGTTAATATATGAAAATAGCTTACTTATCAACTTGTATCTCCAGAAAATAATAATTAAAAGAATATATAAGTAAAAAATAAAATGCAGATTAGATCAAAGTTAAGGAACGATTAAACTGCTTACAGTCATTTATTATTCACGCAATACAGTTATGAAATTTTCTGCAAAATTTAGATCTGTTCTTGAAGGATATAGCAGTTTCATATTACCTTCCATATCTACCACTTTTATTTGTTCTACAAGTAATTTATTATAGTTTGAAGTATTTTCTTGTTCTGAGAGACATCCCAAGCCAAGGGTAATTAGTTCCTTTAAAAATTGATCTAATACATTTCTAACAAAAAAAAATACAATTGTGTTATAACATAATTCGAATCATACAACATCGTTAATTATTCTTTATTATTAATTTTAATAAAGCTAATTAAGATAAAAAAAATCTGTAATAAGTAAATATTGATTGTATGTTATTAATAAATTATAATGTTACCTGCAAATCTGATATGATAAAGCACTGGTTACTTCTATTAACATCGCTTGAGTATTTACTGACATTTTTGTAATATCGCTATTTGTTATTGGTGGGAACGATATAACTTGTTCTGAAGCATCTAGTAAACAGGGAAACATAGGTTTACCTTCTAATAGATAAAGATACTTGTGAATGCCAGAATATACATTGCGTTTCTTTTCTTTTCTTAAATTATCAGCTTCAGTTTGTAACTGTTGAAACAATGCAGAACCAGTGTAAACTTTATTACGCATTAATGGCTTGATTTCTAATTCATTTGGTGGTTTTGCTGTGTATGTTAAGTCTCCTAAATATTAAGCATGATATTAACAAAATATATTCCCATAAATGTAAATTATTTGTTTCTGTCATATTTACCAGGGACAATTAATTTTAAATCATGTGTAGCAATAGTAGCTGCATTTCTTCTTTCACATATACCATCGTGTAATTTAGATTGAAGTTGGATGAATTTCTTGAAAGTATCCTCTGTGAAGCTTATATTTCTAACAATACAAGCTGCGATATAAGGTCTAATATTTTTCACATATTTTGTAATCTTAATTACTGGTGTATCATTTGTTACTTTTAATACTTTTAATTTATGTGTTAAAATTTCCATTATGTTAGCATTATTTTCAATTTCTGATAATTTTTGTACTTTCTTTCCTTTCTTTGATTTAGCATTCAAAGCAACAGAACCATCTTGTCTAGGGCAATGTAACTTGACATATTCTATTATTTGTTTATTATGGCATTGGTCAACTAACTTTGATAATCTTTTGTCCGTCAATGTATTTCCTTTTAAATGGAGTTCCTTTAACTTATTACAGTCAGCTACTTCACCCGGAATGACTGCGACAATAAAATTAATAATTAAATCAATTTTGTAGACAAGACTTCTGTTTTACATAAGGAAAAATTACCTGATATCGAATTATCCGCAACATTTATTACTTTTAAGGATGCAAGCTGATTTATAGTTAAAGGAATTTCTTTTATTTGATTTCCATTAACATAGATTTCAGTGAGATGAATCAATTCTGGATAGCATACATCAGGAAAGGCTTCAAACTGATTGTTCGAAAGGTTCAATATAGTTAACTTAATATTTCCAATTTGCGTAGGTAAGGATCTCAGAAGATTCGAACTGAAGTTCATAGTTGTTAATTGCGGAAGTTTACCAATTTCATCCGGCAAAGACGTCAATTTGTTCCTAGAGCAATCGAGAATTTTTAATTTTTCTAATTTTTCGATTGTATCAGGTATCTTTGATATCTCGTTCGAATGCAATACTAAAGTCGTCAGATTTTGTAACTTTCCTATTTCCTTTGGCACTTCTTGTAGACATGTCAGTGTGATATTCAAATAATTTAAATGCTGTAGGTTAAACAATGAATTGTCGAACCCTCTTTTTTGAATCAATTCAGAAATTGCCGAACCTGACAACACTAATTCGTGCTTATTCTCTGCAGCAGCAGTTTTGATCACATGCCATGAATTATCGAGCGTCATTGTGAATAAGTATTAATCAAATTTCTACTAGTAAAACAATAATGTTATTTACGTCGTCTCAAGGTTACTTGCCGGGTTGTTCAGTTTGAAAACGTGCGTTATACGATTAGAACGACATCTATGCAAGACATAAGCATTCTGGTATTTATAGATACATACGTGTGCGATTTAAAAATTGCGATTACAAAGAAGAATATGGTGACGAACGACTTTAGGTTTAACGGATACGTTTTAAGTTAAATAATAAATTTTTGGAACAAATTTTAATTTAATATCATTTTTACACCATAATTTGAAGTTTAATCATAAACTTGTGAAAATATATCGTAAAATGATGATTATTTTGAAAGATGAAGTATATTTCCTACATTTAATGAAAAATTATTGATGTTAAAGTTAGGCAATAATTTCAACTTGTATGACATAGAAACTTAAACCCATGTACAAAATTATATAGGAATAATTTGATTAAAATAGGAAGTTTGACGTAGAGAATTATTAATCAATCACCTATTTAGTAATCACAAATTGTTGTTCTTTTTGATTTCTAAAATATTGTTTATGTGTATTGTTTGCCACTAGAGAAAAAACAATTATTATATAGTTATTAAATAATAGATATAATTTTATTGCTTTATAACACTCCAACCCAAGCAAACAGATTATTTTTAGTGTTAACTTTTATACATATTTCAAAAGAGATGTATTTATATGTTATGTGTCCTTGGGTTGTAATACATTTTCAAAAAATTAATTTTCATTATACACATATAAGTATACACATACATGTTTTAATTATATTATACATGTTTCAATATATTAAAAAATTTATATATAAATTATCAACTTCTCAAAAATTCACTTTATCCAATGGTAGAAATTTTATATTTATATCTTTCTTTAGTAATCATTGTTTTAATTTCGGAAGTGTCGACCCACATGTAAATGAAGCTTAGGGTTGCAACTATCTTGTCAGTACAATAGGGAAGAGGGTATCGTGTAAAAATTTATCTTTCGACGCAATTCAAACAATTACTTGTTAGTACATATTGAACCGGTTTTTAATGTTTCTCACCTTGATACAGTTCTCCTTATCTTAAACGAATAATACCTTATCGTAGAACTGGAAAATGTAATTATTGAAATTTTTACAAAACGTGGCTAAATTTTGTACGTGACACGAAGTGTACGAAAACACTGTTTTACGAAATAATAATTATGTAATATTCATGAGATGGGGGGACCGTTTTGGAAGAAGATAAATGTTCGATCGCTCTTATGATTCATTGACACATTTAAGATGCCTTTAACAGCTATAGTGAATTCAATGGAAAAGAGGTAAGTGGCAGATATTATATATGACTATCATCTATGTACGATGGTGTATTCGAGCTGAAGTTTCCTGTAAAAAGAAAAAGAGTATCATAAACCATAACCACTGGCGTGGTATATATGAAGAAAGACATTATTATTGGCCTTCGGGGTTTATAGCCATCGTCGTGAAGGAACTGGCAAGGTCCATAGGAAATATCGAGTAACGATGATAGAAAAGATCTGTCCAGTGACATTTGCATCTGAATAAAGTGCGAAGGAGGATGTTAATTTCGACTGGTGTGAAAGACCGTTTAGAACGGCGTGTTAATAATACTTTGCTACTTGAAGTGACAATGCCAACCAGAATTCAGACGTGTCTTTCCTTCCGCATTTGTAAATAAACATTTCCGATCTTTTATATACGAAGTGAATTGAATCGCCCGTATTATCTAAAAAGAGAAGTCAATTGGTCGATGTACAGTTTATTTTTAGAAATAAAAAGTTTCAAGAGGAAGGATAAAATCTTATATTTTTATTTCATATCACTGTCATATAATTTTTTTTTTTAATTTTATTAAAACTCGTCTAACTGAAATTGATTTATTTCTATTAATGTTTATCTTCATAATTATAGAAATTTTTAGTCCGGGGATGAACCAGTTAACTGAGTACACTGCACTTTTACTAATTTCATATCTTATAAAATGTAACATATTTCACAAATAATGTATAGGACACCCTACTTACATAAGAGTATATAGTAATTTCGTCTAAAAAAGAGAAATAGTAAAATCATATGAAAATGATGTATTTGATTTTAACACAAAATAAAGTTATTTTCCCTATATTACTTCTAAAGCAAAAATAATAAAGTAGTTAAAACGATTCATTATTTCAAGTTACATTTATTTCAACTAACATTTGTCCAAGTCTCTCTTAAACTTACAATTAGTCACTTATAACGCAAACTCCAATCAAACGATAATTTAACTAATTCCACCACCCAATGACATCTTTATAACATTGGCATGATCTGTACAAAAAAATCGTCGTTTGTGAGTCAAGAAATATTATTTATTACTTCACCGGTGACATTCGCTCGTCGTGTTACTCCTCCACGGATCATCATCCCATACACCGAAATGGCGTACGTGCCTATCGCGTAGTAGAAGCCTTCGAGGAACCGCGCCAGCAAATCTCGACTTCCTATTACCCAAAGTCCACGGTTATCAGCAACCGTCCCCGATCGCTTCCGTATCGAGCGGAAGCATCGGGCAGATCCACGGGTGGGGTTTCTCTAGGTGCGTATAAAGTCGGGAAGAACCGGCCGATTTTCGTCAGTGGAATCGATTCGAACAACAGCGAGGATCCTCCCAAATGTTCTTTTCTTCGAAGAAATTCACTATGAAACGTTGCTCCATCGTTTGTCCTTTCGCATTCATTTTATTGACTTCTGCATCAGCTTGGCCGTTTCGGCGTCGAAACGTGCTGGATAATGCGGTGGATAGTCCTGATGGAGTGATCGCTCATCTACAACACTTTGGCGAGATGCTGTATCGCAACCCGGACAATGAAACTGGAGCAATGGTAGCGAATTGGCACGAGGGCTGGGACCGCAACCCGGAAGAATTGGGCAACTACGCGGAAGGTGATATTTTGTTTCCGCCACAACTCGAGAAAAATGGCTTGAGAGCGGAAGCTGCGCGATGGCCTGGTGGTGTAGTACCCTATATGCTTAGTCCTTATTTCAGTAAGTAGTATTGCGTGTATTCTATCTTGATTTTTCATAGTGGTAGATGTCGGCATGATAGTCTATGGTTGGTTGTGCTTGAAACAAAATAACTTTTTTGGTTTTCTCGTTAGTACAAAGCGAGATAAATTTTGCTTTATTAAATTATTAGGTTGTCCCGAAAGTTTCTTTCCTTTTTGTAAGGAAATAATAGATGCACAACCTCTTTTCGTTTTATATTATTTTATTCAATCATGTATGATCCATTTTGTTCTATTTCTATTATTATGATCATACATGATTCGATAAAAATAATATAAAACAGAGAATGTGGTGCATCCATTATTTCCTAACGAAAGAAACTTTTGGGACAACCTAATAAGAGAAAAAGCGATGCTTCAGTAGGGGAAAGAATAATATTATAAATAAAGCTGGATAATGTTACTTGGATATAAAATAATTAAGAGAAGAACTTATTTAACCGAATAATTGTAAAATGATATCTGAAGTATTTGCTGAAACAGAAATTTAGAAAATCTAAAATTATTGAATTTTCAACATGTTATTATGAAATACGAGATCTTTTTAATCAATTTTGTTAGTCCTTATAATATTTCACGGTAATATCCATCGTTACTGCAGCTAATAGCGTTTTTATTTCATTGCAGCATTTCGTAAATAAATGTTTGATTAATCGGTGAGAAACGTGACGGCACAAGAGAAAATCTTTTGCTGAATTTCATTGAATTTAATTACAGATTCAGCGCAGAGAAACTTGATTTACGAAGCTATGAACGATTACCATAAGTTCACGTGCATTAAGTTCAAACCCTACACTGGGGAGGAGAACGATTACATCAGGATCACGGCTGGTAACAGCGGTTGTTGGAGCAGCGTGGGAAGACTCGGTGGTCGACAAGATGTGAATCTTCAAGTCCCAGGGTGTATAGTGAAGAAAGGAACAGTGATACACGAACTGATGCACGCCATTGGATTCCTGCACGAGCAAAGCAGATATGAACGGGATGAGTACGTCACGATTCAGTGGAATAACATTTTAAACAGTAAGTGACCTGTTGCTGGAACATAGACAAGTTTCAAATTGCCATCATGATCGATATACTTGGAATAAATACGTTTTCTATTTTTTATTAACTTTTAATCGATGATCATAGTATTGTTTCGAATAGGTAATTTATATTTGAACAGATAATTTGCTGCTAGTTTGCTGTTACTGTTTTTATATTATTGTATCATATAAGTAGCTGCTAAAGTAATAACGAGTTTTTAATTTGTACGATATAAAGTTTATATATTTCTTCTTTTACGAAATTTTAAACAGTTTTTATTATTTCATGCACTTTCGTCCCAATACTAAATTCTTAAACATGAATGTGTTCATTATATTTAACTAATATCGCAATACTCGTCTGACGTTCAAATAGTGTACTTTAAACATTGGTTACAAGTTCTTCTCTCTGAACTCAGTTTGCGAGTGCAAAAATTGATAAAGCATGTATGTAAATAATAAGCAATGTGTCATTATCTATTTAGGTCATGCTGGGAATTTTGAGAAAGCCTCGAAGGGAACCACCGACGCGTTCGGGGTCGGATACGATTATGGTAGCGTAATGCATTACTCTGCAAACGCGTTTTCCCGGAATGGACGTCCCACCATAGTACCAAAAGTGAGTAATGTAATAAGCTGAAATCATCAAGGCCCATAACTTTCTATTCATGATCCTAAATGATTCTGTGATTTTTGGAGATCTCGTAAATACGAATGATCGAATACCAGCAGTTTGATGTATTTTAATATCATATTACATCGTTGATTACGGTTTTTAACGAAGATAATATCTCATCTTATCTCGTAAATCTGTTTGGCATTTATGAGTTTGTGGACCTTGGAAAAAACAGACATAGATATATGAAAGCAATTAGCGATAATTCTGTTTTATTAATCAAACCGACAGGTCTTAGTATTTGAACGAAATCCACGGATTATTATAATCTCGCAAATAAGTACTGTTATTTTATATACATATATTTTTCTGTTACGTTATATTATAACTTCAAATTCTTTTTGACAAGTTAGCCAAATTTATAGTTATTTTTACTCTTATAATGTCTATATCCTCGGTACATGTTTTTGTAACGTCCACGAATCCTTTGCCAAGATGTCTGGCCTTATCGGACATTTGTAGCGACCTCGTACAATCTTTTTGCTTTCCTTATTCAAACAAGACAGAAGTTACCTTAGAAAGAAACTATAAATTTGTTGCTTTATGCTTCCGGCGTAATTGCGAAAAAATAATAATGTCATGAAATTCGTGCTACACCCACGTTTGCATGTCCTGTGGATGACCGTAGGAACCCGGCGGCCTTCTAAGTTTTATTGGCGAAATATTCCAGGGCGCGACGAAAATTCAACTGGGTCAAAGAGAAGGATTCAGCAAGAGGGACATACAGAAGATCCGAAAAATGTACAAGTGCAACAAACGCAGACGGAGCAGCTATTGATCGCCAGAAACGTGATCGACCAGAACTTGAAGGTTTCTTACGGACTTCCATTGGAACGTAGCAAAGAGAATCGTGAATCTAGTCCTTTACAATTAAATTACATTGGGTTACTTTTAAACGACGACCAACTTTTATTCGATCAAGATTTATAAGAACGAATGGCACTTTGAAGTGGAAATGGTAAATCGATATCGACGACGAAGCGGAACTTGTATTCGGAACAGTCTTTTTTTGTCCATATGTGTATGTGTGTGCGTGTACATGAGTGTAAGTAAATATTTGTAATTATAAGCAACAATATTTAAGCGAATACCAGTATTTGCTTGTGTTTGATTTATAACACTGTAATAATTATACGTATGATAAATAAATGCATATTTTAAGAATTCACGTATGTACCCGGCGTGTCCACATTTTGCAGTTGTCCTGCTGGCCTTCTCGCATTGACAAAATATTCTAGGGTGAAACTAAACGCGAACTGGGTCACGGAGATAAATTCAGTGAGAGAGAATATCCGAAAGACGTATAAATGAAACGAATGCCAGCAAAAGTAGCCGTCGCTGTTTGCAGACGGCAACGGTGTATGAATTTGCTTAATAACTTAAGTAATTCATTGTTACTGTATTATTTTTGTTGTATGATATTTTCGTCGATAAGAGTCGCATGATATCAGAGAGTAATACATCTGTACGAGAAGAACGTGGTATACAATACGTTAAAATTATTATTTTTTTAAATTAATACTAAAAAAAAACTTTTGAGAAAACGGTATATATAAATAGCAAGTACATAATTCACGATCCTTCTTGATAGTTAAGTTGATACTTAAGTTTTGAAATTTATGACGGCTGTTACATATATGTATCCGAGATTTTCAGAATCCTTGCTGTCTTCACCAACCTCAGGATTCCTAAGATCTCAAAGATCTTGCTGAAGTTGTTGGAGTTTTCGGAGTTTTTAGTATTTCCAAGGATTGCTTAGTCTTGGGAAATCCTGTGGTTTCTATGATTTCTAAATTCTCCAGTTTTCTGACATTCTCGCTGTATTTACATTATTTGTAAAGCGTTCTTTGTCTTGCTTTTGTACAGTTCTGAAACGATACTTGTAGATTCAATTGACACAATTATGAAGTGAAATAATTATATAAGTTATTAAATATCACGTACTAAGTTTTTAATTATGTTTTAAAGTTTCATTTTCGTTATTTTCACCGATTTAAGTATGGTATTATTAGGTTATGAGAATAACTTTAAGAAAGCTTCGAGATAGACTATGGGCGACTTTAGCGCTGGCTACCATTATGGAAAAATAATGCATTATTCATCCTATGCATTTTCGAAGAACGGCAAACCTTCTATAATATCCAAAGTGAGTACTTGATTTCCATTTCCAAGAACCCTGCTATTTTTTTCTTATCAATCGAATAATATTACTCGGAATATTTTCGAGTTTTATCAGAAATCAACGTAAATTTAATTCAAATAACAATGTAATAGTTACATATTGATATAATTTAAGTATTAATCTTTCACGGCTAAAAAAAGAGGGATACAGAAAGGAAATTGAAAAATTGACTTACCTCTTTATTGAAACACTAATTCTTTGAAAATAGCTTAATAATTTATTGTTATTTATTGTTAATAGATTACAAGTATGTTTATAGTTAACACAATTCAGAGCGTGGATCTAAATTGTGTAAAGGAGACGCATCATTTTTAAAATTTATTAATAAGTACGTTGTTGTTAAAATAGAAACTTTTTCTGTTCTCCTCGTTTACAGACTAACATATTTCATCGTAACTGAGATGTCCTACATTTTCTACATTTAAGGATATTTATAAGGAAACATTGAGTTATTACTTATAATTGAGTATTGTATTATTATACTATATTTCCTTTTTCATAAATGATATTGCTATTTTTTGTCATATATTCTTTAATTTCCATTGTTTCCAAAATTACTGTTTTTGTTTGCGATTAAAGAAACAAATTTTCATAATCTGAAAGAAGATATAGCGAAAATACTAAATTGTTAAATGTGCATAATAGGTACTGAATAACGTAAGTTATATTTAATTCGAACATTTGTATTTAACACTATTGTTGAACCCTATTTACAGTAGTTCGTAGCCTTTTCCTACATAAAAAGGATTTAAAGCCGAGGTAGCTGCCGCCATTACTGGAATAATTTCCTAAAACTACACATGACTAAGATTTCTCAAATTTATCTATGATATGAAATTTATCTATGATTGTATTTGAAGAAATTCTGACATCTCTTTAAATTCCTCAATGTCGCCATATTCCATGGCAATTATGCATGTTTAAGTGCGCACAGCGCTACCTTAGCTTTCCTTGTCGATGTACTGAAAGAAATTTGTAATCAAATTCACCGTACTTTCAACCATTAAACTTTCCACGAAAATGCTTATCTCATTTTTTAATGAAACAATATCGATAATTTCAAAAACCTAAATGTTATTAAAAACCTGTACATAATTTTTCCACGCAATGTTCCTAGAAAGTAAAAATCAATTCTTAATTTTTAGAAACATTTCCAGTTGAAAATATTTTAAATAGCAGCAATAATCGAATGTAAAAAGGTATCGTACGATGGCTTCACGAGCCATACAGAAATTATAATTTAGAATTGGTCCTCGTCAATTGTAAAAATTAAACTTCCGTTCAAGTTTCATATTTTCGGAGTCGATGATCAGCTATAAATTTCTTTCAGTGAACGAAGTCGTGTCGTTTCGATTTCAAAGGGAGTTCTGTTTTGTAAGGAAACTTCGTTCAGCCGACCCAGGTCCTTTTGACGAAATCCGCAGCTCGTTCACCAATCATAATAGCAGGCGCGTTCGTGTTACCGGAAACGACTCTTGGCATGATACTGGTATCCGCCACTCTGACTCCCCTCACTCCTCTGACCCTCAATTGATTGTCTACTACGGCGAGAGGATCATCCGGCGGGCCCATTTTGCAGGAACCTGCTTGATGATTCTCTGGTGCGGTATCGTGCTTTACAGCGCATTCCCAATATGCGTCGCAACCGAATTTCAAGTGCTCGCAATTTTTCACTGGTGTTCGATCCATCTGCAATCCGTATCTGTAAAATAAACGGAAATTTGACGGTGCTGACTTTGATAATGAAAGACAAAGTAATAACAGAAAACGATAAAGGGAACAATGTAGCCAAAATAGTAAAACAAGATAATACCGAAGTGACTAAAACAAGATCAATTTCATGGTTTAAAAAGTTAACAAGTCGAATAATTTAGAAAACATTGTCGGAAAAAATGCGCAAATACGATATATCGGCACCTAGAGTAAAATCTATAAAATTCGCCCGGCAATTAACGCGTTGAACTTGTTGCACTTCTATCAAAATTTTACGTCTTTATCTGCTTCTAAAGATCTTGACAACGTATATGTAGTCGAGTTCTACTTTCCGCGTATGATCCATCAGGAAACAATGACACTTGATCGACGATGCAATCGACCTCCGTTAAAGTTAAAAGCGTTCAACCAGAAGAAATCGATAGCCGAGTATAAATTACACTTGAATAGATAGTGTATCGTTATACCTGCTGAGAGCCTCGGTTTCAGACAATTTGATAGCGAATTTAATGGCTTCTACAAGACCAGCCACGTCGTCAGGGTGGTTCAGATATTTCGGGTAAATCAGCGGCTTCGAAAGCGGATCGTTGTTTCTCAGACGAAGGTAACCACGACTTTTTGGGTGCAGATACGTCGGAATGATGTAAATGGTGCGATTGGCACCTTTCGTTTCACCAACCATGCCCGTCTCCGCGCAGTCTGCCAAGTAACCACCGAAGATCAGCTGAACATCCGGATGGTCCTCCTTTGGATTCGCGTATTTCGTGTTTATCATAGCAGTCACTTCGGAAATACCTGTTGATCAATGGGAAAGAAGTTAAAGGTGAATATAAATGAGTCTTTAAATAAAAATTATGGCGATGTGCACAGTAGTTGCTGTCGATTTTTAATTAATCTTTGTTAAGGTATGTATAAGTATTCGGAATAAAGGTATATTTTGATACTAGGGGATTGAGTTAATTAAAAAATTTATTATTCTATCAGAGACAACTATATTGTGCTATATTTTGAACATGTATTTGTATATTTCTTAAAAAATGTAGAAATATTTTGTATTTTGTAATAAGGAAGACTTGACACGAAACTTGTAGATAAGTTTAAAGAAAAGACGTATCTAAATAGTTTCTTATTTTAGGTATACCGTGTACAACAGGAATAAAACTGCAGTATCATTTGCGATCTCATAATACAATTTTCACTTCCTTTCCAAAATCATACATTGCAAATTCACTCAAGAGATTAATCAATATACATTTTAATAAATACATCGGTTAGTTAGTGACGTGATCCGATTTCTTTCTTTAATTAATTTCACATATATGAATTATTCATGAGGCAATCGTTCTCAGACATTAATTAAAATTATTCAATGAAAAGTTGTTTTAATATAATTAATCGCGTTTCGTCAGGATAGTAGGCAAATACATAGCTAAGAAATTTATGTGTGGCTTCGAGGTTTTGCATCGTTATTGTTCCTTTCTGCAAATAATTGCATTCGCTACTTCCCTTTGATGTGGGAAATTGGGAAAAAGATCGAAACAAAAACGAGCTCCCTCGAGCAATTTTACGTGGAAACCAGTCCGACCGCTTCGAATCGAATATGTACCTCGAAAAAGGTATTTAGACTCTCTTATGAATAGTCGAGTTTTATGAAAGGAATATGTAAAAAGTAAAACATTGCCATGGTAAATTATTGCTAACTGCAATGAGGTTCTTGAAACAAAAGAAATATAGAAATATGGAACACTATAGAGAAAAGTAAGAAAGTAAGAAAGTTTAAATTGTAATAAATTTGAAATTATATAGAAACAGTACAATTAGTATTTAATTAACGATATTTCAAATCTCACATTGAGAATAAAATTGACAAACGATTTGATTTATATTCTGGAATATAATATAGTTGTGAGTACATCGAGAAGTTACGAAATGAAATATTATGAAATTATAACGAACGTGTTAATTTATTCACGGAAATTACTAGCGATATTACGATCTTATCTACCTTTAAATCATTGTATTATCATAGTGTTATATCTAAATAATATTATGTCCGAAACTAATGCAGTTTGAATATTCCATATAACGTATTAAATTGCACCAAAGTGTACTGGATTTATGATCTAGATTAATTCGTTCTCACATAATCGAGGGTCTGTTATAATTTATTACCCGGTACATACATGTGACACAGAATTTATCGTATTATCGAATTTCACAAGTCAACGTAATTCAGCAGAACTCATCAAACATTAATTCAAACAGTCTAACAACATGCAACGCAAGATTTCTTCATCTATGATTTCCAATAATAGCAACATTTATTTAATAACCTCGTTTTGTTATATCGATTTTCTAATATTCATCGATGCTTGGATCGCACCGACGCAATTTGATCGGAAGGTTTTTATTTTTGTTACGTTTTTAAAGCTATAATAAAAGAACGTTTCTTTACTGATAACTCTAAATAATTAAATTCATACTTAAGATGGATCAAGACGAATGCTTTCACTTCATTGCTTTAGTTTATCACGTTTATCTGTAGATAATAAATACCTAACAAGATCTAAATAAACCTTCAAAATATTGCTAAAGATACATAAATCAATCGTTTTCATACTGTAACATCGAATATCCCTTATTAAATCTTCCAATATTTCTAGCTCAGATTATAGTGAAACACAGAAAATTTGTCTAACCTGTACCATATGTATATTAAAATAAAACATCGTGTCTCAACAGATTGGTTCGAAACATACATTATTTAAAACATATTTTTTAGTATTTTTGTTAGAAATTACAAACTTTTTACGGTATTCATTATTTTCGCAAAAGAGTTGGTATTATGAATTATTATACCATGATACATATACCAGTTAGTTTAGTTATAGCCGCTAAAATGCATTAGAATCTATAAACCACTAATCTGCTTACGTTATAAAGACGTTGTAGAGAACTATGGAAATTGGAGGGTTAATTCTGAAATAAAAAAGATATTACCCTAACTTGTAATTTCTCTTTGCGTAAGGAATCGTGTCTTTTTTTTTACAATTCCTTCAATCACACCCTGCATAACACCGTAAACCTCGAACACGCTTCCTTCTTCTCTAATTCGAGTCAAGCGTCGTTGTGGCTTGTTTCTCGATCACGGAAACGTGGCACGCGCCTCGACGGAAATTGTTTCGGCGAAAATCCGGAGCGTTCTGTCATTACCCTGGAAATTGCCGTGACGTAATTAAAGTTCCTCTCTAAGGAAGGAGTTGCAGCGCACGGAAACATTTGAGATTCGTACGAAATATGCGGAAGCCCGTAAACTGCCAGGAACACGCAGCCGGCGACAACACCGAAAGCATGAGCCAAAGACGCGGCGAATCGAACGTTAATTGCTCCGATACCGTAGCGAGTCACGTCGTTCTTCGATGATGGGATCGATTCGATGAGGTACGAGCTCGTATAATTTGAGCAGTGCCCGGCAAAAAGGTTGCTGTGGCTGTGTGAGAAAATACGATCGAGCATTTCTTTCTTTTTCGATCGGTTTCGGGTCAAATGATGGTAAACAGGCCGATCGGAAACACGGTTACGTCAGCTGTCTGATCGGCAAACACGAAACGAGATCATTGTGCAACGCGCTTTCACTACCTACTGTATGTAGACTCTCTCGATTGTCTCGGACGCAATCCTCATGGTTTGATGAGCTTCTGCTACGTTTCATTGTTCTTCTGCTCTGTGTAGAGCTTTATGTATAGATTATCGATTTTGATTGGAGTGGTTTTTCAAAGCGGTTCGACGCATTCATTAATTTCTTCAGCACGGAGCTCGTCCACCGCGTAGTGACACTTGACGGCAACCGTAATACGTACTTATTTAACTCTGCTACGATCTTCGCACATTTATACGTATCGTGATACCGTCTTAGCAAGCGAAAAGAATTTGTCGTGTTTTAAGAAGATGTTTAACATACATCGGCGTGCAAAATTAAGCGACCAATGAATAAATTTTCGATGAAAGATCGTTGATATTTGAACTGTTGCGACTTCGTGAAAAAAACCGTACAACGAACCACTCGTGCTAGTTTTACAGCGTTTCGTAATGTTGAGGCGATTTTTGCAAAAAATGTGTTTACATCATGTTACGACAGGGAAAGCGAAGACGATTCTTCTTTTCGAAAATTATACAAATTCAAATATCTCTAGGGACATCGAACGATTTTTTGATGACTGAAATCGCTATTGATTAGAAGAGTGAAGCCTCCCCTTTACAATGACATTTTCAAGCTTGTACGATATTTTGTCACTGTTTTATCGAACTTTGAACGAAAAGTGTGCCACCTGCACTAGAATAAGTCAAGGTAATACGCTACGAGGAATTTGTGCGATCGGACTTGAATCTCGTGTGTAGTTCATGTATTACGTGTGTGCGTGCGTGTATGCTTACCGCGTGTGTAGTAAATTACAGTAAAATTTCCTTTCTCACTTACCGGTACCGGACATCAAGCCATCCCTGAAGAGAAGGTACTCCATCGCGGTTGCCCAGTTGAGGGGAGTCGTGTCAGTGTCATTGATAGTGAAGGTCAACGTATAGGCGACGTGATTGTGAAGATTTTTTCCGACGCCAGGTAGATCGTGAACAACAGGGACACCGACAGCGTTCAACTCTTCCCGAGGACCGACTCCGCTGTTTAAAAGTATTTGAGGCGAATTAACGGCACCTAGCACAAAAATAACAAGATTAAAATATTTTATCACATGTATATACGATAATATAACTCGCAAGGCTATGAGAAAACCAGACAAACGTGTTTTGTATTGTTTCATTTTCGGTATAAACTGAAATGCACTATACCACTTAGCATATTAATTTTTTAAGCCACTTTAATAGCGAAAACAAATTCCGATTGAGAAAACAAGTTTCGACGGCGAAAACAAGTTCCAATGGCGAAATTAACTTTGTTTATTATGTTAATAATTTACGACATATGTTTAGTGACGTACCACAATATTGACGCGACCGATGCAATACGAAATTGTGGTCTATAATATTAGATATTTTGGTATTTATCGGACTTTTATTCTATTTGGAAAATTTTTTGAAATATGTTTAGATCTGTAACATTTTTAAGAATCTCATATTTATACGATTCTAAGGGGTCTTTTCTTAAATTAGGCAAGCCTAATGCGTCAGATACTCTTAGAGACAAAGAAATCGTGAAACAAAAGTCTAAAGCTGCGTAACCTTGTAGATAATGTCGATCCTCGTATGATAATTATTAACAGTTACTCGATGAGAGTCATCACGGACTCTTTAATGGAGCGTACCTCTTTCGCAGCAATCTTTGCTTCCTTTGTCCTCCGAAAGACACGCAATTTCTATCACTCGTAAGAGTATCAACGCGTGATTATGATTGTGAGTCACAAGGATTAATTTCAACGTGACCAGCAAATTGGTAATCTAACCGTTGTTGCATACGTGTCTAAATAAAATACAAATAAAATAGAAATTATTTCATGCTCTTTGGCGTTTTTCGAAGTAGATATTATTCTTTTTGGCAAAAAATCTTTTATGTATCCATTATTCTAAATATTTTATTAATACGTGTATAGCAGTTGTAATGTCGAAATAAAATTTTTTAAATTACTATTTATAGTACGTGACACAATAGTTTTCGTATTACACATATCAATATGATAGAGCAGCGTTTTTCTTCAACAAATGATTAAAAAGGTGAATCGTTGTTTAATACGAATGAAAATTGCTGCCAATCAACAAGCAATTCAGAAATGGAAATTGTTTATGAAACGTGAGCTTTTTTACTATCGTACCTATACAGCTACCGCTGTTCGTTTGAGAATTAAAATTGGCAGCAGAAAATTAGGTTTCCATGTTTGATCATAGGAATCCAGTATGGCATAAGATAATATAGACCTGGGAATTGATTATTCAGGTACTTCGGTAATGAGTTTGTTTGTGTAAGAGATACATGATCTCGATAGTGAAACGCATTCCTTCCTCGTTTCCTTTTTCGGTGGGCTTGAAACTCGATTGACAGCTATCATTTCACACGTTGACTGGGATTGCATCGAAAGAACGAATAAATGAAGATACAGATATCGTATATAATACATGACGCATGTATGATGTTAACTTATGTTCATAATATTTTCCTATTTTACCTTTTCTTTCTGCGATACGAAGTTTTATTCTGTACATAATATTTATATACTATATACATATACATTACGTATGTATAAGAACATGTTTCTTTTTGGATAATAATTATTCTTTCTTAATGTGTAGCGTATTGTGAAGTAATCTTTTTTCACGTTTTATTTTAATTTAATGCGTGGTGTTTTTAAAATAATCTAAGCATTTATTCAACTACGCAAACGTAGATACTACGCCTATTTATTATTATCTGACGTTTGTTAATTAAATGTTTCGCCAGAGTAAAACTGTCTAAAATATTTCACGAATATCGAAGTATGTATCAATGAATGTACCTTCTTATAATACGAAATATTAGAAGATATAATACAAAATAATAGAGTATATCATAAAACAAGTTCACGACAAAATACATATAACTTCATATTTAAGAGCAGTTATCGGCACGTTACGTTAATTATTTAAATATTTATGCATGCTAGGCAACGTATCGTATGGTTGCAAACACAAAAACCAGTTTCGCGTGTCAACATACACAGAGTTCGTTGAAACTTCGAGTTGCTTAATATACATATTAGATAATCAGAAATTGAATCAATCTAGATCTGAATTTACTATAATTAATCTTGTGACACAATATGTTGCGCAACCAACATTTTTAAAGTTGAAAAGTGTATTACTTGCGAACAAATAGAATCCTTTATTAAAAGGCATATTCATTGATAAAATCTAATCTCACGCTTTAATCAAGCACTTTAATCTGACTATTACTTTTATTGTAACAGCTATTCGACATCGAAGTAATTACCTCCGCTTATGATCACTTCCTTCGCTACAGAAACTCGAAGAACCTTTCCATCATGGACGAATTCCACGCCAACCGCCCTCTTATTATTGTCGAATAAGATCCTGGTAGCTGTGGAATTGAGCATTATGTGGAGATTCGGTCGATTTCTAGCTGGACGTAAAAATGCCCGGGCCGTTGAAAGACGCGAACCATTCCTCGAGGTCGTTTGGGCTATGGCGAATCCAGTGTGAGTCCGCCCATTGAGGTCCGCGATACCGTAACCTGTAAGTAATTAGTGGAACTAATCGATTTCTCTTCTATAGCAATTATATTCGCCTCGAAATTTCAAATTAGTTGAGATCAAAATGTCAAGCGTAGGTATATGCCGGTTTATAATCGAAGGACTCAGCTGGGAAAGTCGTATAAATGCATTTCAGAAGAAATGAAATTAATAAAGATTAAGTTTATAGAATAGGGTCTTTATAGATGATCTTTATTTAATGCTTGGAATCGTGAAAACGTTCAAGTTTAGGAATTTAGGAAATTTAGGATTTTGTCTATTGTAGGACTCTTCCACTGCAGGACTTCTCAATTAGCTTTTATGAAAACCTTATATATAAATATAATAATACACATAAATGTATAAGTAGAATTTAAGTAACTTTAATAGTATCAATTGTAGATAAGCTACAGATTTCATTTTTCTTACAAGTTTACAGTATGTAAACATCAATTTTTTAATAAATTGTCTAAGATATCGCGCGTATGTTATATCTGCATACGCGCAACTATACGTTTACTATACGTTTCTTCGTTCACCTCGTAAGTTTAAATCTGTTATGGACCATTCGAGTATTTTTCAACTTTAACAAGATATTAAAAAAGGCGTGGCCGTATGTTACGTAAAAGCATCGCGGATCCACAAGCTTCTCACTTACGACATCGATCCGCTTTTACTTGTCAACGTTGTTTGCTTCGAATTTCTTCCGCTCGGGAATTCGGGATCGATCTCGCCTCGAAAAGTCGCGCGCCACTTATAAATACGTAACAAGGTCGTTCCATGCATTATCGAAGTTATACATTAGCATTGTCAGAGGAAAACTAGCGGTGAAAATAGTATAATAATTAGCTGACGCGAGACCTGAATGTGTAACTGGTCTTTCGATGGATGGCAAAACGGGTCATTAGACTCACGCGAGGAATAACAACGAAATAAAGAAGAAACGAGTTTCTTGTTGTCGCGTAATAACAGGTTAGATGCTATTCGATTTAAGTAGATCGACTCGTTGTTAGCCAAGTTTTTTTCCACTATTTTCCAACTTTCTCGTGAATTTTATCTTGCTTTTGTAACTGCTGACTTATAATGGAAGTTAAACAGAATTTGTTCCAATTCGTTTATCGTGCTATTTCAGGATCGGCCACGTTCTTTTCAAGTTAAAGTTTTATTGAAAAGGGCTGTATTCAAGTTGACGTGATTTAATTCTTGGCTAAATATCGGATTGTTCACTTGGAAAGTTCGCAGTGTTTCCGACAGTTGATGAGGTGTCCAGACAATAAGCAAGCTAGGTTGTTAATTACTCAGGAAAAATATCCTAGCAACTATCGCACTTCGGTAGAACCTCATGCGCAAAAAAAAAAAGGGAAAGGCAAAATATCACAGTTGAATGTTCTCTCCTCCGAATTTCTGTCTTTGTTAAAAAAGCTTTCGAGTAATTGATTTAACGAACAATCGTATCATATTCTCAGACTCTTTGAAAGCTTAGAATGGTTAAAAATGTATATGTATATCTTTAATGCTTGAGAATATGAAAACCTTTTACGACTTTCAACGAGACATTGGAGAAAAATTGTGGCAGTTAATTTCGTTGAAGAAAATACCATATCGTATCTTATTACGAAAGTTCAGTATCGTTAAGAAAAAAAAAAAAAAAAACAGAAGAAAAGGAAAGAAATAACAAAAAGCGGTCGTTAGATAACGTAAACCTATCGTTAGAACGTAATTGTTGTACGTAATAGCGAGGAGAGCTTGCCATTATCAACCAGATATTACACAAGTGTTAATTATCACGTTGCTTTAATTAAACTGTCCTAATCCATTTTTAGTTATACAATCTTATCAATTCATCTAACACATAGCCGGCCTTAATTAATAATCATAGTTAATGTAGGAATTAAAGCTAAAAAGAAAATGTATAGTTTTATTTTAGATAAATATTGTTTTAATTTTTATATCAACTGCGATTGCTAAGGTCAACTACGTATGATTATTAATTAAGTAACTAAACGATAACTCGTTTCGTAGTTTCTAAATAATAGCTTAAGAACAAACTTACCGAGTTCGTTTCCAGCTTCGAGGATAGAATAACTCAAAGGTGGGTGATAAGGGAACTGCGTGACCGTGAGTGGTCCACCGACACCGTGATAACCGTAATCCATGCTGTTTGCTTGGAGATTATCCTCGCTCCTGATGAAATACGGAAGGACATCTTGATAAGACCATCCTATGTTTCCAAGCCTCGCCCAGTCGTCGTAATCCTTTCGCGAGCCCCTCATATACATCATGCCGTTCATAACGCTGGTTCCACCCAGCACCTGAATAACATTTTAATTATCCATTCGTTTATTAGCCTCCATTATTCGTACATGTTATGATAGCGACAGTGAAACGAGGATTATCGAGGTACAAGGATGACTAAATAAGAGCAGAAATCGAAGATGGAATATAGTGACGCGATAAAATGATAATAATAACTTAACGAATGACGCGTTATACATTATGGCTTAAATGTTGCGAGCGGATAGTTAAAAATTAAAAAGCTTTCCTTACTTCTATGAATTACAATCGAAAGAAATTATTTCACGCATATTTTCGTAAATTTTAAGTTGTGACGTCGCAAAACGATAGAAATATTTGCTCCTAGCTGCATTCTAAAAGCTCATGTATGTAGATATTGTGAAATGTCAGCCATTCGTTACAGATACATATGGAACTAGAGCGACGCTGGTACATGTATAATATATTCCTTGTTTCTGTCTAATTTTAGCAGGACTCCAGTTATAACAAAAGGCAAAGAATTGACAGCAAGAAAAAGGTAGGAAGATATAACGAGAATATCAAGTTTTTGATCGATCTGCTATTTATGGACGATATTATTCCGAATATAAGACGATTCTAAATAGAACTATATATATATATAATATAATATATAATATTATATATTATTTATATATATAATATTATATATAATAACATTATATATATAAATATATAATAATATATATATATATATATATTATATATATTATATATATTATATATATATTATTAGTATTATATATATTATATATATATATATATATATATATAACTATATATAATACTAGCTGATTGTAAATGAACTTTATGTTATAACTATAATATATTCGTAAATTTTGAATCGAAAGTGCGTCCTATATTCGTCACCACCATCCAATGCAAAATCATAAAAGAGATTATATTAAAGATTGTCCTGACTTTAGAGGGTACATACCTTACCCCTGGGCCAGTAACACTTGCGATCATCTTTATTTAGACACGCAGTGTCTTCACTTTCGGTATTATACTGCCAATCGATGTTAGTCCCAATGAAATTAAAAAAGAACGAAGGTATCTGCGTCCCAGTGGGCTCATCTAGACCGGCTTCTAATAATAACACCGAAAATCGTGGTTCCTCTGATAATCGCGACGCAACTGTTGCACCTGCACTGCCACCTCCAATTACTACGAAATCGTACCTGAAATTAACACAAATAAATGTCATCTACACATACACCCACACACACACACACCCACATATATATATATAAATTTTCGTACTTATCGGTGATTCAAAATCTTTGAAATTGGAGAATAAAGAATACTCTATACAATAAAGAACGGAGCGTATGATTCATTTGCTATGTATTTTTCTTTTATTTATTATCAATATTATCATTTATTACCATCCAGTTAAATAACTTTAGATTTAGAACAAAATTTAAGAATTAAATTTTGAACAAGTATTTTGACCTTTTACAAATGCAATTGTATTTCTATCGACTTCGAACTGCTTTACAACTGGCTTACGACAAGGATAATAATTTTCCTCATTTTTATTTATTCGGTTTATAAAAAGCTTATTTTTGACATCTTTAATAGTTTCTACAACATGATATTCCAAAATTGAATCAGACGAAAAAATAAACGGCGAAAATTGTTATCGATCCTCAATAATCGTAACTATATTAAAAATATTATTTCGTTATTCCCAACCATCATCAACTTTTATTAGCGTTCTTGATAATTAATGCATAATACAGTTGCATATTTTCATATCATATTATATCATACAACAGCGACCCGAAACTACTTAAACGCACATAGATCGTATTGCATAATCTGTTCTTCAAAGTCAAGTTTCACGCAGATCAACCGTAGTCCCACGCGTTTGCTCTACATACTTCTTATGAAATGCGGACTATTCCGAACAAGGTTACGATTTCACTTATTTCTAAGTGACAGATCATTTTGTTATTCGTCATACCCTTTTAATGGTAAAAACCGACGCATCTTCACCTCGTACGAAGAAGCGGTTACGACTTCATAAGAATTAGAAACTGGGTTAAAGGCACGAAAGTCCTATAGCGGCTGAGCAGAGCGAAAGGTGGATTTCTTAGGAGTTTGTTGGGGACGCTCGTACCAAGTGGTAATGGTATTTTGAATGCCATGAGGTGCATGCAGCCGTGTACATTCTGTGAAATGTACACTTGGTTCGCTGAGGGACGACAACTTTATGCATTGAAAATATGGACCTGAATAGCCGACGTGTCTTTCATTTGTGACTTTTGTCAAGTGTCCAGTATATTGTCAAGAGAACATTTCGATGCGGAGGATGGTACAACCTGGATAATTTGGAAGAACGAGCATAAAATTTCATGCTACGTTTCTTTCAATGATTTTGTATTTCATGTTTAGGTATATCTAGCTAGATACAGATCCACTAGAGAAGTACATACTTGTGCATCATTGTATTTATTATAGTATTTATATGTTAATTAATTAAGTCCAAATATCTTTAACAGCAATCAAAATAGAGGCTTCTCAAATTATGTCCAAGCGAAATTAGCGATCCGAACGACAAACTTTTTTAAATTATCTATTATGAAATTCAAATACTTCCCAAAGTAGCATAGAAAATCCTGATCTTACTGCGTAATATTTGTTTTAACTTATTATCACACAGTTCCTACGTTTTGAGTTTGAAGGCCCTAGGAAATGAAACAGTACTCGAGTCTAATTATTTAAAGTGCAAGAAAACCAGTTTTTCTACGCGGAACAGATTATTGACTATGTATACTTATAAATTCTTTACAAATTTTGCTTTCGCCTGTTGTCAATGATTTGTAGCTTTTTAAAATGAGCTTACTACGAGAATACATTTACGTGTATACATTATCATCATTTTAAGGAAAAATGAGAAGCTGTAAAAGTTTTATTTAATTAATTATATAGTATATATATATATATAATACAACTACAACAGTAATATTTAATTATTTCTCTAATAAATACACGAAATTTTATTAGACTATTGCTATATTGTCATCCAAACCTTAGTTATTATATAAATTAGTTTTTAATTCTACATATATTGTTCTTCTTATTTTTATACTTATTCATATATTTTCTTTTCTGTTTATACCATATTACGTTCTTTCTCTCCTCCCGTTCTTTAACATCGCGTTTCATGGTATAAAGTAAATACGACGTGATACATTTTCTTCGTAACTTTTATAATATAGAATTAATATATTTTACAAAGTTTTCTCCAATAAAAGTGGCTAAGAGAAATTGAAATTTTATTTTTAGAGTTACGTCAGGATTATTGTAATCTCAATTTACTATCCATATTTCCACATTTCTATTATTACTGTTACCAGCACGATATTTTTATCATTTATCGCTATACTTCTACGATACCTACAAGCAACGCAGATCGATCGAAAAGACCTTTAACTCGATATTAACGTATTGACGTATACGAAACGCCGTTCCTTACCCGCTACATCTCACTGCCGCAACTTTTAACCCATCCTTTTCATTCTTTCCAGCCACCAGTCAGAAAATAAAATTCACCAACCATTACTCATTTTTCAATGCCAATTCCACTTTCTTACACAACAGAAACTTTCCGTAGGAAGACAGTTTGCCTGCGTTCATTACTAATTTCAGTCAATCATGCTGCCTTCTAGCATCATGGCAACGGAAATGGATTAAAACGAAGCAATGGGATATTCTTAATAACTTGCTCCGTTCTGGAATATCCGTTTCCAATAATTGTGTTTCGTCAGTGAAATTATTATCATCTGTGCAATCGTTTCCATCGATATCATTATTAATCACCGTCGATTATCGCGATACGATTTCCACGGCTTCCAATTAAGTTTAATACGTTCGCTACATACGTCTCAGCTTTTAACACGTATCTGCTTCAACCATGAACATATGGACATATATATGGATTCGAAAGATCAATTAGAAATCGTAAAATTTTGATATATAGATAATATAACGATAGTGCGTATAAAGAATGATACAAATATGTCAAAGTTTCGCTAGTATTACACCTGTTAATATAGTATTACTGATAGACGTGCGCTAGATGATGCTCGCGAAACGTTCCTAATTGTGTTATATTATTGCTTTATGCGATATTTCAAGAATTTACAAAAATTACTCTGCAATCTAACATTTGTACAATATATTTTATGTGTGTGTGTATGGGGTGCGCATAAAAATATTTTGCCAAATACGTAGTAAATTCTAGTAATTGTAAGGTAGCGACGACAATTCGATTAGCAGTGGCTGTGCATTTTAATTACTATTTTTACAGGAATAACAGTTTGGAAAGAAATTCATCTAATTTAAAATCCAAGTATTATACAAGAATTTCATATGAGATAACACTGTTACATGACTAGCACCAGTAGGTACATCGTAACGTGGAAAAGATTATTCATATTCATACGCGACAAGCGTAAAATATGTTAAGAAGAAAGGAGAGCGTTGCGTCGTCCCGTGTCATCCTGTGTCAAATTACGCAGAAGAAGCGTATTATATAATTCACGACACGCATGAGAAACGCGAAAACGAGCTCGTTAAATGCATATGAACCGATGAACACGTATCTCCCGGGAAATCGGTTAATAAGGGTTCATCCCTTGCTATTATTGTATTCTGGATACGTTCTTGGCTAAACAACGTGTCAAATGATGCAAAAGAAGTTCAATGGAGCAGCATAGAACGTATGTAACGTCGTATATCTGTGTTGTACTGTGTAGAGAGGTAATGGACTAGGCGAACAGTGGCAGACACTTGGAGTACCGAGTACGTGTAATAAGAATATTTAATTTGAAATTATGAAATTTCTCTTCGATCGATGATATAATTGACCCAGAAGTTGCGTTGTATTACTTATTTATTATTCATAATCCTCTTGCTCTTCGACTTAACGATGGCTTCCGGTTAATTCTTGCGATCAGTAGTTAATCTGTTAGAAATCACGTTATATAGAAGTAATTTTTTAAGAATAAAGGTTCTGGCTTTAGTTATAAAAGTACTTGTGCCATTTATAGAATATTACCGTGGAAGTTATGAAATTATTCTTTAGATTTCTTAGATTTTCTTGTAGAGAAATGAGAAATTCATAAAAGAAGAAACAAGATGTATAATTAAATGAGAAACGCGTATAAATATTATTATGTTAGCTATTCTTCAGGTGATTTGCAACCGTGGTATTGTAGATCCGAGTATACTTTCGCTTGTTGACCTTAATTCTAGGTTCTTTATCGAACCTCCTACTATCGAATTTCCTTATGAATATGTGTTATAGTTAATTCGTATTAAGGGCATTAACAGCAATTTGCCTCCCTTTAATCAATTCTAGCATCGAAAACTTCTTTGAACCACTCGATGGTTCGATCATGATTTTCTTTGCAAGATCTCATCTCTTGAAAAATGCGTTGACCTTAAACATCAGTTAAGAATAGCACAGATATTAACAGCAATTTGCTCTATTTCCATAAAGTTTAACAGCGAACAATTATTTCTAGTAATTTCCAAAAATTGAATGAAAGTTACTCGTTTCAAGTAATTTCACTGAAAGTTGCTGTATCGTACGAAAGCTGCATCGAACGTTCATTAACAACAATACAGATATCAACAGCAGATTGTTTTATTTCCATACATTCCGGTGTCAAAAATTTCTTTTAGCGATCGCAAAATTACACAGTTGCGAGATTACTTTACTGCAATAAGCGATTTTCTTTCCGAAAATTCTCGCGTTCCTTGCAAAACACGATTTCAAGACTCGATCAATAATACCACTGAATTCCAACTCGTTAGAGTTTCAGCTCTACGAGCATTTCTTCGTCGCGCTTCTATCTACTTCCATTCTCATCACATTTGAATGGTCCACAAAATCGGGCGCACACTCTGCCTTTCGCGTTTAACCGCGAAAGGTTGCTGGTGATGCGCCTTCGATTTCATCAAATTATCTATAACTCAGAGCACGGATTCGCGGCTGTTTGAAATCGCACGAAAGATCTAACTACCGAATCTGGTTGCCTCAGTGAGCATCCGGCAGAAATGCAAGCACAGATTCATGGAGCAGGTGTGATGCAACGTGAGAGAATCATTGGAACAATGGTACCGGGCCATTACGCGTGGATACATACACGCTACAATTTCATGGATACGTATGCGTGGATGCTCACTTCCGAGAAGGACACAGACAACAGACTATAGTTTCTATACGGTATTACGTGAACCGTGTCTGTAACAATTGCGAAGGCCTTCTTCGTTGTCGTTCAACCGATCACCAGACATTCTGGTTCCTGTTCGAACGACTTTATTCCCTTGTCGTTCGTTGAGATTCTTCCGGAATCTCTTTCGATTCGCTCTGATGCTCGGTTGAGGGTTTAATGAAACGACGCGGCACAGGGAAGAGGAAGAATTTATGAAGCATATAAGGAAGATAGAAAAGATGACGATGGCAAGAAAAAAGAGCTGAATGAAGACCATAGGTGATCTAATATGTTTTTTCGAGGCAAATATTTATCTTTCTCGAGAAATCTTTTAGACATTTCGCTTAGAAGCAATTGGACAATGTAGCAAAGAGACCTCAACAAGCATTCCAGAATTTCTTGTTTTCTTTGAAAGTTTAGTGTAGTGAACAAATTAAGCGTGGACGTAAACATAGTTAAGGCAATGAAACCTATATGAAGATTTATTCGATTGGTTAAAAACGATGACAGTTCCTTCACTTTGAATATGTCGTTGAAATAAAAATTGCCGTACTGTGTCATGTATTTTGAAAGATTTTCTACGACGATATGAATTTTACGGATTTTATTGGGCAATATATATTTTCTAAAAATACATACATAAAAAGAACGAATATAATCGAGTCGAATAAGTGCACACGTAAAACAGATATCGGTTTAAAATTGACAGAAGGATTTCAGTTAAACGGGGCATGGAAAATGAAATACAAATTTCGGATTTTCGATAGCGACATACAAAATAGTGGTACATAAAATAAAATAAAAATGGACAATCGAATATTATGATCGGTTTTGTATTGATTAGCCTCTCTAAAACCAAATTTCACAACAAAGCAGTCACTGTTCTGTTATTTTAAAATGTTAATTTAGTTTTCATAGGAGCAACTGTGAAAAAAAATATCTACATACATGTTTGTGGGTTTCTAATCGATATTCGATTTGCTTTTTTTTTTTATTTCGATAAACGAAGCGGGTTTCTGGGTTATCGAATCAACTCCATTTGAAGGCGTGACCAATTTGTCATTTCGCCCGACCGTGACCCGGTTAGAGAGTTTAATCTCTAGAATTCGAAACCTGGAACTTGGACCATATACGTACATATAGACACAATCGATGATCTTATTTTCAGGAACAGTTTACATTTATTTTCATAAAGGATACGCGCATATATGTTTATATGTTTATATATATATATATATATATATATATATATATATATATATATATATATATATATATATATATATATATATATATATATATATATATATATATATATATATATATATATATATATATATATATATATATATATATATACCTTCCTTTGCGATATCGATGCTGGAATGCTTCCAGAAAATCTTACATTTAAACGAGTTTTATGCCAAATGTGGGTTACAATGATCAGAGTATGTTGAAATATGTTTCTACGCTTCGACGAATTGGATTTGGTATGATATACATAACTATATACGATATATGTGTGTATTAGTCAAACGCGGTTCTTCAAATCAAAGTTTGGAGAACTTTAATATTATTAGCAGTCACAGTGATATGGTAGCGTGGTAAGTATTGTGACAAGAAAAGATAAAATTATACAGAACGCAGATAATACGATAAAATCCAAACTAGTAAAATATCCAAAGTACAATGCTTTCTGCTAATGTTAAGCAGGTAAAACGATCTTCTAGTTTCTTAATTATATTCTCGAAAATATGAATTTGCATAAAAATAAGCAATCTAATCATAAGAGTTAAAGATCATTTTTAACAAATTATGAGTTCGTTATCCCCTCCGTTAGGTACCACTATTTTTTAAAAATAGCTCTATTCTATTACTTATGATGGATTTTATCAGTCTCTTTTGTGGAATTGTTGATTAAGTTATTATAATAAAGAATTAAATAACTAAAAATGTTTCCTCCTTATTTGTATATTAAACATTTTCTAATAATTCGTGCTCGTAATTCGCGACAGTTAAGCTTCATTCATTTCGAAGCTCTCCATATAACTTGTTTTATTTTACCTGGAGTTAACAGTTGGGGGTGGTAGTGGCCTGTTGCATGGATCCTCGAGGTCGCACTGGCTACGAAGAAATACTTCTAGAAGGCCCATGAACAACATGAACGACGAACCACCGCATGTTGATGCTAAAGTCGGCCCGGTTGAAGGCGTTAGTGGACAGTTACAGCTCATCTGCAACGTTAATTGATTTTTTAACAAACCCGAGATGGTAAATTTAAAAAGATGCAACGCTATTTATTTCAGTATTCTTAGTAATTTCCTCTTTCGTCTAATCTTTATTATTTTTTATTAATCTCCCGTCAATGAAAAATCTCATATGTAATTTTATATTGTTTAATCAGCATCTACGAAAAACGAAGAATTGTTAAACAAGTGTATCGTTGCGTGAAGTAAGCAGAAATTTCAGTATTGAAAATATCTGTTGCCATCGGGAATGTAAATGAATGGCGTTTTAATTATCTGCGAGTTAAATAGAGAAATGTAAGCCTTTCAAGTATTGATTGGAACAGTGAGACAGCTTATTTTGTCAATCAACCGAACAAAGTTACACTTTCGTTTGCTCAAAGGGTGAAGGAAGAAGGGAACGTCAAACTTTCTACTTCGATGCTTTGTTGCCAGCCCTCTTCCCCGATAAAAATTCACTATGAAAAAGAGAAATTTCATTATAACAAAGGTGACAGTCTACTGATCATCCGACTTTCTAACTTCTTTTCTTTTATGCCAGATTATCTGTCCATTTCGAATACTCGTCCTATATAAAACGTTAAACGCGCTGAATTGAGAAAACAATAAAATTGTTAGAAATAAATATTGAAAATTATAATGGGGTACAGTTATATTCTTATTATATTATGGGGCGTAGTTACGCCGTTAAAAGAACGTTCCAAAATTTAGGAAATGAAAGCAACTTAAGTATCGGAGATTAAAAGAAGATCCCTATTAAATGTATAATTAAAGCAATATAACTAATTCGTATATCAATTTTATATATTTTCTTCCGCAGAATCGCAGTGTGATAAAAAATCTAAATCCATTATTGAAACGAGTTTTACATTGCTAAGTAATTTTCAATCGTAAACGAAAATACGTTACGAAAACGCACGTTAAAGTACGAGCTAGCCTACCGTGACACCCATGTCTAGATTGTTCAATTTCAACAGAAATTGGATTCGTTTCGCGCATCGCGATACTCGCGTATCGAATTTTAAGGACGTTAGACGAATTCGCAATCATCGATATGAATAAATGCAAAATTTGCGGTACCTATTTTACCATTCGCTGCGATACTTTGTCAATGCTATAGTACTATGCTGATCAAACTGGATAATCGAGTCTATTCTGTAATAACTTGTATACTCTCAGCGACACGAGAGATATGGGTTCGTTGGTACTTTTGTTTGAATAGACGTGATATATGGATTTTTAAATCTCTGTCACGGAGGTATTTAAAAAAAAAAAAAAAAAGAAAGAAGATAGCGTTTAAATCCACTGTGAGGAGTCAAAAACGTTTCACCAATGCAAAATCTCTGTTCCTTTTTCTTCGAGCTCTGTTCGAATCCGTTCTCGTCTCTGTCAATTTGTCCGAATTAAAAATCTCTTCACGATCGTGTCTTTTCAGACCTCTTAACTTGTTCAAATTCTTCAAGCTCTTTGAACTACCTTCGACTTTCTATTCAATTATCCTCGATTAAACAATTTACGGCGTTTCGACGACTACGGGACGGCGCTTCTACGACGCGGAAGTCGACTCACGTAGTAGACGCGCAAATCGCGATCGATGCGTCGATCCTCTTATTTTCCACGCGTTCTATTCTTAATCCTTTTCTATCTATGGGTAATTTCTAATATAAAATTAATTAAATCAAAATTTCCAATATAAAATATCTAAGGTATTTCTCGACACGGTATTGTTCGCAAAATGCTTTAGAGATGATATTTTCCGCGCTAAATAATTAAATAATTTTCGATGTATATTATCGTCAAAAATATTCACTTTGCTTATGTAAATACGAATCGCCAAATAACAATATACTTTAACCATTTGTTTAAAAGTTAACCGACAATACGTAAAAATTCAACGGCGAAATAGTTTCCACTAAAGTGTTTTAAATGCTACTGCTTGAACTAATGACGGTGGTCTTTTTATGAGTTGAAAAGAATCTCTTATCTGATCTGTATCTTGCAATTAGAAACAAGTCTTTTCCTGTATGCTTCAATTACCATGATGCGTTTCGTGTATCACTATGAATCAATAGAATAAAACAAAGCATTCATCTTATGATTTTAATAACGAATTAAACGAATGAAACTGTTCATTCCGTGTTACTAGACTGCGCACTTTGAAATTTGAATATTTCACAGATTCCACGTAATGTGAAAAAATATATAAAATATCCAAAGCGTTAGTGTTTTCTATAATACTTGTTAGGTAGGACAATTTTTTATCGAGTTTGAATTTTGTTCATTGTATTTTCAATAATATTAAGTTGCATCAAAATTCACAGCCTATTTTAGGGATTATGCATCATAACAGATAGATTATATTTGTTTTGGCTCATAATTCGCGATAATATAGCTTCAAGCTTGAGAAGCTATTCCCTTATTTGTTTTCTAGATCACAGCGATAGAGAGAACAATTTCTCAACAAGAGTACCTAGTAGTGTTTTATAATCGTGAACAGTCCTTTGGCCCTGCGTCCTACAACTCCTACAACGGCGCTATAATACGTTTTTCACGTCGCGTTTCCTCCTCATTCTCGCTCGGCATTCCGGGACCCAACGTTCCTCTCCTACCGTTGTGAACCGTAATTATTGCTCTGCAGATGTAGATACACGTGGAACAAAAACATTGCGCGGTTCTTATTGTTCCCCTATGCCTCTTCTCGAGAAAGAGATCTTACCATCTGGCTTCGTTTTCTTTCGACGGATGATCGATGAAGCGAAGTGAACGAGATCGAGGAGTTCGATGTTGCGAGGAATTTGCAATCGTTTGTTAGGCTTTTTGTCGTTGGTATTACGCGAGTTGCGTTGCAACGTGTTACGGTAATCTTTGGAGATGGGATTGGAGTTTATTTAGCGGCGGTTGCGAATGCGATAGAAAGTGGCTGGATATCGTAAAGTGCGATAAAATCGAGCTATTGTGAGAGATCGTTCGATAATATTCACAGACGATGACTATTGATCAGCCTATTGTTTTTGTAATAAGATTTTAAATAATAGATAGAATGTTGTTGAATTTTAAGATACGTTCATCGTTGTAAAACGATGTGCAGATATGTACATGCCGATCATTGTTATCTGTTTAATCATGCCTGTAAGTATTATTTCTTATTCTGTTTTAAATTGAGCGGCAGTTAATTTTCGACTTATCGTTAGTTATGCAATAGTTTTCCCAGCATTCCACGCAATTCTTATTATCCGGTTCTCCTGCTGAGATGGATAATTAAACCTACTATTTTTTCAGGCTTACGTATGTATGTTTCATGACATTTCAGACGATTTAGCTTCCATTGAAACAGCGTGCATCCCGATTTTAAATGCGGGCTAATTCCCGCAAATACGTGGAAGGAAAGCTTAGTATCTTGCTATTTTCGCGTCGTATGTTGAGGGCCATTTATTTTGCCAGAGGAACGTTCTATACCTATATTCTCCTTAATGTATAGCAATAGTTAAATTACAAGAAGCTATGAACGTTTAATTTTTATGACAATTACGAAGGTAAAATATGACGTGCGCTAAAACTCACTTTACACGAACTTGTCGGAGGACAAACAGTTTATATAACTGGAGTTCATACGGTAGAAGTACATTCATTCTTCCCTACCATCTATTATCTTTCATTCATACAATAAGTTCACGTTTAGATAAATAGATTCAGCAATCGGCAGTTCATTTAATCTGGCACTAATAAAAATTTCGTTCGAACAAATAAAATTTATATAAATGGAGTTCTATTGTACTTAGCTCGAAACATTGGAAAATCTCGGAAAATAACAAGCGAGTTAAGCTCTTATTCCCGCTTGGTTAGCAAAGGTATTTAAACGATATTGAGCAAATGCAAGGAACAATGTTACGATTTCGGCTTTGGAAATGCTGACAATCTCTCGCAGAATTATCCTAATAACTTATGTATAACGTTTCAACATTTTGTGTCTGCCACCGTAGTATCGAAACTAACGGTTAACGCTCACTTAAGTAGCTACTAAGAACATTACAAGACAAGCAGTTTACTACTACCACTTTATGAAACAGCATTTAACAAAAATAACTTTTCTAGGTAACTATTAATATACATATAGCTGTACTAAAATACCTACTAAAAAAAAAAAATACCTACTAAAGCACTAATTAAAATTCATTTCCTGGAAAGCTTAGAGACGAAGCCATTATCGATAACAAAATTTCTATTCATCAATCTCTATCGAATCTACTATTAAATTTCACCAATAGCCAGAAGTCAACGATACACATAAAATTCATTACTTAACCATTAGTTAAAACGAGTTTTCTATCACGTCTAAAACTCCATTCGTTACAAGGAACGAGAAAATCATAGAATTTAGTTGCATAATGTGATAATCTTTGCGACATATATGAACAACAGCTACAAATTCTTATTTCGATCGATGTCACCAATCGACGACAGATGCTCGATCTCTCCAATTGATTTTCATCCACCGATCCATAATTGTTCAAATAAATCACGATTGCGTATCACTTTTTTTTCTTCCTTTCTCGAATGTATGAATCACGTATGATAATATGAATCGTTCAAGAAATTCCTCGCATCGTTACCTTGCCTATTCTCTTAATCGAGTTAGACAAAAGAATCTTACAGTTGGTCACTCCGATTTTATTCAAATTGCAATTTCCAAATGGTATTCCAAGTTTTTCAATATTATAAGAACTCGAACCACTTTCGATGTTTAAGATTTCTGAATCCTGATATCTGTCGGATCTTGAGTTTTCTATACGTTTTGAACCTATAAAGTTTCGATCTCGAATTGGAATTCTTCAACATTCTGATATATCTTGAACATTTTGTAACTATTGAAAGTCCTGAGAGTTCCAAAAGTCTCGATAGGCTTCGAAGCTTTGACGCCTACCCATCAAATTCTTGTGATTTTGAAACCTACGAAGTCTTTCGAGATTTTCGATGCTTATGGAAACTTCAAAGCGCCAAAATCTTGTAAAACTCCGAAAAACTTTAAACGTTAAAAAGTCGAGATTATTCAAGATTCAAAATTCGAGATTCGCCGAGACTTTCACAAGCTTCAAATATCGAATCGTGTTCGTAGAGGCTTCAACTTTCCATGTCATGTATAAATATTTGAAACGATTCCAAATGTTTCAGAGCGCATCGCCACTTGCAATATGAAAGGACACTGTCAGCGTGAACGTGCATGGTCGTGTGTACACACCTTTAACACCGTTACGTTCACTGACCGAGAACCGCGTCGATTACGAAAGTCACGCAGTTCTGCAGCTTCTTTTTTTTCGCTAGTTTTCCTGGCTTTTTGCTTCGACACTCTGTCAGATTTACAACGTGCAACAGACTAATTACATGGCGACGTTTCTCGATCGGGACGCACACGTGTCGAAAGCTTGGACGAGTGAGAATTCAATATCCTTGGCTGAGAATGTCTCGTATTGGAACGCGGCAAACGCATCTTCAGCGCAGAGTTACGAGTTGGTTGGATTTGTCTTATATAGAGTTGAGCTTTTTATGGATTTCTGGAAAACTTGGAGATCCAAGAATGCACGAAATACGCACAATATGCAGAAATATATGAAATGTCCAAACTACAGAATTCCTTATAATATTTAATAGAAAAATCGGAAATGGAATTTGTCGAAATTACATTTTTTAAATTATATTCGTAAGAATACGAGTTTTCATAAATATCCGCCATCTAATAATATATTTTAAATACAGGGTATAAGTTGCTATTAAAGATGGGTTCGTTCGTATACGTATAGCATGCGAAATAAACAAATTCCGGGAACGTTTCTGTCAAAGTTGTTAACAGCGTATAAAATAAAAATCGAATCGTAAGAACGAGAAGTTGAAGTTCTTTTCCAGTAATGAGACACTTTCTTCGCAATTACATAAGAAATTTCGAGACTCGAATCGGTTGTTCTCTCGGCAGAAAGTCCATTCATGCTTGCTTGATCGTCGAGAAATAGACCTGTATCAGCATCTGTTATAATTTACATCGCATAAATGCGTGGAATCGTGGTAACGGAAACGAGGAAGCCTCCCACACTTTCTTCGGTGATCTTTCTGACAGAAAAGAAAAAATTATCCTGTCTGCAATTTATGCGTGCCCACACGCGTGTCGTAATACTTATAAAACGATATTAAATAATCATCCTGTTTCTTTGCTCGAATAACGCCAATTCTACCAAAACATTTTACACCGATTTGTTTTCGATCGTTACGAAGCTGTATTTTCCACACGATCCTATAATTTTCTATCATTAAAAGGTAACTGCTGCCATTACGTTACTACAAATGTATGAGAGGTGAGACTTAAAAGAAGGAATAAATAGGAACTTCTCTATATCTCTTTATATTTGAATAAAATCTATTCTTCGATAATTTGTAAAATGTTTATAACATTCGATTAAAATTACGCGACGAGTATACATGAATATACAAGAGATGAATATACATGAATAAGGCATACTCGACATACAAATCGGAAAGGAAATTCAATTAAAATTGAATCAATACTAAATGAGAATTTTTGAAAATATTGAACTTTCGTTCTACGGTTAAAAGCTTCAAATTCCTCCATTTCGTTAATTATTGAATGAGGATTTTTAGAAGTGTTGAATTTCCGCTCTGTGCAGCTAAAAGCTTTAAATCTCTTTTTTCCCCATCCATAAAATGTTCCCGCAGAATGAAAATATCCTCATTTAATATATTATAAAGAGACTTGGTTATGATACCTATCGAATGATTATAAATAGATTTTATATCGAAAAGATTGATTTTAGTACGCTATATTATATATCTCTTTAATTTTCCATTCTACCATATTTTACTCCCGTTCACTCAGTCAAAATTATAAGCCGCTAAAGATTCATTTTATCCTTACTCTGTGCATACTTTCAAAGTTCCAACTAGAACAGCTTATAATACTAAATTTACATAGTATACGTACTATGCAATATTACAATTAGGTAGCGTCACGAACGTCGCCTCGTCTTTCGAGTCGTATTTCACTCTATCCGAGGATAAATTTCACCAAATGTGGAGTATACGTTCTGTTTGGCCGTTTAACAAACGCGAACACTTCGTTCGAAAAAATTTACTGATTTATTGGAAAAAATACGATGATATATGTCCTCTATCCGTACGTGACTTCGTTAAACTTATTTATTTCCAACCTGTACGAAGAGCTTGCGCTGTTTAAGAGGAAGAGTTGTATCGTATCTGCTTAGAAACACTATTGCCTGATCTTCAAGTAAAATTTGATAGTTTTAGAATCCGTTTAAAACTCAACTCGGAACATATCGTATCAACGACTTTTACCGTGAATGTATAAAATAATGAAAAATCGAAATCTTCTAATTACTACGAATAAAAGAATGATAATCAACATTTTAACTTATAGATATTCGATAGCGAATCGCTTGGATATCGTAACGAGACAAAGAATATTTTTACTCCAAGGTTATACGTCTCGTAAAGTTTTCCATGATAAAAACGAACGGCCGAAATGAAGTTCTCCAAGAGTAATTTATTGAACGATAAAAAACCTATCCTTCAAAAAATTCTTACGGTGAAATTTATGAATGGCCGATATTAAGTCATTCGCTCGCGATTAATTAAACGATTCCAAGTTGATTTCTCAACGACACTTTCGCTGCGAAATGAACGAGTAAAAAGTCCAATTTACAATTTCATCAGACAGGTTCATCAGCTAACCGGACAGAAATTTTTAATATCTGTAATTATCTAGATACGGCCTTGATCTTTTTACGAAATAATAACATTGAAAAAATTTTGTAAAATTACAGACTAAAAGTAAAATTACAGACAACGATAAAAGCTGGTATGCCGAGATTCAAGTTTTCAATCGTTCTTAATCGAATTATAAAAGAAGTTCTTTACAAACGATATTTGTGGAAATTCGAAAATAAAATAAGTTTCTCGTCGTTCTTTGGCTAAAGCAAACAATCGGAGATTGACGTTCACCGCATTTTAAATATATCGCGTGTCATATTTCGTTTGATCTCGTGCTGCGTTTTACTGGTAATTATTGCTCACATATACGACTGTCACGCAATCGAAATCTCTCCGTCCAACTCGTAACTATCCGAGCCTTGTAACGTTTTACACTTCGTCATAACGCCTGGCCGCTCAAATAGCGCGTACGTCAATCAAAATTTATGCAATACCAAGATTGTTTATTTCTAGCAGTTCTATCGAGCTTCTATTACTGTTTCCGCTGAGTTTTATTGCTTTAATACCACTTATTTTTTACGTCTCTCAAAAGGGAGAATCGATCCTTAACGATGTAATGAAAAAAGTCAGTCTCACGTTTTAAAGAGAGAGAAAGGTATAAAAATGTGAGAAACGAGCAGTATATGCAAAAATACGCGGAATATTCAAAATAAACTACTCGTTATGATGATATTTAATAGATGAAACAAATCTACAGGTAAATTACATTTTCCTGTTCACTCTTGTGCATAAAGTATGAAGTTGCATAAATGCGTACGTATATCCTTAATTTATTTCCAATTAATATAAATTAATTTCTATTTATTTGATGTAGTAATTAGCGTACGATATAATTGCAAAATCATATGTGCATTATGAAATTCAGGGGAATTAAATGATAAATTGAAGCAAATGCTCGAAAGATAGAAATTAATGAATGATATACGGTACGTTTTGAATTAGTGTGCAATAAGAGAACGTTTTTAAAGATTACACGTGGATAATGACTGTCAGAAGACGAAAACTGATTAACCTTTAACAACTACTCCGGAATTCTAGAGTACCGCAGACGTTATGAATATTTTCATAATTTCACTCTCAAGTAACAGCTGACGTTAAGTAGTCTCAATTATCCTCAATTAGGTCGAATTTTATATGTAATTGTGACTTGCAGGATGAAATTTAGATCTTTTATTAAGATATGTCAGAATCTTGCTACTCAGAATAATACTTCTTACACCTACAAACTATAGAGTCCGATATAAAATGTAATAAGAATAACACGATGAAACATTTTGATGAAATTCTATAGTATATTAAATTCATACACGTGACAAGAGTTGTACGATAAAAACGTCAGAAGAGAGGATTGTGCAACGAGATTTATCCAGGTGTTTCAACCTTAAAATTCGCAGTAATTCATATAAAGTTTTCTTAACAAGCCGTTTTACGTAACGCTCGAGCAACGAGCTGTTAGGGGCAATTTTTAGCATGCCTATTAAACAAGAGTACGTCTTTTACGTTTACTGAGAAAAAGTTTCCATTACTTCCACTTTTCTAATCGTACGTTTCAAGATTTATGCTTCGCTTTATGCCGCTATGGTCGCCGGATATCGGATGTACCAATGAATTGTGGAAAATTGTTCGTACAAAAAAGGCTGGAGCTAAGCTCGTTTCACTGAGGATATGACTAGTATGAACGGCTGAGATTTTTATCCTTCTTACGTTTTACTCACTGAGATTTTTATTATCGTTGATGTAATTTATAGGATGAATATGATTTCTCAAGTTTTAGTCGTCATTTTATTTCTTGGATCCAGTTCTTCATAATTTTTAACATATAACGTATAAGAATGTTCATCGATTTAACGATTATCATCTTTTGTTCTCAAGCTTTTGATACGAAATTTATTTTTCTTAGTTTAACTTGGTAATTTCTATTTTATGTTTCAAACTCGTTTCCAAAGCTAGAAGTTATAATTTCAATTTCAGGCTCTTAACCGACGCAGTATGACCATAACTTAACCCAAATACATTTTGGATTCAACTAGAATACTCGTTCTGTGCTAAAAACTCGTATATCAATCTCACAATACAATCTCGCGATCAATATAACCGTGTTATATCATTAGATATTTTCGTAAATTTTTCAAACAACATTGAAATATTTAAATATACCTTCGACATTGTACCGATAGGAAGTGAAAAAGATACTTGTTGTTAGTTAGAAAGTATAACATAGCATAGTACGCTATGCTAAGTACTTAGCACGGTTTTTATCACGATAAGTATCAAAGTTTGAGAAGATTAATATTCCAGTAGCGCATAAAGAAGTATGTAAAAGGCTGCGAACAATCTGTAGCTGTATTTGCAAAACAATCGTGTCACATAATGTTGGAGCCCGTTGGCTCATGAGAAACTTCTCTCTCTCTCTCTCTTTCTCTCTCTATCTATCTCTATCTCGGCTCTTTCTTCTTTCCTTTCCACTTAGGACAAAACTAGAATCAAGATCCAGTTACAAGAAATACCGTTTATACAAGTATCATGAACAATAACAAGTTCATACATATTCATGAATAACGATATCCCATAACACGTTCCCAATCATAAATATCCCAGTGTCGAACTCCGATCAATTATAAAAATCAACCGTTACATCTTTTCTCATCTGTAATAAAATATCGTGCGTGATTCGTTAATGCGTGCTGTCAAAGGAACGAAAGGAAAAAAGTAAAGAAGTGAACCGTTATTTTTATATACACAGTCAGAGAGAATGTCAGACAAATAGTACGACGAACTTAGTGAGAATATTTCAAGGGAAAGGTAGAATGATCCCATGATTCTTAATGCCAAGGTATATTCGCGACGCAAGTCGATAATACCGTAATGGCATTATTGCGAGATGTACGCACGAAGAAAAACTTATTATAACTTTTGATTTCGACAGATTATCCGCCATAAGCTTTACACGTGTATATAATTTCTGCAATATCAAATAAATACAAATACTATCGACACTTTGTTTTATGATGTCAATTTATACTCTCGTGGTATGCATATGATAATAATTTAATAAAGACAAATTTGTATTTACGTTAGGTTTGAGCTAGAATTTTAGTGCCAATTTTGTAAATTTTCGGTTATCGATGGACGATGCATGTTTTATGTAAATTCATATTTTTATAAAAATAAATGTAGTGGAGTTCAGTTCAAAATAAAGTTGATATTTCACATTTGAAAGTTGACATTTTCGTACAATAAGGAATTTGTCCATGAAATTCTCTTATTAATTCGATATATCTTTCTCAAAGTATATTTTTGCGTAAATATTTTCTACAAACCTGCTTTTTCGAGGATCAATAGACCAAAAAAAAAAAAAAAAAAAGGAATAAACTGATACAATCTGCTTTACTTTCTACATAGTGTGTCGAAAATACATGCATTATTCATGATGCATTCGCAAATTTAACGTTGCTTCTCTGATTTTAGTCGGAATATATCGCACATAACGTGAATCTGTCAGTTCGGTTATCGGCTCATTTGATAATTTAACGCGTTAAAATCGCGCAAGATCAATTGTAGGTCACTCTTCAATCAAAAGTTCCTTCTGGACGTGTGGTGCAAAATTAATGTAATCGAACTTAGTTCCTATCGATTCTTACAAATGTGATTCAGGCATATTGTTATATTGTTATGCATTTAACAAATTGAAGATTCTAGTTACAACGAATTAGAAATAGCGGTAATTGGAACGACGAGTTAACTCGTCTTTTCCAGGTTAACAGGTTACTTGTAATGCCTGTCTCGCGTTTGAAAAATTGACAACCGGTGAATCGCGTATTTTCCCACTCGATTGTGCTTCTTGGAAACAGAAGAAGTGGTGTGTTCTTTTAACGACTCTGTTCGTTGTAAGTTAGGTCAGGATTGCACAATGCACGTTCTTCACAGAAAATCTTTAGTGTCCAAAATATCAGATATTTTGTAATACATGGAAACAACACATGAACATTGTTTAGTAAAAGGAGTAAGATCTTAAAATTATGAAATACTTTCCAAAATTTCCACTTTGAATTTCAACGGCAATTGTAGTTACATTATCATGCTTTCGTCCTTTTAGAAAAATTTTTTTATTTGGAAATACAATGTAAAACTTCAACGGATATTTTCAATGTATCTGGTGAATCGAATATCAAAAGATCAAAAGATAGTTGAAAATATCAAAATATCGAAATATCAAAGAATAAAAATCAAGTATCAAAATATATCGAAAGAGAAGATTCTAAATTAATAGACAATAGAATTCACTCTCGGAATAAGAATAATCCTCGAAAGTTGTCCTCGTTCGATTTACTCAATTCGGTGTACCTACGTAATTTCGTCTTGATTTTATTCTTCGTTAGAGACAGATGTTTCACATAACGTACGTATAATTAGATTCAAACTTCAGATATAGGTATACATTCCTCCTGATTATCTCATCTTGTCGTTCTTTTCAACGTTACACAATGCACGCGACTTCATTTTGCCGGTAGGGCATTGTTTAATGAAAAATGTGAAAGAACGGAACTTGCGATTATAATTAACGTCTTGCGACGTTTTAGAGAAAAAAAGACCTGTTCGCCTTCTTCCGTCAGACAATCAGCGCAGCCGTCGACTTTTCACCCAATCCTCATTTCGCAAAATTTTATAAATTATTCTTCTAAGTTTTCAAACGAAAACACTATATTATCGGATGTTAAATGGCAGAACTGAATCAGTTCAACTCAATGAAATGTATCAAATTAATACATACAGAGCATATAACATATAACACTTTACAGATTAATCATTATTTATTATAGATTATTATAGATTATTATAAAAAAAAATATAACTCGTTCTGACTCGAATAGGATAAACGAATACGTTAGGGAAGATTCAAATTAATTGTTTCATTCAATCTAAATTACTTTTGCGGCATAATTCAAGAACATGTTAAAACTAACGCTTATCTTGTCGGCGAATCAAGTCTATGTTCAACACGTATTAATAATACACCATTTATTTGTTACTCGTATTTGGTATTAAGAACGATAAATTTAATAAGAACAAGAAGACTATCAAGATGTATTTTTCTGTTGTAAAAAATATATCTTTTCATTGTGAAACTTTCCTTCATTTTAAGCATACGTATACTTCTTTTTCATATTCAAATTACCAACTCGTAACAAAATATCACGAATTATACGCTACGCATCGAATGTTTCATGTAATATCAAAATTGGATAAAATGCGGATTTTCTCAAGAAATACATAATCGTCGAGCGTCGATAAAATTAATACCAACGAAAATCCCTCGCTTTCATCCTGTCGCTCGATAATAATTGATTCCCCGTGTTTGAATATAAAATGAAGTTAAATACTCACCTCTGGAAGATCGTAGCCCTTTTAATATCCTTTGGAGTCAAGTTTCACTTCAGTTGCGACACCGAGGATCCTCGGCGTGTTTATGCTCACGATACGCGCGGGAGGAACAGAGTCGTGGTTCACGGTGCCACGATCCACAGCAGACTAGCTCGATACCATTCTCCATCCAGGTTGTAATATTCGACAACTTCCACCACTTTCTTGCCTTCCCTTCTGCCATGGTACCAGCTTATGGAAATGATCCGAGCGGCCGCTACCATCTCGCCATTTTCATGGCGCTGAGAATCGGAGAACGCGGTACGAATAGCCTTTATATCAATTCGAAGAAGCCTAGGAACGCCTAGCTAAGCGACGATATTTCGTTTTATTGATGATAAAATAATCGAACAAATATAAGATTATAAATAAATCGCATACGTAGGTATTAGATTGTCCGAAAAGTTTCTTTCGTTTTGTAAGGAAATAATGGATGCACGATATTCTCTGTTTTATATTCTTTTTGTCGAATCATGTATGATCGTAATAATAGAAATAGAACAAAATGGATCGTAGATGATTGAATAAAATAATATAAAACGAAAAGAGGTTGTGCATCTATTATTTCCTTACAAAAGGAAAGAAACTTTCGGGACGATCTAATATTTCAGAAGACTCACAGTTTAAAATAATTCAGTCCTACGTTGCAAGAGATCGACGAATACGTTGAAGCAGGATTTCAAAAAATTAAAAAAATAATTCTTGATTATTATATAAATAATGATTTTGTAAGCTACCAAACGGTTTTCTTTCTCGAGAGACTCGTTCGAGTTGCACCACTTTCGAAAGATACGCGCGAAATATCGTTTCACAATAAACGATATTGGTCAATCTTTATTGAATATATATGATATTCCGATATTTTTAAAAAGTACTGTACATTTTTCTTATCTTTTTAAACATACTTATCGAATTTAAACGAAGATCGCAACGTTTGTCACGCTTCGTCCAATTATAACGCGTCAGTTGAAACGTGTATATTCAAAGCTTTAATTTGTACAATTACGTAATGGGTCTAACTTTTAATTGACAATTACGCGTTGGTACGTACAAAATCGCAATTTACTTGGTTCTGCATTTATGAACAGTTTCAATTTGCCGAATCAAAGAACACAGGTTTAACATTGTTATATTATAATTATATAATAATTTACATTTCATATAATAATATACAAATTTATTAAATAACTTTGTTCGTCGTGTATTTATTGGAATGTAATGACAGTGTTTTAGAAGAAAGTAATTGCCGGATATGTAACGCGGCAAATTTAATGACAGCATATTAATGACTGGACGGAAATATATATCCTTCGTTTTACGTTCCTTGCCGTTCTTTCGCGCTTTATTTCGGCTCGCACTTTCAAGGAGACCAGCCATTCGATGACATTTATTATAATGGTATATCATTTAATAGATTTACTGTTGTAATAATTATATCACAGTGTATATCATGTTGTATCATTATAGTAACTATTAAGTGTTATTAGATGCGTATGTTTATAGAAATTTATATTTTCACGAATAATACTAAAAAAAAAAAAGAAAAGAAAAAACAGAACCTCAGAAAATATTTGTTTTATCCACTAAATATTATAAAGTATATTGTACTTTGAATATTTTGTATACTTTTGTATATTGTGCGCATTCTGTGCATTTTAATATCCCTGAATTCCCCATAAATGAAAAATCCACAGTCTGATGATAAAATGTTTACACAAATGTGTATCTGTGGATTGGAAAATTTATACAAAATCATCATCTTGGATAGATCATTTCGTTGTCTCAGAGATTTTCTGTTCATAATCTTCTATAAATAGGAAATACAAAAAATCACTGTTGAACTTTATAATTTAATTTCTTAAAAAAGAAACGTTGGACAAAACGTTATACATATAATATCGTCATATTGACTGTGACTTTACTTAGTCGATTTTCTATTATTTCTTCCAAGTTTCGTACGACCATATTCGACGTACGTGTAATCCTGAAGACCAATGTCATCGTCACCAGCGCCGTAACTAGGCAGATTATAAAAGGACCGAATAGTAGGTTCCTCGTTTGCATAAATTAGCTCAGGTGTCCTCGATTCTCTTTCCTGTTAGTGAAATTAAAAAACCGGTTTATCTTGCGTTGAACAATTGGACTACGTTAAATCGTTGTATAGTTGAGTACATCTGTCTCTATTTTTAAATTACCTACCAGTTCCATCGACGTTTCTCCCCGAAAGAAGATGGAATATTTTTATTTCGAAGCTGATACTCGCAAGTAGTTTAGTTTTGTGTCAGATTATTAAAATATAAGTAACAAAGAAAATAAAGAAGTTACGTAGTTATTGGTGATACGTTTATCTATTTGTTTAGATTTTAAGTATTCGTATTCTAAGCGTTAAACAATTTTTAGGATCCTAAATATTAGACATTCGTTAAAATTGTTTTAAAAAAATACAAACCAGCTTTGGTTCTAAATTCGATGAAGCTGTTTCTGTCTGAGTCGTAGGAAAAATCTGCTCAAATGTTTCTCCTTCTAAGATATGTGAATCATGTACATTATTCACATTATTTAGAACATTTTTCAGAAAAACGTTATTCGATTCAATCCCTGAAGGTTCTGATTCGTTATAGTATTTGTTGGGTTCATCAACATTAACTTGTTCACTATTTAGGAAAGACGTGTTTAGTGAACTTTCATCGAAATTCAATTCCGTTCCTCTATCGAAAGTATCATTTTCTTCGTTCATCATTTCCATCAGGGTTTGTACGTAAGGTAAGAGGCTCTCTGCGTTCAGTTCGAGGAAAAGATTTAAATCCATTTCTTCGTTGTTCGTATCATCGATTTGTGAGAATGATAACTGTGACTGGACATCCTTCGACTGATCTGAGTAACTGAAAGGTTGTATGTTATCTGAAATAAATGTTAGTTTATTGAATCTGATAAATCCTTCGATCGAATGTCCATTAACTTCTTACCGCCAATTTCGTAATTCTATGATCAGTTTTGTAATTAAGTATCAATGATACTTAATGCGGTAATTGGTAACACGATGAAATGTCAGAATATATTATTAAATAAACATAAATTTAATTTTGCAACTTTTGAACAAACTCTATTGTGAGAATTCAAGTTTATCTCACTTTTAAACATTCAATTTGCAAACTGAAATCTAAAATCGTAGTTGCTTTTATAGATACTCGAATAATGGATTTTAACTTCCAGTTCGCAATAAAAGTAGGAAGATAATGCACGTTATACCCGTAACGAATCCATAAAATTACGTCTCTGCAACAAGCAAGGCTACCTACTATGTGTTCGTTCTAACGCAAAGATATTATAATAACTTGCGCAATATTGTGAAAAAACTTTACGATTTCTGTTGGTAACGAAATAAACTTCAGCGAACGAATTTATTGTAACGAAGAATATATCGCAAAGGACGAAGGAAACATAATTTATTAAAGAACGTGTTAGCACCTGGTCCGATCATATCTGTGAAATTTCCATAGCCGTCATTAGGGAAAGAAAATCGATTTGCATTCTCTTTAGCATTTTTATTTCTAAATGTATCTTCGTTATTTTGGCTATAAATTAACGAACTCCGCTCGAAGTCTCCATCGTGTTTCTCATTTAGTGGAGCTTTAGTTAAATTCTAAAAACATGAAGCTTGTTAGTGAAACTTATTCCAACCAAAAAAGAAAGGGAAATAATATAGCGTTCGAATTGTAGAAATTACTAAATTTACAATTTGTAGCGAATATTTTGAAGGGGAAAAAATTAAGTGGAAGAAACTATTTAATCACTTGTTTTTTTTTAAGTGTCTACTCGTAGGTACCACGAGTATAAAACAATTCTCTCTCGAGAAAAACTTTTTGTCAGTTCTACCGAAGTTTTAGAAAACTTACTTCTTCGCGATATTTTTCGATAGGTTTCTCATCAGAAGTCTGTGACACATTTTCAATGGGGAAGAACTGCATAGACTTAAGAAACTTCTCCAACAAATCAACAGGGATGTCATCAAAGTGTTGCGCCTTGGCCATCAACCTTTTGTCTCCCGAAAGACCAATAGAATCTTCAACAGAGTGCGTTTCTTCCGTAGGTGAAGTCTTTTCAAAATCTTTGTGCAGTCTGCTCCATAAAGACAATAACTCATCTCTGGTTAACGATAAATTTATCCGCTTCTCTGGAACATTCTTCGAAAGTACCTCTGATATTAATAAAATACAATTGTATAGAAATATTTTAAAATTAATTTACAATTGAAATACTTTTCGCTTTTTCTTCTTTCAATAAATAGATTTGATTGATTTTACTTAATTTTTTATTTGGATATAATTTTTTTACATGTGAAATTAAATTTATATTTGTATGTGATATAAAAAAACATACATAAATAAAAAGAAGATTAAAAACAATATTATGCATACAGAATATTTAATTAAACGAAAATTAATTTTCATTTCTTTTCATCATCGGTTTAAATAAAAATAAGATGTATAATAATAAAAATAAGATGAAAATAAGGCAAAAGTTCGTACGAATAATTTGATAAAAATAGAACTCACGAAAGAGGAGAAATTGTCCCGTACATCAGATACTTTTCCATTTTCTGAAATCGTCTCGTGATAATGTCGTGTACTGGGATTATAATCGATAATCCGAGAATTGGTTAATTCCTTCATATTTTTCACAGGAACCACAAGATACTGTTGATCGTAAGCATTTTCGATTTTCTGTGGTCGCGATGATAAAAATTGATTTCCCACGTAAGAGGGATATTTCAGAAGATAATTGAAAAATGGCGAAGGGCTAGATTCCCTTACATTATTCAACAGAGCAGCTTCTAAAGCTGCGTACGGCGGTAACAGGATTCTGCTTGGTATAAGAATCTTCTCTAAAATATGCGTCAAATTTCTTTCTTTCAGAAAAGACTCAATTTCTTCTATCCCTTTTTTATCTTCAGATGGAAATATATTCTGAAATCGTTAATTTCATAAATCATAATTAGCTTTTCGTTATTCACCATTTGACCGTGGATTTTTATGTATTTATGACAAATTTGTAGATGCACAGAATGGCATAAAATATATCAGATATCCAAAACATAGTACCCTTTACACTATTTCAAATAGACTTCTTTTTCATTGTAATCTGCGTATGTGCGATCTATCATACAACGATTTAATCAGTACAGACTGTGATGATTTAAATTGACATGAACGTGAGTAGTACATCCAGTGGTGTATCACTATGATATTATTTAGCTTATGTAGCTAAATCTCTATCGTAGATGTAAAAAGCGATGTCTCCTTTAATCTTTCGTATTCTTTTGTGGTGTCCAATAATTTTATGTTCGGGTTGGGATAATTCGTCGGCTGTTGTTGATATAACTATGTCTGACGATTTCTTTCTTTACGGTGGGTATACCGGGGTTTCTTTTTTTTATTTATTGGTTCGTTCGGAATGTATCATTTTGCATAGAAAATGTATGTCAGTGTTTATATTTAATAAAACAATTTTTTATCAAAATTCCAGTGTTTTTAATTATACTCCTAAAAAGTTTTATTCCTATGAATTTGCATAAATATCCGCAGTCTAGTTACGATAAATTTAACGATTAACCAGAATTCATATTACGGAACCGACGAGACAGAAGAGAAGATTTTCACTGCTATCTTTCTCTTCGTTTAATTATCTACGACATAATAAATCACCACTTAAGAAGTTAGATTGCTTAATTTTGCTATTCGACCCCTTTTCACCCTCCGTTTTACTCGATAATCCCTTTTCACTTTTATTACGAACATTTATCTCACCTTCCGTGTACATACATATTGCATCCCACAAATCACATTTACCCCAAATGAACTTACGTAATGCAATTTAAATAATCCATCTGCGCAATAAACGCAAGTCGCATACTTGCGGTCATGCAAAGTATGACGGTAAAAGTATATTTGTAAAAAATTCGCCCATTTCGCCACATTTTCGATCAAAATTCCATCGTGTGCTTACCATCGTACCAGGAACTGAGTATAGATTTTCTGTCAATGTAGTAGGTCGTTCTTGTCCCGGAAGTATCGGTCCCATGGCATCCAGATTGTCGTGTGATGCTTGGAGCCATTTTCGCAACTCTTCGCCACGTGACGACAGAATTTCCTCTAGCCAGCCACCGTACGCACCAGAACCGAGTATTTCCTTGATAGATTGAAGCCAATCTTGAAATTGCTGGAAATAGCGGATGCTGGAGTGCTTTTATCGGGAATCGTGAAGGGCTTCAGAAACAAGTTTGGTCGAATTTGATGGAAAAATTTTAGTAGCTTTGATGCTTACGTCCAAATAAATAAAGATATTTAATTCTTTATATTCTGTTGCTTTTTTATTATTATTATCTCTCAACGTAAAAAATTGTTAGCTTTTACAGACGTTCATTTTTTTATTTTTCACTTTCAAATTTAGAACGGGATTAATGTATTATTCAAATAAGTTTTAATTTTTCATTTAATTTGATTTCGAACGTTACCTTGAAATCTTCTTGTTCTTCGACTTTCTTTTTCCGTAGTTCTATCGCGTCCAATTCAGTTTTCGATTTTCGACGATTTAACCACGAGACAGGGATTCTATACCTGGTATTCGGTATTCAAACAATTGACTTTAGTTTGTTTATAGAAAGGAGTAAATATAATTTTTATAATTCAAGTATTACTTAAGATATGATATTCACCCCCCTCTTTCAACTTCATTTTCTTGATCCGAGTTTCTTAGTATCTGAGAAAATATTAATCATTTGTGTTATCGAACGATAAAAATCAATAAATTATTAGAGAAGCTTCGAATTTTATTTAAAATTTACGCGAACTGGAAATTTGTACATTTCGCTCATAGAATTGAAAAACGTCGATGAAAATTATGCGATTACAAGAGAAGAAACGATTGTATAGATCATATTCATACTAATTCATTCATTCATCCTAACTGATAATCGTTTGTTAAGCGAGAAAAGAAGGAGAAAACGAATCACCTTGTCATTTAGGTTGCTCCTATCTTGTATATAACAATTTCGTTTCTGTTAAAAATAAATTACAAAAGTAAATTTTCTCACTTTTTCATAGAGCGAAATTAAGTAAAGTCGGTTTGTCTGCATTAATTGAGTATTTAATCATTACAGAAGAACCTGGTTTAAACACAATTTAATTAACCGGTTAAGTGACCTAAGTTAATATTTTCACTTAAGTGAAACGTAGAAACACGATTCCATTTAGCTATATATAAAAATAACCCTATTCTACTTAGGAAGAAACGTACCTCGCTATCATTTCGAGGGACTTTGTCCTCGTTCTTCAGAGATCTTCTTGAGAAAGATGAAGCAGAATCATTCACCACTGCTACATGTACCTCATGGCAAGTTCTTTTAATATTACAGTCGTCTGTCTCGCAAGATCCTACAATTTCTGCGGAACAGACTTGCCTTTGTGGGCATATCCATCCACGACAACGTTCATTTGCCATTTCGTTCTCTGGAAAATTATGGAGGAAAAGAAAAAATCTTTACAAATTTCCTTCACATGATATACAAAACTCTGTGAACTCTACCTTTTGCCACTATACAATCCGGCGTGTGTTTACAAGGTGGAATCGAACAGTTACCCTCTGGTCTTCGCAAGAAGCATTCGTGTTCCGATGAACAACCGAGATTTCGACACTTTACGAATAAATGCTGCACTTCTACGAAAACAATCGTTTGTATCGTATTGAAAAGGATAATAGATTTACATTTGGCAAAATTTTCACTACGAATGAAAAATTATATAACTCTGTTTATTATTATTATTATTATTAGTTATATATATATATATATATTATATATTATTAGTATATATATATAATAATATATTATTTATGAGGGAAAAACTAAAATTTACTAAATATGTAAAAATCTTGCAATCTGTGTGACTCGTCATCATAGTTGACTTAAAGACAAGTACCTTTGTTCTTCATGCAGCTTTTTATTAATTTACAAGGGGGATTCGCACAGAACGATTCCCGGAGAATGCAGTGGTTTCCTTGAGGACATTTGAACCCGGCGCAGGAAGCAGGACCCTCGTAGTATTCCTTTTGGGTTACACATCTTGCTATCTGTTGTTCGCACTCTGAATAAAGCGCAATTCGTTATCTACTAATTCACAGTAAAGGATTTTCAATGAAACAACCAAGTATCGATAGTTTTTCTTTAGTTTCTTAAATTAAAAAAAAAAAAAAGAGAAAGTTACTGTAATGCTCACTTTCGTCCCAGTGACAACGACGAACTTTCAACATGCACACGTAACCGTTGGTGCAGTGTACAGTATCACAGGTGGAAGGTCCTTTTAGAGATTCTTAAAAGACACACGTGTAATATTGATAATTACATAAGGAGGAATATAGCACATTTTTAATAAAAAAAAAAAAGGAGTAGAAAATACCTAAAATTGTGAGACGAGAACACTTCCAAATAAGTTTTGAAATAGGATATTCTCAAACAAATTATATTTTAAATCAAATCCACCACTGGTCTCAAGCAAATGACGTTTTAAATAAAAATCTACTATTAGATATTGCACGGATGGTTTCAGCTGGAGGAGATCGAAACGAAAATAACTCGCGGACAAAATCGTTCGCTTTTAAGCGTGAATCGTTTCACTGAAAATAAAAATTCCGCGGAATGGTTCACTTTCCAAAACGGTCCGCGTTATACATGTACATATGTCCGTCCAAAAGAGATGCGCATCAGATAGGAATTTCATTTCTCCTTTGTGTCGAGCAATTCAAAATTCACTGTATCCCTGCCCAAAGCAATACTTTAACGCAAGATGTTGAATTTTCTACTTAAACAACTGTTCGAGCACGTTTATAGAATACGAAATTGCATCGGTGCGATCACGTTCCTTGCACGTTTTGTCTCGCGATCTAATTCAATTTCGACAAGTACCATCCAGGTACTTACCTGTTCGAGATCTCGCGCAGTATAGCATACTGGGACACGGAGGGTCTTTACATCGAAATTTTCGATGTACACAGACGTCATCCCCGCTACAATGTAAATACGCGCATCCTCTGAGACTGTTACCATCTGTAGTTACTGTAATCAGGCACAGAATGGTTTACTTTCCGAAGAATATACACGTTTCCAGAGATGACGTTGGATAAAGCAAGAACACTGTAACTTTAATATTTGTATTCTAAATATGCACTAATAATTTCATATGACGTTACTAAGTGATACCTGGTTAAGAAAAACAGTGTTCTATATAGAATTCGTAATACTTATATTATTTAATTTGGCTCTTCCACCGTGTGCTATGTCGAAATCGCATTCTACTTATTCTATTAGTAGTATTAGCGGACCATGCTATTTATATTTTATTAAAAGTCTTCTTATAACGAACCTGCAGAAATATAAATTTCGTCCGCGATTTTTTATAGAAAAATATGACAATCGCTCGCGGTTTGAGGGTTACATAGAACAGTGTTAGATTCTAAATGTGATATTGTATAGGTTGATGGATAAAACATTTTGAACAAGTAGATGCTTATAAAAATTATAAAATTGACAGACACGGATAGCCAGGGGATGAAAGTTAGTAATACAGAAGCTTAATAAAATCACATCATCGTACTTCTACGATAAAGGACGTTCTGAACTCGTTTGTTTTTGTCGCTATTATTAGTATATGAGATTTAATTATTTTAATTTAAAATACACCTACCTTCCCTTTTAAAGCCATGAAGACAAACCTCTGTGGTCAATAACAACAGAGGAAATAGTGTAAAGTACATAAACACGACACATTTCATTTCCATAGCGATAGGAACATGATAGCGAACGTTGTTCGATGGTAACTGCACCTGAAGTAAAATAAAGCAGCTGACGCAATTGATATGAAAAAATCGTGTTTCGATATAAGCTGAGTAACTGGAGACCGTACGAAACAATCGATCAGGAATGTACTCATTCGATGTACGTGTGCATAATAGCAAGCGATTGTCTATTCACAAAATACTCAGTCGTTTTATAATTGTTTGAGTAGAGGTTTAAAAAAATTTTTTTTAAATATTTAGTTGCTTCAAGATACATATATACGTCACTTTTATAGTAAGTTTAGCAGGGTGTAAGTATCCTCTGTTAATCTGCGATACTAGAATTTTCTGAAATCTTAAAATATCAATATTGCAGGAGGAGTTGAAAAGAAGCAATATCAATTTTTCCTAAAGGTATTGAGGACGCGAACCTCCAGATCTCCAGGACGTAGGAAAATTCTTAGGGTAACAGAATGAGCAAGGAAGCTCTCTAGCTTCAAGACATTCTAAGTTATAATCTGTCGAACCATCGAAAAAAGCTGAGGAGCAGAACTTTCATTGGTCGTGAAATTTCGCTCAAGGCACTCGAAGATTGTGAGATCTCGATCTTCTCAGTTCTAAGATTATAAAGATCCCTCAGGACACCGAAAGTTCTTGAGATCACGGCCTCTACTGCTCTGGAGCTAAAGTCGTGACACCTTTATTTTATTTGCTTATTATTACTGTATTTAATTGTAAATAAATATTGTATTTAATACTAGCCAGTAGATATTACTACCGTATTTAATAACAATATATTATTTCACTAGCATGAAATGATTTGTTTACAACGATTATAAATTACTAGGTTTTGAATTGAACTGAAAAGCTGTATTTAAATTTCGAAATGTTACAGTTATGGATTTGTTCCACTGTAATTATGATATCGAGTAATACTCGAACAATATCGTTTGGAATTTAGAATTGCTTATTGGAATTTTCACGTGTAAGTTTTCATGACCACCGCAGAGTTATGGAAAATATTCGACTATTTATTTATAACAATATAGGGTGTTCTCACTAAGTGTAACATTACACAAGTCCAATATATTGGGAAGTATATAAATTATGCAAGGTAAAATAACTAAGATAATACAGATACGCATTATCTTGCCTATAACAGGAACAACTACTTTGTTCTTCGTTCACGTTAGTTTCTAATCGCATGTATGTTCTCTAGCTATCGTACATAGTAAGCTCGTCTTATATTAATTGAAGCATAAAATAATAAGAAATATTAGGTATTTATTCGGAAGTAAATTATAACCGAAGATGAATATAAAACTCAAAGATATTTAAATTTTGTCATACGCGCGCTATTACGTAGTTTATAATACACTATATTTATAGAACTATTAAATAGACGAGGGAGCTAATTTTCGATATTTTTTATATAATTATTATGTACATTATAAAGTATCTTTTAATAAGAAAAGCTTTAACAGAAGCGAGAATAGCGCGAATAGTGGCATAGCAATTGACGTATCAATTTGGCAGCATTCCTTGCTTTAATGAAGTTTTTCGAAGAAAGTTCTACAAAATATAACTACATAATATTCTTAATTATATTAATTACCGAACAAGTTTTAAACGAACTCCTTTTTTCTATTAACCTTATACATACCTTATAGCGTTACATTATATATGTACATTTTCAAATCGAATCTATTAAAGTCATACTCAGGCGCGTCAAGCTACACAGCCTAGACATCGTTTCAATAAAATCGTACGTTCAGGACGAAAATAATTTCACCTTCCTATCGATCAACGTTACATCAATAAATTACATCCAATCGTTCAATCGATACAAATTTCTATTCGTCATGCATAAAACATCTAGTCAATCTTACATAACGGCGCTTCAATCATGGCTGCAATTACTTAATTCATTTTCTTGTTTAATTAATTCATAGTCATGAATATACATTTGCCACTTTCCTTTCATTATCAGAGTTAATTACTTGTCTATTCGATTTCTCCATATTACTGACGAGAATTAAAAATCGTTCACTTGATATTTACTACGATATAATATTCACAAAATAATCATTCGATAAAATTACTAGTAGTAGGTATTTATCGGCTTAAACACACGATCCTTCGTCCAATTTTTTCAGGACGATTATTTAACCATGATCGATCATCGATCTTCTATCGTAAATCTCGCTTTTGATACACTACACCGCCAATAAGGATCGAGAGATCCTTTACCCGATAGATATTCACATAAAAATATAATGTTAACAATAAGTTTCGATAATCGATCGAAAGACACTACTACGCTGCATCGAAATTTTCGAAAACGATCACCTAACAATCCATATCGATCCTCTATAGCAAATCTTGCAATTCCATCTGATGCATTAATCACCACTAACAAGAACCGAAATATCTTTCAGTTAACCGATATACGCATAAAATTATCAATTTTTAGCTTTCCTTTCAGTCAAAAAATAATCCTTCTTCGAAAGATCGTTTGACCATTCATCGATTTTCCATCGCAATATCTTCCAATTTATTCCGTATTCGTAGATTATGTAGGAATCACGAAAAAGTCTTCTTTCGTTATTTTAACGCGAATTATTTCGGCTCGAAGAGTAAAGTAGTTCCTTGGTTCGTGGCCAAAAGCTGCGAACTGTTATCGCACGTTACGTAGTGCTTTTAACTCGTAGTTGCAACAACCCGGCTAGTGCACTCGTGAATCCAGCGTTGTAATCCAATGTGACTTCCGTGTATACGTAATCCTCTCGATGGTCGTGAAACTTGTCCGCCTCGTCGGGGCCGGAGACCAGGGCACCGTAAAGGATTTGAGGGTTTGGTGCGTCCTTGTCGAATTCGGGCCATCCACAAACGGCTGGCCTGTCGGGGCAGGATGACGCAGCATGATGTGGCTGCTTCGGTGGATCTCGACCCCAACCGACCACGTAACTCCTACCTAATAGGGGTGAAAAGAGTTTTGCTTTAATTGCGATGCGAAAAACGAAGAAATTAGGGTAACTATACAGGATGTTGGAAAACGTGAGTCCAATGCTTGAAGGGTTTATTATAGTATTCGTAGAGAGAAGTAAAAGATACGTAATGAATAAATATATATGTACACTGCTGACCATAATTATGTATTTGGATTCTTCGTAATGTTAATTTAAGTTGAACGTTTCCCACTGTTTTTATTCTATAAATCGTGTTATTATAAACCTATTAATTCATCCGTGTAGTGTAATGTAATATAATGTAATCGTGTCTTGTAATGTAGAATATGAAGTAAATGAAGTAAAATTTGTGAAAGTTTTACAATAATTGTAACGAATAGGTGTGTTAATCAGGCTGTCCTTCTAGGATTTATATGACCCGAAATGGATGTTATATTTCAATAGGTATTATTAAAATACGTATAATTTTTAAATGTTTGATTCTATTATTCAATTTAATGGTTTGTACCTTTTGTGTATTCCACGCGTTTTATGAATAAAATAATTAAAAAGAGAAACGATATCTGAAACGATACAAAGACGAGGAGGAGGTGAGAAGGAGAGCCAACAGTATATATATATATATATATATATATATATTATATATAGATCTCAGAAACAATTCTTTCAATGTAAAATCAATTTTCATTATTTATTAGCGTTCGATATCAAAACGAATAACGTTCGATAATAAAATCTCAACGTGATAATTCGTAAAATCACGTTTTACTCGAGACCTGTTCCTTTGAATCACCCTATACAATTTCCAATAGAGTCATATCGTATTATAGCAAGCTTACCGCCTCCTCCCAGCATATAGTAAATTTGTTGCTCGGCAAATTCACGATATTCCTGGGGATCGCCGATACCGGGTGAGTCAGCCGCCTCCAGGCAAACGAACGCAACGTTCGCAGCGTGGCAGAGAGTGCCGAACTTGTCGATGTAGAGTAATCCCTTCGGCGTGCGTTTTTGCTGGCGCACCGAGAAATCGCAGAAAGCACGAGCCGCGTTCTGATATTCCGGCTGCCCTGTCATCTGTGCCAACAAAACCTGCCAAAATTTTGACTTTAATTCATATCAGCCCGATACAAGTATTCGCGTTTTCTAATTCGAAAAACGGAACCTAGACAGAAATTTGATTCGTCTGCTAGATATATTGTAAATTGCAAATTAACTCTTTCCGGTCGAAGTCCGGATATTTTCCGGCAAATGTCCTCGGAAATTACGGCCGGAAAGAGTTGTAGGAAAAATGAAAAAAGAAAGAGAAAAGAGGATCAACGAATATGTAACTCCTTTTTTCTATCATTTTTCAGTACTTAATAGGACGAATGAATTTACCTGAACGCCAGCGACCTTCTTGTTGTAAAAGAATTCGTTCGGTCTCTCTTTGAGATGGAAATGCTGGTAATGATGTTCAGCATCCTCGAGATACATCGTGTCGTTCGTTGCCTTGAACAGCCACACCGCCGCCCAAGCCAATTCGTCACCATAATCTGTGCTCTCGTAATACTGAGCTGCTCCACGGATCGCTTCGTGATAAAGCCCTCGATATTTATTGGCAAACTTGTATAATTCCTTGGCGTGTTTCAAACATTTAGCACTGTATTCTGGATCGTGATTGCGGAATACCATACTGGATGCTGCGAGGGCAGCAGCGGTTTCACCTGCTAGATCGGATCCTAAAAAGATGATTATAGTAATAAAGTAATAGATACGGATAATAAGATAATAGTAAGAATAAGAATAATAATGATAATTATCATAATAAACGGTATAATTATAATTGATGATGATAACAAGCGAGAACAAATAAAACTACGCGTGGAGGAAGTTGTTAAATAATATGAAGCGCAGAAATGTGTCATTAGGCATTTCCTTTATAATGTTGTTCGAATATGTTTTTTCTCAGCTCAAGAGCTTTCTCAAATTCTACGATAAAAAGAGACCTGATGGAATGTTACAGAGCATATATGGACTCAGTGAGAGCCAGAAACGGAAATCGGCTTTCTCAAATACACTGGAAAGAGAATAGCAGAAAGTATGAAACGAACGTACGAAGAAATTATTCGACTTTTCAAATCAAAGGAATTCATCATAGAAGTAATAATTATTTCACGTTAAACATTTGTCGTGCTGATTACTAATTCTTGGAAAATAACTATTTAAAAGATTGTTCTTACGCTTGTTCATAAAGATAAAACATTTTCCATGGTATTTCATTACACAAAATCCGCGACGAACGCGAGAGAACTTTAGGCTAAACATTCCTACGTGAAATGAATGAAAATATCTTCCACGTTATTTGATAAAGGCTCTTCTGATTTGGTGAAACGAATACTTTATTCAATATCATACATTGCTTTGCAGATCAACGTTGCATAATTGAAATAAATATTTTTGGACGTTTCGCTGCCAAGCAAGTTAAATATATAGGAGAAACGCGAAACTCGCGATGTATGTATGTTTGGCGAAAGTTTTACGCGGAATTATGAACTTTTGGGAATTTCACGTTGGTTTCTGGTTTGAAACTACATATGAACTCCCGCGAAATTTACTCATTATGTTGCTTGTTCGTTCGAAGTTGATAGCATGTAGTAGGTATATCCGGGATATATATCTCTATACATGAGATTGTACGCAGATTTTCTCCGAAAGGGAGCTTTGATTAGAATTATGAGTTACAGTTCTCAAAAACTAGACTATCGTTTGCTCGTATAAAAATTAAATTTATATAATTGTATGTAGTTACGATATAACATTGTAGTAGCATGTACTACGATATAGTTATAATATAGATGAATTTTGCACAGTATTGCATTTAATGGAAAAATAAAGGGTATTACTTAATGCACGTGTGTAAATAAATTTGTAATTATAAAAAAAAAAACTTGATGGCAGAATTTTTCACGATCGATCTAATTTTGTTATTATTAATATTACATGGTATGATATTATACCTGGATGTTCCGGATCAATTTTATAGGCAGGTCTGGTGGTATTCAGTTCTTCTGGTCTGCCCCAAAACGTGTGATCCAATGAGAAGTCGCCGACTTGCCCGTAAAAGACGTATTCGCTTACATGGCACTTGATGAAATAGTCTGTAGCCCATTTGATGGCTTTACGAAGTTCGTCGAGTTGGCCAGCCGCGTTGTAAGCTTCTGGCCAACTGACGGCGCCCCAAGCCAGAAGGGTAGTTGTCGAAGCCATGGTAAAACCGAACTTCACGAAATCACCAGCTAAAAATATTTCGAGCTTTTACATTCTAACGTGGTACGTCTTTGTAAGGTATTTTTGTTATAACTTTCTAACGATTCAACGCACATATTTCTCTTCATTCTCTTGATTATTTGATTAATAATCAAGATGATCGTACTTTAGAATAACGGAGAACAACTTGCAAATGGATGTATAATGTATCTTTTATAAGATGTATAGATACCTTAGTATACGTATAATTATTTATAGAGATGAACGTATAAAGACCAGTGGTAAAAATAATTTGCTAAACTAAACAATGAAATTTACAATTACTCATTTCCATGCGCCCGTTAAGTGGCTAATAAAACTTCGTGTCAATTAATCTCTATTTTTGTTAGAAAACGATGAAATCATATTTAATCTCAAAATGCCACTTTACTCGACATTACTCGAAAACATAATCCTAAAAAAAAAAAAAAAAGAAAACAAAAGAAAGGTACAAGCACTTTCATATATCAATATAACTCTGTTAAAGATACGATTTACACAATCACGATATCGCGCAGGTAGAAAATTTCATCTACGGAACTTCATTTCTAGTAAGTATATTTCCCACTGATCATTTTATCGTTGCCTGAGCGATGCAATCATTCCTATGTACTATGTAGTCTATATACTATACTATATACTGTTTTCAACTACCATCATAATAGCCTCCGGTCAAATCTTCTCCGTTCAGTCCTCGATCGTCGAGCGCCGAGTCCTCTCTCCATGGGATTCGATTGTTCTCCGGCAGCTTGCCTGATCGTTGTGCCTCGTAAAACAAAAGCGAAAGCTCCAGCACACGAGCGTAATCGTTCTCGTCCTCGATGGGTTTCACGTAGTACGGTGGGTTCGCGTTTATCGTATCGATGAAGGCTATCGATGCTATCGCCAGGGTCTGTAACGTGAGTCAATCATTGAATTAAACTTTTCGCCTAACTATCGAAGCGAGTTCAACGCACACGTGATCGTTGATCAGAATGAACGAGGATGTACGTATTTTCTTATTTTTATCAAAGATAATAATCTCTTTTACGTCACTCTTGCTTCTTATTTTTCTTATTTAGTAAGGATTCTGTCTTGTCGAAAAGGATAACAAATTTCCTTCGATAATCGTACAAATTCAGCGAACGTCTTGCAAGTTCCCCAAGTTAGGGGTTCTTATCAAATTTCACGAAAGTGACGTATTCTAGACGCTATAGAGTTATGTCGAAACCACAAAGTATGACTGCAATAAATCCGCAAGGCACGTACACGTGTTGTACGTGACGGACTTTCGTAAAGGCCACCTAAGAAGCGACAGCTAAACTTTCGTTATGACCTTAGGTAGTCGATAGAAGCGAAGCCACTCCTCTTTCCGATTTTATCGCGGAAGAATGCTCAATTTTTATCGCAGGCAGAAGTTCTCCGATGGGAAAACACAAACTCACCCGGGTATCGTATTTTATTGCGTTCACGTAATTATAATATTCGAAGCTCCGCGTCTACTTTTTTTTTTCCACCTTTATTCGATACTTAGGCAAGATAATTTTACGTGTTATTCGTTAACCGCGTATATTAAAATTGAAAAATTAGCCTAAAAACGAAAATTAATCTATTTCTAACGCAATTATATAAAAAGTTCCGAGATGTATACGAAAGAATTTCTAATGTCGCTCCGAGACAGCGAGAATATTCGATAAGAAATCATCATTTTAAAACGCATTATGTACATCCATTAATATCTTTCACCTTAAAGAAAGTTTATTTATCTGAAAAATGTTCTTAGAAAAATTTATTACGGCACAACCTAATACAAGGAGAGATATTTTGTTGATCGAACGAACAACTCTCAATCGAGCATTTTTATACTTGTCGCAAGTTTAAGAGGGTCCACGCAGGTATTGGACGCAAAACAACAGCGCAAAAGAGACATCGATAAACGTCGATATCGTTCCGTGACATCGATTGGGAATAAAATTCCATGTTCATATCGGCGATATCAGCCGATTTGTACGTGAAATGAGTTTGGAACCGCGTTTGGTGCGACGTGTACTTCGTAGAGTCCGGCGTTACATTCTTTCTAAGAAATTCTCAAGGTTCGTCGACCATGTAATATCTGTATGACAAACGCCAATACCCTGCGCAAACACGAAGCTTATTGTAAACTCGTGTTCTCGCATTTTTACCACTACGGCCGACGACGAAATTTGTCCACAAGCGGCTCGCTGCTACGCGGACTTTAATATTTGCGATCTTACGCGGGGATTTCGTTGCAAACATGAAACGTAGTACCAGCGTCCGTTGGTACACGCGAGTTTCTGTAGTTTCTGTGTAACAGAAAAAGTCGACGAACCGAAGGTTTTCTCTTTTATGCTACGTTGAAGATTATTCTCGCTGAAAGTTTCTTTGTTGTACCATGTAAAAAATTAGAGAAAGAAATTAACAAACGTGGAATATCACTTTTGCTAGAAGCTCCTTTGTTTCGGATTTATAGAGGATTATAGAAGAAAATGAATTTTACGCGTAATTAAAATAACGTGTAAAAATCTTAAACCACTTACAATATAGAGCCGTTTTGCTCATACGAGGAGAGAATCCTTGGTATGGTTTAAGAATTATTGATTGGCACGAAAGGTTAAAGATAATATTATTTTTATTCACGTCGGATCAACTGCGCCTATGTGGTTGTTAGCAACGCCAGTGTGAGCAGAGATAGAGATTTACCAGTTAGATTTTCCGAAATATCGATATATCTTTTTCGGAAAGGAGAAAACGATCGAAACTTGATCTTTATTATAGAGATTCTCGAGTGAAGTTCTTTCGATCTGGTATTTGTCGCGAATAAATTTAATCTGAAACAATTAATATTTAAAGTGGCCGTCTTTGACTTTGCGGGATTACCGAAATTCATTTAAAAATGTGATGCTTGTCTCATGATATTCAAACCTCTGAATCGCAGGAAAGGTGAATTAATCAAATCGATCGATGCTTTCTTTAATTAGACGATTTATTTATGCGAGAGTAATCCCGTTCGAAGGTCGATCCCATCAGACAGTAAGAATGCAGACTCGCGTGATGGTAATACACGTCTGCCTAGTAAGACATGGGGACCGGAAGTCGATGTCCCGGCTGCTACTTCCGGCCACACAAAGGAGTCTACAGCTCGTCAATGTCAGATCCAAGGAGGGAAAATTCGATTTCTCCTTAATATATTATATCATATCGAAATGTGATTTGATATAGAATTAGGAATGGATATTGAACATTTTAAGAGACGTGTATAATTTAATATACATAATATAAATAGTATAGTAAGTTATTTACATTTTACACGTTTCTCATCCATTTCCTTTACAGCTGACGATATTTGATTTTGTTTTTGAACGTATTATTTTCATATCATCCTATATTATATTTGGATATTTTTATATTATAAAATATTCATTAGTATATTAAAATATTCGTTTAGTATTATTTTTATATCATACGTATATTCATATATCTATAGGAGAGTTTTAAAAGTGCTTAATGTTTAGAAGAAGGTAGAGTATACGTTCATCGACGTTTACTTTGCAATTTACTATTCTGTCGTGAAGTTATTTTCAGAATGAAAATCGCGTTATCATCTCCAAAGATCTAATAAAGTAAATAGAAATTAATAAAGCGAAATTTCACGGCAACTAGTTTGTCGAAATTGCGAGCGAGCGTGCTGTGTTCGATGAAACGAACGTCGAGTTTTTCGGCATTTGATTTCGCGCGAGTCAATTCGAACGCGTTGCATCGCGCGAGAAGCAACAATAAGTATTCAAAACGACGTCTCGCGTCGGCATTTTGTTCGATGAGCAAGCACATATGTAAGTGTATATACGTATGAATCGAAAAGACATGACGTAACACGTGACGATGGAATGGAATCTTACGTGTATTTGATACGAAGCGATAAGAAATATATACATATAAAATTAGTCTTATAGTTCCATGACTTACAGTTAAAAGTGATATAAGTAGCTATGTATATATATTTTTTTTTTCCATATTAATTATTTTCTACTGTAATATATATCATAATATTTAATTGTTAATATTGCAATATTATAATAATTCCATTATTGTAATTACCGTGCTGTTGTATGCTATTACTTACGGTATTGTTATATTGGTAATAATCTTGCTATTGTTAATTTTTTAACTCTTAATTTTTATCTTTTAATTTCTCGTATCTTACCTTCCTTCCTTATATTTTACAATTATATTTCAATATAACTATTTTATCAATATAATCTTATATTATACGTGATATTGTGCGCTATTATTATAACATATTATACGTGACAAAGTAAAATTATTCGGCATGAAACTTCGCTATGAGGAACTAGAGACGAATTTTTCAAGATGAGTGGTTGCAAACATGCTGATATTATAAACGTTATAAAATGACTGACGTTGTACAACGACACGCGTCATAAATTAATTTGCTATTTGAAGTTTCTGGATATAATCCGTGTCAATCATTTTATCTTAACGTTTATCCGATTTTATCATCCGAGACCCAAAATTCGACACTATGAAAATGAAACGTATAGCACCTGATAAAGAAAGAAACGCTTCGTTGGAAAATAAAGGAACGTGTCAATACTTTTCCTAGCCGTTATAGAAATTAGATAGTTTGACGTCTACTATCGCAATGAAGAATGATCACTCACCGCAACATGGATGATAAACGCGTTCAGTTCCATTCTCGATTTTTCTCCCACAATTCTTTCTGTGGGACAACGGACGACTGTTAATCACCTTTTCGCGGCGTTTGCCAAGATCGATGTAAAACGCATTTCGAGATGTTGCATGTTCACGTGCACCTCTTCATCAATAATTTCCACTCCTGTGAAATTGTTTCTTCAATCGCAAAAGCGTTTCTTTCCTTCTTCCAATCTTGAAGAGTTCTTAACGATTTGATCGAACGTATAATTAAATTTGATCAACGTTCGTAGTTAATATTCTTCTAGCGTCGTTCACAAAGTGGAGGAATTACTTGGTTGATTATCCTGACTTTGGATAAAATCATCCACTGATTCTGTAATATTTGAGAGAACGACTTAGTAAATTGAAAATGACTCGCGACTTTATTCGATACTTTAAGACATTTTTCGTTAATAATTACTGTTATAAAAGCTCACGAACTTTCTGATTTCTACGTGATATCGGACTAAATCTAGATATCTTCCTTTTTGTTTTTGAACTTTACGCAAGAATAGTTTATCTTTCATCTTTGCTAACAGCCAAGTTGCAATATTTTTATTTATGTGCACAGAACTTTTTTTCATATTTTCTACTTAATATCTTATCAGAATCTCTGAAAGAAATTTATATCTGATGTTCCGAGGAATTGGATCATAATTATCGTCATAGAGACATCGAATTACAGCGTGAATTACACTGTGCAACCACAAACGTGCTGTATTTACTGCGATGTTTTTAATTTGTTATTTGATTTTAAACGTACGAACTAAATTACTTTATTATCTTAGAATTGATCTCATATAAGATAGAGAATGTCACCTATACATACATTATCTTCTGTCCTTGCAATCTTCATATTAAAACATACTATTAAAAGAAACGCTTTTCAATACCTTTTAAATTATACCTTTATCTACTTTCCATTCAGCATTTAATTTACTCACCCTTTCCTTAAAACTCAGGCATTAAAATGACATTTTAAATATTCTTCACGAATTTTACATATTCGTGAAGAATGTCTCGAACATCTTTAAAAAGTGCTGCACAGTTTTTAAACAGTTTCTATCAAAAAATTCACATCGTACAATTTTCCTATATTTTATTTTTATATTTATATTTTAATAATTTCACTTGTCTTTTCGAACACTTCCAACGAATCTTCTACTCAAGCTGTGACGATGTATCGAGCGGCCGTCGTTTCTCTCATTACGTTTTTCCTCGGTTATGTAAGAACCGATCGATGCGATCAGGATGTTTAAAACGCTTCTTTAACGATAAAGAAGATAATCGTTTCCAAGCAAGAACGAACGATTTTTATATCACGCACGACGCAGGGAATTTTTACTGTTGTATTATCAAGAATTAAAAAAAAAATAACGAGTGTAAATCATATTACGTTCGCGAACGAGAGACCATCGAAGAGGAAAATTCACGAACTAAGTATTATTCTCCTTTTGTAGCTTGTTTTATTAACGATTCGCTTAGGAAGGTTACTCTTTGTACTATTGGTATATATACAGAGCTAAGAATATTCCATGTAGTTACTTTGTGCTTGGTTTATCGCGTTTCTTAGTGCCTAAATTGCAACATAGGCGTGAATTCCACTTCTGAATTAATTTGTGGCAACGTCGAAAATCTTTCAATGTAATACTGCGTTCTGTGCAATAATTTTCATCTTTTCACCTAAAGTTCTTTTTCCTCTGTATTAAAATATTTCTTTTTTTAAAGTGGCTGAAAAATAAAGCGAATTACGGCCAAAAAATAAAAACCATCAAATAGACCGAAAAAGTAACAAAAAAAAAAACATATTTACATCGTGTTTTCTTTAACGTGGCGATCTTCGTGTACTCTTAGATTTTTGGGTAAACGAAGTGTTCACGTTCGCGCGACAGCATTGTCTTTAAAACTGTTATCTGTTCGTGGAAAAGCGCGACTGACATATTCTTGGCGATTCCACAAAGGAACCGACGTTAATTTCGCGATAAAGAGGAACGTACGAACCGAAGATTCGGATTGTTCGTCCGTGCGCGTTATTTGCATTCCACCAGAGGGATTTCTAGGTAAAACGATCTCACGGAGGTACCCTGGAAGCCGAGCGCACAGGAAGTTTGGAAAGTCGACGTTTACTGCCGACGCTAAATATTTTGTCTGCGTGCTTTCCGACGTCGACGATTTATAAAATATATGGCACGAAGTATAGCACTCGTAATACTCGTTACTCGTGATATTTAATGAGCGAAAGAGATCTGTGCTTAATAATGTTCGTATTAACGTTTGCACCAATGTTCTATTTTTTCCCATAGTTTTCATAAAACATTAAACTCGCATAAACATGCACGCTCTATCAACTATATACTTTTTTAATTAAAATTGTTTCCTTTTCTCCTAACAACTTGACAACTCCATAATTACTTCTCACGACTAATGTGTCTAGTAATATTGTACCTCATTCGTCGAACTAGCATGCGTGAAAATCCAAACGCAAATGAAGGAGAAAGGAGCGAGAAGCGAAATTCTTCATTTAATTCACAAGTACATCAACCGACAGCTCCAGTTCAATACGAAATAATGATCGGTTGTATACTCTCGTTATGACAACTTGTACAGAAATTATGGACGCGTTCCATCCGTTAAAAAAGTGGCAAATTTCCTACGACTAGCTTTTATCATTTAATCGAAAACAATTTTCTTGTAGCTCTGTAAACAATCTTCTATCACTGAACGGTGCTTGGAGGAAAAATTGTTTGAAAATAACATCTCAGAAATTAAATACCGAGCGATAATTCTAATAATAAACTGTTCGATGATATTCCAATGCACTTGTTACATTTAGCAGACAACATTCAACTGTACGAAGTTTTTTTTAGCTGACGATTTCGCGTGACTCATCGAAATCATGCATATTGCATATAAATTATAAATACGTATGAAAGATACTTCGATGGTTGTCAAGTCGACATTTTCAATGCAGACGAAGACGCTGTCTGACTCATTTAACGCGTTTTCTATTAAGAATATTAAATGCCAAAGGACGGTCAAACGTATCGTCTAATCGTGAAAATGAAGATGAAAGTGGTACCGATGCATAGACGTTATTTTTCGTAGTTTATAATACTTTAAATTTATGCGCACAAGGGTTTTTTGTACCGATTGTTATTTTGCCCTAATTTTTATATCGTATTCAGTCACGAATATTTCATCATGAAAATTTCAACTGACGCTAGAAAAATTCGAGTACAATGTAATCAAACTATTTGTCATAAATTAAGAAAAAATTCGGATTAAACTCGGTTTATTTCAGATATCTTTTATAATCCTTTCAGAAAGTTGATTATAAGATAACTTTATTTTTTCGACCCTTTTTTTGTACGAACGGTGCAAAGAATATTGCAGAAGATTAATCAAGACCATATAACATCGATGATATATCTTTGTAAAGAGAAAATTCGATAGAAATCGAAATCTAAATCCCGAACATAGTATTATGAAAGGAAAAACGAAGAATCGATGTTAAAAAAAAAAGATTCCGAATTATGCAGGGGAAACTTTCGTTAACGAGCAGAGCAGCAAATAATCGTAACAGTACATCTTTAAATCAAAAACGCCATAAATAAATATTCATTGTCGTAATTACCAATAATTTCATTCTGATTAGATGAAATGTCTTTCTCCGTTGAATCTCACCTTTCTTCTCTTTAGCACTAATGATGACTTTAAACAATGTGACGATCCACTTTTTACATTCCTACCATCATTTACAAGATTCTGCCCTGTTCAAGTAAATTTCCACGATATTCAGAGAAATCACAAAATTCTTCATCGCGAAACAGATTGTTCGCTGTTTCCATACTCCAGCTACAATTCACTTGGACATTTGAACTACACTATGCATTTAACGAGGTGAACGCACTTGTCAGTCAGAAAGTTCATGAACCGACAGTTCGGAAGAATCCAGCGTTTGATGATCGCGTTTCGATCGATTCGTCGACTGATCGATTATGTGTCTGACTGACTGACTTACTGACTGACTGACTGACCAACGATTGTGACTTGCCGACGATCTTCCAACCGCGAACAGGTGGGGAAGGAAGTGGGGGTGATTCCTCGGAGAACGAAAGTACTTGTCTCGCATTTAATTGTTTGAGAGCGATCGGTGTACCGAGGAAAGACGCGGAGAATGGAATGACGAGAAAGTGCAGGAAATATCATTAAATGGCAGAAATTGTATCTTGTATCGCGATAAGCAGAATATAGATATACGTTTAATCGTAAGAATCTCTACTTGTGAAATCAAAGTAATCATTTCGCGTTTACTGTGAACTTTGTAGAACGTGTAGATAGAATGTGTAGAAATGTATCGAATGAAAGTAAAGTTATTCTTGGCTTAAGATACAGACATCGTCGCCTGACGCAATTGTTTGGAAGATAATAAATAACGTAAATAAAAAGAACGATATCTTCGTTGGTAGACGATGAATGTAACACAGATATATAGTAGCAATATATAGAAATAATACGAGTAAACAAGTTCATTTTTCCTTTTGATCAACGTATAACATTTTAGCGATACGCCAATCAGAAGAGAATTCATATGACTTGTAACCTACAGTCATTTCTACGAATCAGTCAGAACGTTGAAAAAGCCTGAGAATGGAGTATTGGATCGTTCCACGTTACGTTCGATTACTGAAATATCCTAATTACATCAGAGTGACGAGTATACGAAAACGGAAACTCGTGCGATTTAAAGTCTTCGTTTCGGAGCTGTAATTAGTCGGTCACTTTCTTTTTTTGGTCAATTTTCTTCCCTTTTTTGACCGTCTCTCATCTGCGAACGGGCAAAATTAATTGAAATCTCCGGACGAGATTGTAATTCGATGCTCGGACCGACAAAAACTGACAAGTTGGAAAAGGGAATTGTTCGGTGCGGCTGTTCCACTGTTTTCTCAATTTTCATCCTGAAAATCTGCAGTTTCGCCGTTGTCCTCGTTTCCATTTTGTTCTTTTTTAATTGTTTAAATTTAACGAGCTTCCAGCTTCAAACGCGACAGCATCACTTTTTCACAAGGTTTTTCGACGAAACATTTTTGTTCATTCTCTGAAAAGCTCCAAAAATTATATTTCCTCTGTTTTCAAATCCAATACGAATATATCATTGAATAAATGAGAAGCTTTCAAGATGTTTTAAAATTTAAATACCATTAAATAAATACATAATACCAATACATAAAATAAAATTAAAATAGGTTTACATCCTGTAAAGGAACAAAGAAGATAAAAAACAATCGACCTCCATCGTTTCCAGAATTTTACGTATAACAATCTGTGCCTTTTATTTCCTCTACATTGTCATGTACGACACGCAGTAAGAACTGAGAATATATTTTTCCACGTATGGTCGATTATAACGAATTATGGTTATCCTAATAAATTATTGTACACGCGTGTATCTTATTTTACTATTTATACAAATCAATTTAAAAAACGCGATATAATTTGCCAAATTATTTTTGGGTCACTGATATAAAATCTATTTCGTAATTACGTATTTTATTTAAAAATGGAATATATTTATATATTCTTCAAGTGTCTAGTGTAAACAAGCTATACAATCATGATTAAATAATCCCAAGTTATGAATAATTCTAATAATTCCAACCAATCACGAGTATTAATCAATCGAAATTACTAATTTACATACGCGATTAATTCGTACAAACTATAAATCTATGTATAAAGCAGAATGAAGATGAGATATTAATCTGTATATACTTAATCTCGTCCTTAACTATTTTACAAGATATCGTTACAAATAATATTTAATAAAATCGTACAAAAGTATAAATTACGTACTCTATACGTATATTACATTGTTATTGGAAATTTACAATCACATATTGCACGATATAGGTTCATAAACATATATATTGCTTGTCAATTAGACGAAATGTTTTGTAGTAATATTTATACAATTTTATTTTATAAACACACTTTTATGTTTGAATATTTACGTTACTAACAAATTTTGATGTCAACGTATAAAAGCGAATAAAAAAGAGATTCTCGATTTAAAACTACTAAAACGAAAACTAAATGGTCAAAAGAACGGTAGAAAATTAATTTTTCAGTCGCTTCAGATATTTCATATAAATTCTTTCGAATATTCACCAGAGTAAGCTTCGAAAAATACAAATAAAAGGAACAAGTCTCTTTTCATATTTTTTATCTTATGCTTCGTGTGCGTTGAGACATAAAAGAAAAATATATAAACGCTATATCTGTTTCCTACGTTAATTCCACAATTGAAATCTTACGCGCATGTTCATACTTTATATAAAAAAAATACGCTTCTATCTATGTATACTATAATAGCATTTCTTTCGTTGTAAAATTATGGGGTAATTGTGAGAGAGATATTTCCTCACGTCTATTAGTTTTTAAAGGTATACACATTATCGTACATTGCACATGAACCGAGCCTATTTCCCCACAATGTGGGACATGGTGTAGTGTTGAAAAGAAGGTACTTTCAAAAATCGAAAGTACTACGCTCTACGTATGCAGTCTAACCTACTTTCCACGCGGCAATTACAATGAAATAAACGAATTAACTGCGTACGGATAATCACTTGTACAGCTGCGTTTGAAACGAAACTCTACGCCTATTTTAACGTTATACGTACAGGATGTCTTTTTCGTAATTTCTCGGAACAAAAATTGTCTACATTTTGTGAGTCGATATTAATTTCCACATAGAAATAAATACGTGGAAATTTTGCGTGTTTCATTTGCGTTTTATTTAAATTTTTATTTTTGTTTGAATAAAATAAATATCATCTATCTTATGTCGCTTTTTCCTGTAGTGAAACGAAGTTAGATTTTCTAAATCCCAAGTAGTTGATATATTCATAAATAATGATCGATTTTATGATTTTAAATTCGAGAAAGAAACAAGAAGATACGAAGAAAAAGGTGAAAATATGGATATACTTCAAGATTTGTCTAACTTTTCAATTAATGTTTACTTTCCTCCGTTTGATTATTCTATTCTTACTATTCAAACAATTACAGCATCGGTTTCCCCCATTTCATTATTGATGATCAAGGAAACGTTAAATCTGTTTTGTTTCAAATGCATAATAAATCTTGCGAATTTCAGACACATCTATTAATCTATTTATATCATACTTCTTTTCAATTGCCTAGAAATTATGATAAATGATTCTCCGATTATTTCTACAAAAACATATTTCCTTATAAATAATAAGTCTATGATATAGTCGATATACGTGAAAAAGTTACTACAATTAAGGACTATTGAAACATTTGTATCTACTAAAATAATGTTTTATTCATCACATGAAAAAAGATATAGAAAAATATGCAAAGTAAGTATCATCAACATTACTTTAAAGCTTTATTATATGTATATCTCCATTATGTACGAGATCGATATAAACAAAAATTCTATTAAATAGAACTTATTCACCTGCAAAGAACCACATCTATTACCACCATATCTAGAACCACAACCAATACTCGGCTCTCAATTAGATCAATCAATTCCTATCAATAATTTTTCACCGTTGAATTTCTGCAAGAATAGAATATATGGTATATCCATCGAAATCTATCGAACGTCTGAAGAATTAATTTCCAATCAGGAAAATTTTTTAGGAGATCCGATATACACATGCATAGACAAATAACTGAAAATCGTATATCGAAAATATACATATTAATAACGTGATGTTTCTCGTTGATGAACATCATCACGTGGACGCACATATTGTCTCTTCCCTCCCTTTGAACTCATTTTCTTCGTGTTGGCACCGGGATGGTAGTTGGCGAAGTTGTCACGGATCGACAACTGGACGAGTCGTAGGTTTAATCGATCACCAGTTGTCGAAATGATCCATCCAAACCGAACAAATCGTCATGAGTCTTTGGTTTTCCTGGCCGAAGCGCCTCGTTTGCTTTCACTGACTCCTGCTCCGCGAACCAAGGACCGTATTCTTCTAATTTCTTCACCCAGGTTTCTAAAAGAGGAACAAACGATGACTTTTGCTCGATCACTGGAGCTCGATAAAATAAATTTGATGATACATTTGACGGTACGATTTATTATCTGACACGTTGACAGACGTGTTTATGTTGAAACGTTGCAACAGGTGTCTCTGTATTGTATATGATATAATAGAGAAACGGGCAATAGTCCACGTAAAGTGGTATTGAATTTTTAGTAAAATATATGGACTTTTCTTATTTGACCATTCCGGTTTGAGCAATCGTATGAAATACGTAGATCATTTCTCGTAATACTAATTCCACCACGAGTCTCTGATCAGGATGCGTCGTTATTCGACAAGTAGAAAAAATTTGGAAAAATTTCGCTTCTGTTACAAGTAGATTGCGGATACATATGCGAGAATTCGTACGTTCTTCACGTACTTAGTCAAAGTGATGGAAATTACGCGGGAACTTACTTGATCCATAAAATGTTACAATAAATACAATACAGAAATACACAATATGTATTTCTGCATATCATCTGCGTTGTATTTTCATTTTACTAATTTTATACGTATACTCTATTTTCAAGCTTCGTTTCATTTGTGCAATTTTCAAATAAAAAGAGGCTCTCGATTGCCGTAACCTGAGAAAGATAATCGTCATCGTACCATGAATAGCTTGAATTGGTCCAGCATCGCCGCCGTATTCGCTCGGTAATATCTCCCTAGGAATATAATCGTACAAAGTCTTCAAGTCGCTGTGCATGAAGATTCTGTTGCGAATTTTCTCCTTAATGAATGGCTTCACGAAATTGACGATAGTATCGACTAGAGGGCTAACATTCACCACATGCACCTCCTTTAACTTCACTGGGTAGGCTTCTTGAACACAAACCAGGAACTTCTTCACGAGAGCTGGTGTGAATTTTGCAAAGTGGGATGGAGTAGCGACACTAGCATCCAGTATATACACGTCCCCCGCCACACCAACCAATTCTTCCTTCAGACGCACATCGCCGATCATCAGAACCAGTTTCATCACTTCGGCTACGTTTGGAGTTGGTAAGTCCTTATCGATTCCTCTCATAATTATTACTCGTCGTCCGTTTTCCGTCAAACCCGGCAATGGAGGCACTTGACTGCAAATGCAACAGTTTCTTGAAATATATATTTATTTCAATTATCGCAGCTTTAGAGTTTATGTTAGGTTGTCCCGAAAGTTTCTTTCCTCTTGTAAGGAAATAATAGACGCACAATCTCTTTTCGTTTCATATTATTTTATTCGATCGTGTACGATCGATTTTGTTCTATTTCTATTATTACGATCATACGTGATTCGACAAAAATAATATAAAACAGAGAATGTGGTGCGTCCATTATTTCCTTACAAGACGAAAGAAACTTTCGGGACAACCTAATAGATCCGGATCGTACACGTTTATAAATCATCCATGCAATATTAAAATAATTCACTTGGATAAAAGAAAGTTAAACTGGTGAAGGAGCATTGTTCGAAGAACTCGGTTTTCCCAATTTATCGTTATTATTATTTTCCATTATCTAATTACAGAATGTAAAAGGAACGAATACAGTCGAACAAATAATTAAAGTAGAGTAATTAACTTTCTTCGTCTTCCACGTACATGCTTGTTTGATATCAGGCATTTTCGAAATTTTTACGAAAAAAGAAGAGCGAAATGCGAGCAACTGGACTGAAGTAATTAATTTCTCTTAGTTTTTGTACGAACATACGCTCGAACGTTGGGAGAACAGTGTTCACCTCCCTTTTAATTCTTTGTTACGAAAGTCGAGCTTAGCAACGAACAGTCGGGGTTTATTAAAACGAATCAGAACTTTTCTCGTTATACCATGTAAATTTGCTCGCGGAAAGTTTCTTATTTGGCTCGCGGTTCGCGTTAATGGTGTCATGGAAATTACCCGTGCTCGCCGAATTAGAAAATTTTCTATTTCAAGGACACAATAGCGTTGCTTGCAGAGTCACTACCTTGTCAGGTCTTCCGAGTTTTACGAATATCACACGTACTATGGAATAAATTTTAACCAGACGAACAAAACAAATAAGTAGAATATATAACAATAAATAACAAATATACAATATATATACGATTATGCAAGAAATTATGAATATCGCATAATTATGAAAAGAAGTCGCGACAATGTTTTTTAATAGTTTGTAGCAATAGAAAAAAAGCTTACATAATTTTAGTAACATCTCTCAATTCCGATTTGGTGATGTCTCGGTTAGTAAAGAACTCCGGGATCGCTGTCCTCATCGTGAAATACATGTCCAGCTTTGTTTTGCATTTTTCCAAGGAAAACTTGGAGCCACGAAGAAACGTCATTAGCCTGTAATCGTCTAAAACGAGGAAAGATGTCTTCTAAGCAGACAGTCATCGAATAATCGTGATCTACGTATATTCATCATATACTAAAAATATGGTAATTACGTATAAGTTATTAACTACTTTAATAAAAGTCCACATAATCGTCGTAATTAATTATTTTACATTTGCGTTACGTTTCGAACTCTACTTTTCTTTTTGCATTAGATACTTGATAATTAAAATCAAACAAAAGTAGGTATTTCTCTTCCTTTGCTTTAAACTCTTCATTTCTTAATTGCGTCTTCCGTTTCTTTTTCTACTACTTAGTTCCTTCTATCGAAATACGTCTGTATTAAATGTCGAACTGAGCACAAATTTTAGGACATGTCAATTAACCACGTTAACGAGAAGTATCGTACGAATGCGATTACCATCGAACTCAGGTAAGTGCGGTTGTTTGCTGAGCCATTCTTTGATGACTTCGACGTCTTTGTCGCGTGTCGCAACATTTTCGTTCAGCTCCACGCGAATCTGTTTCGACATCTCCTCCGTCGGTTGAATCAGCAACATCTGAAAATCAATTGCGGTTAAAGTAGTACAAACTAATCTCAAATAATCGTAAAAATCTCAGTTTCTGGAATTTACAATCTAGTTTCCTTTATAAGAAGAGAGACCATAATATTAGTTCTAATTTTTGCAGGCCCTGAAAAATTAACATTTCAGTTATCTTTCGAACGTTCGAACGAATAATACCCAGGCTTTGTCAAACTTGTAGATTCAAGTACCTACACACAAAATTGAAGTATCCATCAGTTTCATCGCGATCGTATTAAACACGAAGGAAAGATAAATATAAATATACGAATGCGGAAATAAATTACAACAGTGAGATACCTTCCAGTTTTTCATAAAAATAGATTCTAATAGTACAATATTCGAAACATACAGATAAAAAGGACGTTTAAATAATTGTTATAAACAACATAAAACGACGACTTTTAATAAAATCAGAATAACGAGTAATTGGCTATAAGAAACGAATCTGTAATGCCACGAAGTTCACGCCGTTATCGAAAGATGACACACAGTCTCTGCCACTGCTTGTTTCCATAATTTGTTACACGCGAGTTTGTCGAAACGTAATCGCACTGCAGTGGTAAAATGATCGATCTTCCCTACGTTCTTACCATGGCTAAGAAAGGAAGTTAATTTATGACAGATAACTAGATATGACATCGTATGACAACCTTAAGTATGCTAATTGTGACATCCACTGTGTTCTTGCATGCGGAACGATCATTTGCGCAATTAATTGGAAAATGCACGTGTTTCCTGTACGCTCTCAACGTTTGAACATTCAACGAATAATCAACGACGAAAATAATGTAACGAAATAAAAATGAAGCAAAAGACGAAGGGACGAAATTCTTTAATAATCAATCAACCAAACCCTGCAACTTACTCTACTAAGCATAATTTGTCGAACAGAAATTCTGAGAACGTGAAATGTTCTGTCGTTTAACTCTTCTTTCTAATATAATCTCGTGCATCGTAAAATTATGATATAAATAAGAAGTTTGATAGAATAGTTGAAACGAGAAGAAAATCATCGTTCGAACGACCTACATATGTATAATAAAGGTGATATTCTTGCCGTGGTACTGTTTCACGCGCAACAGGCAATGCACGCTGTAACAAGTTACGCAAATATCCGACGTACACATCGTTCTTATGCGAGAAATTAATGCTGACCAGAAGCGGCTTGCCTAACGCTAAACTTTCTCTACCTCGTCACGGTTGACCGAAAGCAATCCGCGTGTTTCGCTATTTCTTCTGAGAAGGAAAAGTGATCGACAGCGCTCGCTATTTGTTCTCGTGCTTCTTCTTCGTCGTCTTTCGTCAACTTACTCTTGTTCGATCTGAAATTGAAGTCACGCGTGATCTTTGCGTAGCGTATTATGAATATGAATCTGTTGGTCGCGTTACTTTGTAAATAGGTAGATAGAGCAATATATCACGCTGTTTCATGGCGAACGTTTATCCGCAGTTTGATAGTCGATCGAGAACTATATTATTTAATGGTGAATTTGTAATATCAATGTTTATTTCTCAAATTACGATAGATTATTAGAAAATTTTATATCGCTGAGGGTTATTTTAAAATTAATTACACGTTATCTTATTTAATCTGCTCGTTGCTCGTGATCGCGCGACTACGTATTTAGGTTTCGTCAACTGGCACGTTATTTTCATCGAAGTCTGTCTATTGAAGATATTGTACTAATCGAAAATATAGGCAAATGAAAAGATATAATTCGAAATGTATAAGAATAGAAAAGAAGAGAAATAAATTTGAATAAATTGTGAAAGTTTATGTACACAGATGACTAAAGTGAATGGTTCTAAGAAGCGTGCATGTTTCAAAACACTCGTAAACGAATAACTGTAAAGGGAAAAGGATATTAAGCGATGTTGCAGGATATATGTAAATGTTTCTATTAAGATAGTTGACCACGGATTTAGTTATTTTAAATTATGGAAAGTGATCGGAAATTAATGAAAGTAATTGCCTAATAATATTCGTATAAATCCAATCAAGTTCCTTTTGTAAGGTCATGAGACCGAAAAATAAAATATAATAATAAGATACTCACGTAAATACGTTAGAGAAGCATTAAATTAAAATGGAACTATTACTCTAAAATAAGAAGAAGAGAAAAATCATGTCTGCGACCCTCAATGTTATTTATTCATAAATATATTCTCAATTCGTTTTTGCTACATCTCTTTGAAACATGACGTTGTAAATAAAATAGACACATCGCCAAAATGTTGTTTTATCAAATTTAATTTGAAGAATTTAAGCTTTCATTTAAAAACACGATACGTTAAAAGTCGATCGCTTCTGTTGTTCAGTTAAATGAAATAAAATGACAAGGAAATGAATCAGCTGACAAAAACGTTGCAAAAACAAAAACGTTTTTGCTTATGTATCGATGAATTACCGTTTGATGCTATTTTTAGTCGCGAATAAAGCATTGAACAGCGACAAGAGTGAACATCCTTCTAAGTCAATTTATTCGTCACGTTACATTACTACAATGTCACACGTTCAATGAAACTGTGAATGGCTGACGACGTCCTAGAATCCACAATGGATAAATAAAATAAATCAATAAATAGCAAACAATCTGCTCGTTTAAGTGTCTAACTTGGAACTTTTTTACCTACTTTTTATATAGGTAAATGCTTAAATAAGAATTCGCGAATCAGTCAATCCTTGTATCATAGTGTATCTTTAAAACAAAGACTAAGATGAAAAATCGCATGTTCCGTGCTCCTTATTTATTTCTGACCTGACGATTGCATAATTTTTTCTCGCGTGATAATAAGTTTCAAGGAATCGTTTGATCCATTTTTAAATTCATCGTATTGATGCATTTGCATTGATGCATTTAGAACAAAGTTCTTTTTTAAGCAAATGACGAAAGAACGAAATAACAAGAAAAGAGGAATAATAACCAACGGATGGTATCGTAAATTATAAAATACATGGTTTAATATTTATACAACAGCAGAAAATGTACGTATCGTAATTTCATTTGGCAATAACTGGATATTTATTCTTCACGCGCATTAGCGTCGATATGATGGATAATTCTTGATAAATTATCAATAATAATATTTCCGTGCAAGAATTACACGTTTGATTCATATGCCAATGGAAACATTTCAATATGAGTCATACAATCGTTTAATAAACGGATAGACAGGTATACGCATACTTTTTCTTAACGAAAGAACACTTTCGGCTTACATTTACGAAATATGTGTGTGCTAAGAAAGAGGAATTACATAAAAATGAAATAGCTATGTTTCGAAACTGTAAATTTCTACGAAATTTATTTCATGAAATTAAGAAAGACGTAAAGTCTTTCACTTTTACTAGAACGAAATTACAAGATATTTATTATAATTGTAATTGTAAACACGTCTTACGAAAAATTTGCTACCATAAACATTAGCTTTATAAAATTTACGTCCGTGGAACGCGAATCGCAGTGTTTACGAATTTGTTTCATTTGTAATCCATTTACTTTTTCCTTTTCAAAACGCGAATCCGCGAGGTGTATTTTTAACAATTTCGCCTTAATAAATTTTATTTTGAGAAATCTATTCAAAGTTTACTCGTGTTGAAGCGTCTGCTTGAAATTTACGTTTACAAGAATTACGTGTGCGAAACGTTTAAGGAATTTATATTACATTTATTTAAAATTTAGGTTTCCTTTTCCAATTTATATTAACGATTAAAATTCATACCAAGGATTTTGAACATTTTTACCTTTGATATCGAAGAAAATAGACTCTAAATCCTTATTTGCAATATAATAGTTCTCTTCTATATTTACGAAACGCGCTACGAAGAACCATGAAAGCATTTAATTTATCGTTACCTCGTACTGTATACAAACACAATATAAAATGACATGTGTGTAAATCAGCATGAATGCTTGCACCGAGAATGAATTATTCATTCTATGGAAGAAATTTTCAAATGCATACAAAGCATTTATATACAGATGTTATTTATTCTTTGTGTAATCAAGCGAAAACACAACAAACGTTTACGTTTAACACGAAATATTGTCGCACATCTAAATCGAACATTGATCGAACTTCCAACTCTTCAATTTCTGAATCATAATTGAGATCTAGAATATTTTTTTAAACCGATAGGAAGATTTTTGACACTAATATAAACAGTGACTTTTAAATGATAAAGATACATAGTAGCACATCTATGTATAGTAATACGTAACAATATACGTAGTAATATGTAGTAAATATATAATTATTATTATCTTTTAAGAGATAATATAAATTTGCTTTTTCTTGGTTTCCTGAAGAGTTGGTGCTATTTTTAATTTGTACACATTGGTTATATTCCAATACTGTTGCCGCAAGTGGACCAGTGTCAGGATATCTATATAGACATACCTAAAAGACAAAAATTATTGGAGATCACGATATCCTACACTGCAACAGTGTTTCCTGTAGCTAGGTAATACTTTGATATTAATTCTACCTTTATAAAAAATAAACTAAGAAGTTTTAATAAAAAATTACTGCCAAAATTTTTTTCAACAGATCAACCTTTTCCAACATTTGCGATAAAAAATTCAACCAATAATTTCAACTAGTTTGCTAATATCCCATTAGAGCTACTACTAATACTATGAATAAAAATGGTGAAACTCTGAAAGCTAAATTCACGGTGATTTACATGGTTGTCAGAATACCATTGGACTCACTGGATGATCTAGTGGCATTACAGGAAAACAAGGATCGACCTCGTTTTTCATTTAAAGAGATATTGTTGTGCAGTACAAAAACTATATAGCACGTTGCCAAAGACTGTCCTTGATAAAACCTGAAATTGGGTAACGATGGTTGGAAAGGCGACTCGTGAACGTGACAAAAAGTAAAGAAAGTACTGGTCATATTCTATTGAGATTTGTCGGATCGATCTGCCGCTTCCTTTCGATCCTTGCTTCGTGAAATATTACAAATGCAAACAATTTTCGTTACAGGTCAGAATATCGCTACAATAATATTAATAGCGACTCGGTTGATATTGTTGGTTGAATCTTATAATTCTTACGAAAGTTTGGTTTGCGAAAAAAAAATATCAACGGCTGAAATCCTTTAATGGGAAATGCAAGGATCTATGTTATTTGCTGAAAGCTCGAAGCTTCAAATTATTAGAAATTTTCCAATAGACGTTTAGACGACGTCGTGGACTACGGTTGCTTGGGAAGATGAGAAGAAAGTTTAAAGTTTAAAAAACGAAGATCAATATTGAAAGAGTCGAAAACGTAGAGTACGTCGAGAAAGGAAGAAGAAAGTTGCTGAATATCGTGCGATCATCATTGCTAAAAGTTTCTAATCGACGAACGGAAGATGTTAATCAGAGAGGAAAAAAAATCAAAATTGTTGAAAATCAGTAAGAACGCTTCTAATAAAATTGAAATATTTCTACAAGCGATATCGGTCGAGAAATAAAAATGGAAACTTTTGGACGTAAATATCGAGAATCTTCGATTTGTCAGGGCCATTTCATCCGAGGAAAAATTCAATGTTGCTGAACGACCGCGAAAACTTTACTCTCTTTCGTTTTCTTCTTCTTCTTGTCAGTGCGTAAATAACCCAGCGAAACAATTACGGCTACGCGTATGATCTAATCGTAAGATGATAATGATCGGAATTAAGGCAAAACAGGAACAGGAAGATGGCCGATCGGAAAGAGAAACGCACGTCTTCGTGCTTCTTTTATATCTTCTTTTAATATCTGCTTCTCTTTCACTGACATTTATTCTAACCGACCTTTGCGTGGAAATCCTTGTGCAATTTGGTCACAGCTGATTGTTTGCAGATTATAAACGGTAACGTATCGGTTGTTTGAGATGCTAATGTGGATTAGGCTCGTAACGAAGAGCCGTTATGGTGCAATGAATTTTGTTCGAGCCAAACGATGAGCACGAAATCAAAGGGAAAGCTTAAAACGTGATTTCGAAACGTGGAAGTTCTTTGCTACGTAAGCGGGAATCGCGATTATCGTAAAACTGCTGAAAATGTAAACCTCACTTTCGCGGAGAAACCACGCTTGCTTTCTCGCGGAACGATTTTGCGATGGGAAACTGAAATTGCTTTTCGATTCGAGTAGCTTTTAAATCTCTAGTCTAGTGTCTCGAAACTTTCGAATTACGTTTTAACTTCCATAGCTTTTGGTTCCAATTACACTCGACTTACGGTTCAAAGTATACACAAGGTATCTACGCTGCGGTATTTTTTTAACGTCATATCGCTTTTCAATTGTTAGAAATTTTGTAATTGTCGTGGAATCTAAGGATCATCTTAGATATTAACAATTTTAGTACGAACGTATTTTTAGATGGAAACACTTTGCACATTGAAAAATTCTCAACTTTAGCTAATCCTAATTTTCACACAAAGCGTTCGAAGCGCGGTTGTGATTGTAATTTTTGAATTTTAATCGAACTATTTTCATTTATTTGATTCGATTTAATTTATTCTGATTTAATTTGTTTGATTTATTATTTATATATCGGTTTAATTGAATTTCACTTGGATCTTAATAAATGAATCTATTTCTCAATTCGTAGACCTTACTACTATCTATTTTTTAATTCGCAGCTTTCGATTATTTTTAATATCGCAAAAGACGATCCCAACTCTTTCGTTCTTAATTTACCTACAACTCGTAAAGTCCTCCGTAGGCTCACTAAACTCACTCTCTGAGGATATAACAACTCATCGAAGTTGTCGAAACTACCACTTTAACGAGGGAAAAGCAGAACCTCGAGGATAAGAAACGAGAATCACTTTCACTCTCAATTGACTGTATTTTTAGACCGCTCTTTACGCGATAAAACACCAATAGAACTCTCACCTTTCATTCGTCATTTAGAAAATATCTTTAACACTAATTTCGAAGTCAATCAATGATCTCCGATGATCGTTCGATGTCAGTCAAAATCTTAGAAAGGTCAATAAACCATAGCCACAACCCAGATACAGAACTACTCGCTCAAATCCTACACCTTCGCGCCGTAAAAGAATATTAAAAATTTTAACGTGGCCTAAAACGTGCAATGTACTGCTTAGATGCCATATTGGTAAGCACCATAAATTAAAAAGCGAAGATATTACAAGCGTTATTCTCTAAGATTCACATTTGTACGATTTATTTTCAACAGATAACAGTTGGTTATACGTTTTTTCTTTTTTCTTGGGGGGGGGGGGGGAAAGCCGAATAACAGCTATGTTTGTGATCGATGAAATTGAAAAATTCGCAAAAACTAGAATCGTCAGAGTGGTGAAGATGACCAATTCGTAGTTTCTTCTAGAAATTTCGTAGATTTGCAACAGTGTAAACTTTTCGAAATTTGAATGCTTCCTTACGAAATATACGAATAAAAGTGCTTGTGTTTCACATTGCGTTACAAACTTTCGCCTGTTTTATCCTTCGCTTTAATTTCTTTCATACAAGTTTTATGCTTTTATTCATCGTTTAAAGCGTAGATAAAGTGCGTTAATCAGTTTGGCTTACGAAAGGTGAATTGGCCTCGATTGGCTTCAAAAATAATGCACGTTCGTAATAGGCTTTGCACCCTTACCTTGTATAATAGCGACGAAACGTCGATCCTGAAGACAATGGTACGATGGAATCGGGAAGAACAATCGACGACAACGGTGATAACCAAGTACGACCGGTCACGGAAAGAGAAATGCAAGATACTCGTGTGGCGAACCGAAGAGATGGAGAACGGTCGATGGAGTGGGAACGATTACCTCTTGGACCGGTTCTCCTTTATATCGTGTGATGCCCCACTCTCGCTTTTCTCTCCACGAGTCACACAGAACGAAGAAAACCCGACCACAATCGATACTTGGATGTCCTGCAAGATAGATATGCTGTTAGGGAAGTAGGAAAATACCTTCAATTGTTCTCCATTTTTTGATATTTAATATATCAGGTTTAAAAATACCTCTTCTTTTGTTCGTTATGAAAGTACAATAAGATTCTGTTCGTTGGAGAAGAAATAATATTAGATTGTGACACATCGTTCCTCCTAGATTAAAACTATGAACGTGCAAGTTTTTACTTTCTCGATAGAGAAGCGGAGTAATTTCTTTTGTGCTGTAATTGAAATAGCGGATAAACGATTTCTTCTGTCATTTAATTTTTCCACTGCCAGTTAATATAGCAAGAATTTATTCGCTCTTAATACGATAGGAATTTATTCCCACGAACTATAAGTTTTTATTCGCATAGCAAAAGTTCTTCTTAAAATAAATGGATTTAATCTGGCACTATTTAAAATTTCGTTCGAATAAATGGAGTTCCGTTGCGATTACCTAAATAAATTCTTCTGAATTAATGCATGCGCCATGGATTCGTTCGGTATAAAGCAAATTTATTTTGTCAACCAAATGTTAGGAACGAAATTAGTCCTCCTGAAAATACAAGCAATTTTAAGTCGTTCACATTGAGAAAACATCATTCCATTCAAGTGGAACTGCATATTTTTATCTTAAATAATTCTTATGGTCCTTGTCTTCAGTTTCCTTTTGTTCACTTTGAAATTTTTAGTTTTCTCGTCGATGTATTAAAAATGCATTAATTCTTTTCTTCAATAACGAATACTCTTTTATACGTTTTTACGTTGCTCTCTAAACATTTCGTGTTATCTTTTATAATAAACAATCTCCGCGATACAATAACGCAACGGTTGTTTCTTCAGAAATATGCAAATGTCGGAGTTTCAGCAATCAACTGAATATACAGTTTAATACTCGATCAAACCAGATTTTCTTGGAAGCAGCAATGTTGGCTGACAAGCTCTTTTTCCGGTTTTTTTTTTTGTTTCCTGTACTTACTTTAATATGTATCTACATACTTAATCTTTTCTTTTTTTTTTTTTTTACTTACATTACTTACAGAATTTTTTGATATACGTCATCAAAATTTGAGCGCATTTGACGTATACTAAGCCTCGATAAACCTGATTGCCTTACGTAGATCTATAAAAGCACGGAATTTACAAGCGCAACAGAATATAAAGATAAATATCTCGTGGCTGTTGAAATTCGATTTAGTAACCCGGATATATTTTACGAGTTCTTTGAAAATGTGATATCGCGTCAAACGACGACAATACAATTGCAAGTAAGAATTATATGGTTTTTCGTTATTAATTACCATTAACAGATCATTCCTAGCGCATTTGTATGTCAATATGTTATAACAGAATATTAGAAAAAATATTTATCGACATTAATTACATAGTAACTACAAATTATTTTTAAAAAACATCAAATTTATACTATCCTTGCATTTCATCCTCATGTACATAAACATAAATAGAAGATAGTGTTATTCTTGCTTTTCTTGGCATTATTCCTGACGTTGCTCTTTGTACGCATTTCAGACAAATTTTGAGAGTTCCAATAAGAATGTATTTCCCCCGAATAATTAACGTTACGCGTTAATATATCTCACTATCATTTTTTGAAATATTTTGAAATAATACCATATAAAAATATATATGTTGTCTACGTTCTCCAAATTTTATTTTCTTATTGTATATCGTATTATATTTTGGTGCAGTATTTTGTTTGCTATTCTATTCTTATCTATCAGTTTATCGTCATAATATCAATACCATGCGCTTTACGTATACTAATTATTGGTTCTTGCTTTGCAAGTAAAAATTAAATATGATTAATTAGCTGTAAGTTTTTCTCGTTATAAATACCGAAAGTTACATTTGTAGACGGTTAATGACGTACAATTGCAGTTGCGTTATTTGTGACATATGTATGAATATTACTTAAGTTGTAATTACTCGGTATTATTCTTTTTTCTTAGAGTCATTATAATAATGGTAACGTTCGACGATATTGAAAAGATTCTTTACCGAAGAATATACAGTATAGCTATCGCGATGACTAGAAAAATAGTAGCAAGTCGGACAAAAGCTAAAGACGATCATTTTTCTTATGCAACCAAGTAGTAACATCGACGTAAGGTCAGTAAAGCAAAAAACATACGGACGCATGCTAAGGAAATGTTTTGACACTATTAATAGTGATGTAAACTACATTTAAATCTCAATTACAAACGTTCATTTTCATAAAATATTTTTAACGTGTTTGAAGCTAGTAATATTGTTTTCATGATTTAATAGAACGAATATAGTAATTAGGATATCCTGGAAGTTTGTGGTTTTTCGCAAATTAACAAATGCCCGATACGTCGGAAAAAGAAATGGAAACGAACGAGATGATTCAATAATTGGAAAAAAAAAGGAAAGGCAAGTAATGGATAAGGAAAGCAACGTACGAATTTTAGAAACTTGAAATCGAGTAATTACGTAATATAAGACCAGGAAGTAACGTAGCTGCGTGTGGTGTATCGTTTTTTACCCTGATAGTCATCGAAATGCTTTCGAAATTCAACAGTACTGTTATGTTACGTTACATATATGTGCGTTATCCGAATAGTGTTATGGTTTTTTTTTACATATTTTACATACTCTTTTGGTATTATTAGGCTTATACCATGTATTTTGTGCAAAAACATTGAAATGCACAGATGGTGCAATAAATGCCACTTATTGCTGCTACCAAATGTATGTGTGTTACTAGGTCAATTAAAAATTATTGCTGCAATACACGAATTGTAAGCGAAAATAGTCTTGTTATATATTTTAATTTCATGTAATCAGGTTATTGTGTTAATTATATTCAATTTATTTAATTATTACGTTTGATTGGAAAATAACGATATTTTTTCAGTTTATTGCAATTCACTTTTCCTTCCTCTGTTTTTATAGATATGTTGAAATCCTCAACTAAATACAAATTATTGATTAGTAACAAAACTAAAAGGTACTTGTTTTAGAAAACAGAATTACGTATAATTACATTTTCAATTGCAATCGTAATATTAAAAATGTTTCTTTCTGTTTTGCTCGATCTGATCCAGAGTTTAAACATTGTGTTAAACTTTCTGAAATTATAGTTCAAACCTGTTTATTACAAACAATATGTAAAATGAAAGAACGTGTTTTAGAGCACTTTTTTATTTATAAAAGAATTCACAATTTTGATCATAACACAAGCACAATTTTTTAAATCAATCAATTGTCATTTATATATCTTTGTTTTATGTTTTGAAATGTTCTACGCTTTACATACCTTGAAATTTCAAGGAAAATAAATTGCAGAAAAAAGACACACACATACAAATGTAATACGAGACAAGACTTAGTTTCATCTCAAAATTCAATTTAGGTGTTTAAAAATAAGGCGATTATTTAATCCATGGACTTCTTTCCTCGTTATTTTTCATGCTTATGTAAAAAACATCCTCATTCTGGGAATTTATTACTAACGAAAAATATCTAGCAAAAATATTAAGAAAAAAAGAAAAGGAGTTGCTCTGGTATGATGACTTAATAATATTTTGCATCATTTAAGGGTACCTTTTCGAATTCGGAATTAGAAATTTACAACTTCATAAGGAGAAAACAAAATTTACAAAAAACAGCAGTCAAAAATTCAGAAATGACGAAGATTTTAACGTTGTTCGTTTTACCCAGGAAAAGTTTGACGCAGTTTCCATACAAGAAAATTAAAAACTAGGGTCATCGATTGTGAGACCAAGGTACTTTTTTTTTAGGAGGTAAGGACAAATGCGCCAATCATCGAGACAATTATTCCAAAGATTGTAGTGAGCTTCTCCGCAATTTTAAAGTTTGCTGAATTCGTATCTGATTCTGGTGATGCATCCCTCTCCTCGATCTTTACTGTTTCCTCCTGCAAGCAAATATTTGCGAATGTTTCAGTATATACATATATATGTTTCAGTTTTATCAACAAAAACGAATGTATCGTAATTGTAAGCGAATCATTTTTAACGTATCAGCTTTTTTTTCTTCTTTTTTTACTTTGGAGCTAGTAGTGAGTTTTAAGAAAAGACAAGAGAGGCGAATATTAAGTTTGGAATGCTATATAAATCATTAAAATGAAGATCAATTGATACATTCGCAATATACAATTTATGTAAAATAAGTATTAAATTTGAAATGAATTAAAATTTATATAAAATGAATATTAAACTTCCAACGAATTAAAATACTTTATTACTATATTATACTATACTATACTATTACTGTACTTTATTAAAATACTTTACCTTGGCATTTAAATCGGCGATATTTTTAACTACTTCGTTCTGTCGAAAAGAAGAAGACAATATTAATCTAATAAGAAGGCTCGGTGAAATAATTTATATAACGATTACGTTATTCATTGATAGGATTACAGAAATGTCGTTTATATAATGCTCGTGCGACACTTTCAATTACTCTGATTAATGAACACGGCAATTTCAATTCTATGTCGGATTTCCGTTTCAAAATCGGGTTCATATTAGCCGAGAAGTATACCTTTCGTTACTTTAAAGTTAATATGTATCTCTAAAAGAGACGAATATTAATTTGCAGTGTTGTTTAAATCATCTGAATGAAGATAAATTGATATATTCGCAATATACAATTCATACAAAATAAATATTAAATTAGAAATGAATTAAAATTCGTATAATATAAAATGAATATTAAACTTCCAACGAATTAAACATCGAACTGTGAATAGTACAAATACCTTGGTATTTATGTCGGCAACATTCTTAACAAGCTCGTTCTGCTGGAAGGAAGAAATCAGCGTTAATTTAATATTAAGGGTGGTTATAACTTGAATTATTTTACATAATATTGAGATTATGTTCCGTAATAACACGATTACAGAAATGACGTTTATATAATGTTCACGCGATGCTTCCAATTGTTCTGATTAATGAAAATGGTGATTCCAACTTTATGTCGGATTTTCGTTTCAAAATCGGATTCGAATTTGCCGAGAGGTATAGTTTTCTATTTAAAAAAATTATATAATGGCCGATAGCAATGATATCAGGATTTATTATCGTATATCGTGAACGATAATAAAATAGAATTAATATAACGTTGTGCACGTATGACTCAGATCTAGCAGTGAAAGTACGTATTTTCCTTTCGCAAACTTATTTAATTCACAGTGTAACGTGAAGTACTGTTTAGAAGACAAAGTATTCTTTTACCTTAACACTCGGAACTTCAGCTTTGTTGCCGTCATCCTGCAACAAAATGTTTATTTTATTGTACAGTGAACTACATTTGATTACCAATAAATACTCTTACGAATGCATAATTATTATAATTATACATTTATAACGTATAATGTATTAGCATGTATCGTAATTTATTTAATCCAGTAATTGGAAAATATAATGAGAAATAATTTGTCACCTGTATTATTAATACAGCAATTCTATTTTTAATGCACCGTTACATTTCTGTTATTATACAGCTTATGTTTGATTTCTATTTTACAAAGATTAAGACCAATCTAACCAATCTAGCTAATACTGGCTGATCTTCACTAATCTGTAACTTTGTTCTGAATAAAAGGAGCTCTTAACGATATATCTAATTTAAAAAAAATCTTTTTTTTAACTCCCAGCTGATATTGTTGAGTTATAGCTACGTTACAGTACTTTGGGTTAGTCGATTTTTATTTATATTTTATGTTTTATGTGATATACATATAATTCAAATTACATAGAATATCTTAAACGCAAAATAGAATTAAACAATCCTTAACATTAAATAATCTAACTCAGACTGTTGTGATTATCTATGATCCAACGATGCCAGGTGTTGAGGTGTTATGTACTTCATTACAATCAATACATAGTAAATAATCTCAATGTAAAAATAAAAAAAGAATATATACTAATATATTTGTATCGTTATGAAAATGATGTTGATGGAAAAATTCCTGTTTCATGTTCTATACCTAATTCCCATTTATCATTTTATAATAAGTAGAACATTTACGTACAGCAAACTGATATTGCAAATCAGAGTTTGTTATGAGAAATGTGTACAAAAAGTTACAAGGCGAATTGCAAAGAAAAAATCCTGGTTTTTACGAAAATCTGGAAAAGAATTCATCACCGTTTGAGGATTTTTTAACTCTATTTTGCTGTGTTTACGTCTACATCATGGAAACTACTTATATTATGATAATTAATTAAATGACTACGAACTAATTAAATCCCATCGTAATAATTAATAATTCATTCGATTTTCAAGTAAATGAGAAAGTTGTTCGCAACTACGAAATTAGTTCAATATTTACATAATCACGCTTATTTACAATTACGATTATATTAATTATCGTAACTTGCAAGTTCCTTGGCCCAACTTTAACTGTGTTTTTTTTATTGTTAACGATTGTATTCCATCGACGTCAACCTCGTTCTCGAAGTATATACAGAGATATATACGAGATATAGTTTCAAGTATCAGTCCCTCCGTCATATTACTTTTCTCATTCGTATATTTTTTCGACACGAATCGTATTTGATATTCAGCCAGGAGTAATACTAAAAGGGAGCTGGTAATTTGAAACGTGGGTGTTACGGTCAACATTACCTTGACAGAAACGTTAACTTAATAAAGTAACAGGTCATATATAGTATGGAAAATTCGATGAATAAATTAGTTTCCACGTTTCCAGTTTATTTATTAACGTCATGCCACTTAAAAGTTTTATATCCACGTGTCTATATTATTTCGATCGTCTTGTAATTACTATCGTTAAATTATTGATTTAGTATTATAGCACTTGACGTTGTACATTATTACAGCATTTAACGTTCCCTGATCGCATCTATCTTCTTGGTTTAGTACAATACTACATTATCGATAGCCACGAATTTCTTTATGATGAACAGTTTGATATAGCAGTTTGTTGTAGAATTTTGTTGTAGTGGTACAAAGTGGTTTTGGTGTAGTGGTACATTCGCCGATTCGAAGGTATCTTTACATACTGTCACATATCGATTGCATACCTGCAGAATGTATGTTGGAAGCATTTTTCTGATATATCTTATACCCGGAAAGGTCATGATTAATTTCAGCTTGTATGGAAACCATGAATTTGAATTACATATAACAAAATGTCGATACGAAGTAGATCCTTTTGTGGAATTCAATATTTTTATTTATATTCTATTATCCTATATATATATATATATATATATATATATATTATCCTATGTATTCTATTTTTAAAACATCGCTTGACAATTTGTATCCTCAATTAAGAATTTTTTGGCTTAAATATGCAATCGTTTTATTTTGTTCTAACAATTTAACCAACTCACATATGGGTGTACGTAGAAACGTATAAAAAGCTATTATACACTTAAAACGATCTCTGTATTACACGCGACAGTTTTACAAGATACCTTGAAGTTCAGAATTCAAATGAGATGATATGACGAGCGAAACTACAGGTATTTGACAGAAGCACAAAAAGATAATTCTCTGTTATTCGTGAAGAAGATAATCTAATTTATCAGTCAGATTACTACTAGACATCCAATTTGTCATTGCTCAAATAAAATTTATTCGATCGTTTACATGCTGATTAGTTTGTTAGATACTGTTCCATTTCTCAAGGATTGCTACGAATATCAAAGGAATTCCCATTTTTTGAAACTCGTTCACGATCATGGAAATTGTTAATCGACGAAAGCGAACGTTATTACTACGGCTACCGTGACATCCCTATTACTACACTGTTTTCTCAGGTTCAATGTCTAGGTTACTATCGAAGAACGCTATTTATACTCGGAAGTGGTTTGTATCAAGTATTCTTAGACAGTTTGAAACTGTCGTCATACCGGTGAATTCGATTCTAACTTTCAACGAACAGTTCACCTCTGTCTCTATCCTTCATTTATTATTATGTACTATCCTTATCGTTCATTTATGATAAACGGGGTACTCAATGCTGCTAATTATACTACTCGTTACTCGTTACTACGTTACCAGCGTAGTCTGTTTTATTTTTCCAAATATTTGATCCTTTTGCAATAAATTATTTTTGACCCATAAAAGATCAATATTGTCTCACCGATTTTTTGGCAGTATCTCGAGACGTTCTTCTCAGGAGGGCCACGTTATGTGGTATGATCTTCAACTGAGTAACCGGAGGCGAGATAACATCATGTCGACGATTTCTGCAGCCTGAGTCCTGACAGCCATTGGCAATGATATGTTTAACGGTAGTTGGAACGTCCCAAATTGTCGTCGCCTCGCGAATCATTTTGGCGGATGGTCCTTGCGCGAAGAATGGTACAGGCTTGCCATCGTGCGGGCAGGCTCCTACCACCACGAGAAGCGTATCCTGCGATGCCTTTTATTATCATTTTATTAACGTCAATAGGTGAGAGTAAATTTTTAAAAGGATATAGAGAAGTAAAACGAAGCAGTACGATTTTAAATTAAAAAATCTAGGAACAGGTGAAAGCGTTGAGATCGTTGTGAATGTGCGTTTCAAAACGTTCAAACGTTTCAAGTGCTTTGAAAAAGTACTCTTTGTTCAAGAGTGTACTAGGGATATCCCAGCGCAAGACAGGAAATCTTCGTATATCGTAATAAATCCTAACAGCAGTGAAAGCGTTAGCAAGTTATCCTTGTGAAGGAAATACCAAATGACTTTTCTCGACTCGATACCATTCGCTTATCGCGAAAACAAAAATTATTATAGAAAAGAAAAAAAAAGAGATAAATTTGTAATCCAATTTTTTAAACGAAATTATTACGCAAAATATGAGTATTATTTCTACTATTTCTTCGTACGTATATTGCCTCGAGGAAACTAAGCGTACAAATATCGTACTTTTCTGATGCATCCTAGATCATCTGGCTTCGTATTTGATAATATCAACGGATAAGGACTTACTATGTACTCGGAAATTAAACCGCACGAATCACAAGCATTACAGATTCCTGCAAAAATTATTTACTTCGCGCTGTAGAAACTCCAATGCTGGATCGAGCTCGCCGGCAGACACCGAAGCGACCAACATGAAGCCTTTCTCGTTTTCAACCGACTTTAGTTCCTCGACCATGTCCACGAAATTGGATCGAAGAAGATGTGATTTGCGAGAGGAAATAGGGTCCTCCGAGGCAGCGGCGTTTCTACCGAGAGATTCCAGCAACGATCGAAACAGAACGAGCCTTATCTTGGAGAACATATCGAACACGTTCCACGCAGCTTCATCTATATTATATATAGCGATTGGAAAATATGTATATTGCATAACTGGTGCTTAGTCGCAATGTTTTCTTCGTGCTGTCAGATTGGCGCGTACGAGAAAAATTGTTTCTTTGAAACGTGAATTTAAAGGGACAATTAAATTTTCAACTGATCAAAGGACAGAAATTGTGTTATAAATTGCACCTACGTATTCGAAAGATTTGCATCAGAAGATTTGTAATTAAAATATCGGAACCTCTTTATTGGTAGCGTCGATAATAAAAATATTTAATAACAAAAAAAACTTCCTGAAACCGGAGAATACTAGCAATTCGAAAGATTCGTATGTTACGTTGTTAAATATCTTATTCAATACCGTATTGTATTAATACAATTAAAATACTCACCGTCTTCTCGAGTGTTTTGTGCAGGCATCAAAGGAAGAACTCGATCGATCGGTTTTCCTAAGTCGATAACGTGCAAGTCACCACGAATTTCCGGCTTTGTTTTATGAACCTCCGGCTTCGCGTTAATCTCATCAATTTCGTCGAAGTCTCTTGAGAAACCTACCGATTCTTCGAATCCGAACAAAGATGGGATAGTGAAGTTCGCGTTGGATAACGTTCCTATTTACGAAAAGATGTTGTCACTAGCAAAAGACTATCGAAGAGCAATACAAAATAGAAAAATATAGACAAATTATTATTTATGCCGAACATCTTGCTACACATTTTGCCAAACATTGTTTCCGAAGATATAAAAGAGCTTGTGCGATTTAAAACAAGTACGTTGAGAAGCAAAGAGACCATGTTAAAAAGACGATGTTATCGCAAGCTGACTATTTTCGTTGAAATAAAGCTCATAAGTGCGTTACGGACAATTATTGGCTTTCCCTCGTTATATCTATATACAGTTACTAATTTACGTGTATAATCTAACACAATATAAATTTACAAAGTACAGCGTTACATAAATTTTAAAGAGCTAAACCTGTAGTCATTCCCTTAACATCTCGAGTCCAAAGTAACAAAGTTACAATGCTTGAACGCAGCAAGTGTTCGCAATCGTGTTTCTTGTCCCTATTGCCGGAGATTAGTGCATCGTCCAAAGAGAACCTCGCCTTGTCCGCTTGGATGTTGTTACAACTCTAAAATAAATTCCAATTTTTCAATCGGATCAATAATAGAGTCGATGACAATACGCTTTTGCCCGTCTTTGACTTTTCCCATTTCATTAACATTAAATTTAACGTTTGATTTCTGAATTAAACGATGTTCGCAATTGCTAATTAGTAAAATTCACGTATAAAGCGCAAGATAAATTGACGAGTTTGTAAACTCGATTTTCTTCAAATCAAGTCTCTCTGACACAATTTTGTTATACTTGATTTTAGCCTTATTTTATCCTATAGAATATCCCTCTCGCCTCGTGATGTGTTCTTGCTTGTTTGTTTAATTATTTACTTATCCAATTATTAGAATTACGTCAGCGCGTCATAACTGACACGAAATCATACCTGAAGCATCCCTTCAACGGAAAACAGGCGCGAAGCCTTGAAATTCTTCCAGAAATCTTCCTGATTTTGGCCCGGATCAGCGATGATCACAACGACATTCCGCGGAGTAGAACTCGAAATCGTTTCGATAGCCATTGCTTCTTTTACAAAATTAGAGTCCTTGATTCTCGGCAGATGCGCGTCGCTTTCAATATTCTCTATGGCAAAACCTAATCTTCTCTCGCGTGTCGTATCCGCAGGACTCGTTTGGTCGATGGTCTTCGTTGATAACTTTGTGTCCGAAATTTGCAAGCCTTTGTCGGTACCGGTCACTTCCGTTTTCGTACTAGAGACGTGATCCACCGTAACTTTCTGCTCGGTTTCCACCGATGATACCACGTTCCAGGTAGTTGGAATATTTACTAAAAAAAGAAAAGACACGATTCCAGCGCAAAGTGGCTCTATGGAGTAATTTGGAAATATAAGTTTGCTCCGTCAAATTGGAAGAAGAAATTCGCGTTTGTCGGGTGTTGACTATCGACGATGATTATTTTACAAAAGATAAATATTCTGTACGTTACCCGAGCGTTCCGGGTTAAATCCAGAACAAGACAGCGTCATCGACATCGCTGCGCCCAACAGAACCGTCAAGAAATGTTCTTGTAACATTTTGCTTCTTAAAACGAGAGATTTATATTCGATAAAAACAGTGAGTTATAAACATCATATCCGACAATAAAACTGATTCGTAATACCAAACGTCGAAGGTACAAAGCTTGTCGTACCTCGCAAAATTTCAGCAGAAAATACCTCCAACTTGGATAAGAAAATGTAAGATGATGTTCGAATCGATGTATATCAGAGTCTCAAAATATAATATAAACCGTATTTTCAATTGAAAAATCCACAAACGACGGATACGTCCGTTCGCTTCTAACAGAAGAAGACGTCTACGATCGACGGTTGTGTAGGATGAACAAAACACGGTGCTCGAGTGAATAAAAGAGTACTGACTTTCGAACAGACGTTTGTTTTTCAAGACACTCGAAACAGCTCCCCTACGATTAATAGTTTTTATTACGATCGTGATGGTATCGTTATCGATAAATATTTATTGTCATACTATTTATTGCTTACAACGTTCTCCAGTGATATTTCAGTTTCGGAAGAAAATTCTCGTATAATAAATCTAAAATGTTTAGACACATCGTATTAAAAATTATATTTTCATGTTAAATGACACGGACCTACGAATGTATATAAAATAAACATATTATTTTGATGGACGTTCATAGATTTGAATAAAACGATATCTAAATAATTCAGACTTAATGATAAAAGCGTAATACATTAGGCCATCTTTACACCTCTTTTACTTAGAATTTACTTAGAATTAATCTTCGTTCCGCTTCCGGCATTGATGTCTCTGAAATTTCTTCTTTCGACGATGGAAGATAATTGACAGGAAACATATACTTATATCAAATACTTTTAAACAATTTATATTATTATTATTCATAGTCTTGTAAAATAATTTTTGTACTGTACCATATATATTTTACCATAATATAAAATACAACATGGTACTATAGAAATCTTATTCTTTAGTGAATTTACAATTTCTTAAATAAAACATCGTAAGGTGTTGTAAATTACAATATGTAGATTATAATCTCCCACAAACTCAGTTAAAGTCGTTCTACTTGTGTGAAAGGGATGCAACAAATAAAAGTTTTCATTTTTCCGTGTGCTCCTTGAAGAATACTTTGTCTGAAGGTATTTTAATTATTCATAGCTTCGGTATCACGAGTTTTCTGTGATCTCTTGACGTAAATAGTGTCAAGGCTGTTTAAAGTACCTCTATAATAAGCATGTATGAACATCTATAACATACCCTAGATAACTACTCTGAGATTTTCTTCCAGCTTTACAGTTGAAGGAACGACGTATAAAAAAACATAGAAGAAGACAACGTTCGTACAAATAATGAATAAGGTTAATTAGGATTTTTATCGTGGAAAGTTTCTCCTAAGATAGAGAGAAATGGTATGAAATATCAGTAATAAATGAAAATCAACGTGTCAGTGTTCTCAGCAACAGAGAATTGCTTTTGTCATTTTCTAAACTGTATCAAGTTGTTTAACCATTGACATATAAATTCTAAAAAATGATTGAAAACTGCGTTCTGAAACATGCGTGACTAATAAATATAGAGATATAAGAATATCAGGAGTTACTTTGTTTTTATATTGTACTATGATACGAAAGAAACGTTTATTAACAAAAATTAGAAATATATATATAGTGTATAAACTTGAAATATAATATAAATTACTTTGTATGTAGAGTCAAGACCTAATGAATTTTAAATGAAGTAAATGTAATACGTACGACGTTGCATATTATTTAAAATGCGGGTTGTAAAGCAAATTACTGATGAATGTACTATGATATGTACGTGTACGTAATTGTAGTCTTCCATTATTTAATACGACGTCTTTACATTGAGAACCGTTAAGCAATAACGCGGATAATTTTTATTAAATAAAAACGTTTCTTCGCAAACGTAAAACAAATATAATAAGTTTATCTGATTGAAATACAAAAATATAATTTAATTATTTAATTAAATATCGTTTCTCCCTTACTACATAAACTTTCTACTTTTCGATTCTATAAGATCTGTCGATACTGGCAGAACAAGTTCGATGTAAAAGCTTTCTTACTTAGAAAAATGGAGAATTTATGATATAATCGATATTACAATACGATTCGCTAGTTTTTGTACAAACTTCATTTTTATAGTTACTAATATTTTTATTTCTGTTACGAATTGCGGAAAAATATAGAATAGCGAAACTTTCAGGAATATCAATACTACCGCCTAGACTGGTCATCAAATCATCTATTTTTCATCCGAAAGTAATTTTCTTAAACTACAATACTTTTCCTTAATTACAGATCTAAGAATTATGATTGTTTCGACATCTACCATTTATCTGTAATATTTGGATAAATGTCGCGTAAATTAAATTACGAGTTGATAATTTTGCAAACAGAAGGAGCATCCGAGTGAAAATTTAAAAGCTCGCATAATGTAATACGAAGAAAAGATAATTTAAATGCAGAATATACTAGTAAAATACTGCTACTAAGGCATATAGAATCTTATAAATAATTTCACTGCGAGCGTTGTGAAAGAAATTTCCTTTATATCGATAAAATAAACAGGGTATTCGTAGAGTATAGCAAAAATTGTTTCAATGTTCTTCGTCGTACTATGCTTTCTTTAAGATGAAACATTTCAATCCTTTCAACTTCGTAGCGAACACGTTGTTACATATTTGTCTAGTAATTTAGCAAACATCCGAAGCGAAGAAAAGAAACATCCAATATGTTACAATCATTCCTTTGATTCTCTTCGCGAAGATACGAAATCGCATAATAATCGATAGCCTATCAATGCGTCAACTTAAATAAATTCTTAATCACAATTTTTAGTAGACAAAACAAATTACGTACTACGTAATCTTTGCTTCTCTTCGCGAAGATATAAAGCTGCGTAAAAGCCCACAGTCTACTAATAAATAATCTTTCAAGAAAAATAAACTCCCGGACTGCGTATAACGTAGAAAAACATACAAAATATCCAAAGTGAAGTTACTCGACAAAATCCTTAACTGGAGAAACAAATTACTCCGTAAGTTCCATTTCTTCGCTTCTCTTCGTAAAAACTGCATAAAATACGAAATCACGCGAAAATCAGCAATCTCTGCCAGTAAATCAACTTTCGCAGAGATAACTTCCCTAAATTCCAACGATAAATCGATCGATAAAAATCTTGGAAGCAAAGAATGAACGTTTCCACCGGAAATCCCAAGAATCCGAGGAATCGCTGAGGCGTGTTTAAACTGTCCAGAATATGCGTGTTCGAGGCTTTCTTATCGGTCGCGGCATATTTCTTCCCATCGTTACTGTTGTTTCCCGAACGGTGGTGGTCGCAGTCGTCGAAATCTGAATAATTGATGCGATTAGGAAGCTCCGTGTCGACGGTACAAGAAACAATATGGCAACAAACGTTCTCGGACGTCTGCGCTACGGTGCCCTGTCGCCGATTGGTCCACGTTTGGTACCCTGCCGACCTGGAGGGGTGTCATCGGTACGACAGGTGGCGGCAATCCAGGGGGGTGGGAAGAAAAGAAAAAACGAAGAGGAACCCTTCGCTTACCGAGCAGTGACGATCCATCGTGCTATCCGTGTGTCAGTTTTCGTCGATAAACGTGTGCCGGGGGGTTGCACGCATCGCGTTTCTCTCGGCGAACTCGCAAGGAGTTCGCGTTTTCATCGTGGATTTGAATCGCGTAACAACGTACCCGCCTCAAGGTGAGAGAACACCTGAAAGTTGAACATCGATTTGTGAGTCGATGCTTTTGGGAAAAGGTATTTTTCGTTTTCGTCGATCGATCGACATGTGGTGTGAAGGTCTGCAACTATCCTTGATAGAAGAAGGTGGCTGGAATTTGACGTTCTTGCTGTCGTGACGATATAGAAAGATCGAATGGAGATGTAATATGCGGGTTTCTAAATATCCTTGATAGACGGTGGTTATACGATTAATGTTAGTTCTGCGATTTGATGTTCTTGCTATCGTGACGATATCACGGAATCGAATGAAAATGTGATTTGATTCAGATTTATTCAAATATTCGTTGGTTCTATTGTTGAATGAAACGCACTAAGAAGAATTTGGTTGGAAATTATTTTTAGATATTTGCTAGTTTCTCGAAGAACGAACTTGGTCGTGTAAAAAATAAAAGCACGAGATCGGGTAACTTTAATGCTTGATCCGGCATTCGATGTTCTTGGTACAACCATTGCTTGGAATTGAGTTCAAGGATGATTTAAAGATTCTGACGATACGATGCATTTTAGCTATCTTCATAAAAAATTACGTGACAATGATTCGAACGTCGAAATAGATCTTTCGCAAGGAATTAGTAAAGTAGCTTTATCGTGAAATTCAGAGTTCCAAAATTACTGACAACCTTCGAAATCGTGCAGTAATATCGTGAAATCAATGTCTTTTTATGCATAACAGTAAAATATTTAAAATCATTTATAAGCAAGAATCGATGAAACTTGCTGTTGTTTGCATGTGGCTTCGAAATCATATTATTTACGGTTTGCGTAACTTATGGTGAATCTACACGTGGTTTTAGAAAAGTTATTGACATTACGAAACATAGCCATTGGTGGCTACCGTAGTTGTCAGGTAAATCTTTTTACAACTTGTTGAGAGATGGATCTCATGAAACATTGTTTATAGGCGTTTCATTATATTCGCAGCGAATAGCGAATTGATATAATTTGCGATTAAATTGTGAAAGTAGTAAACGTTGTTTATCAATTTTTTAATTTCCAACGAATAAAACTCCCTGCAAATTAGCCAAAGCTTACGTTTAATGTTATTTATCTAATTTAAGAAAAAAACGTAGGCATACTAGCATATTTGATCTATCTACTGACGTTTGAAATATCTACAAAATGGTTCCATTGTTCGAGTTTTGTAATAAATTAGGCTTTTTACTCGATTCTTTGCTTCGAAATCATTTTATTTGCACAAAATGTTCGTTACACATTCCTTCTTTAAAATAAAAGCAGGAACGTCAAATAAAATTGCAAAGATGAGGAATTCTCTTCGATAAACGTGTCTTTAAACAATTCATGTCTGCAGACACAGGGAAAGCTATTCTACGTAAAACGAACTTAACCAATATTAGAAGTAGTATAGATTTGATTCGAGTAAAATATTAAAGCGCTTATTATAATTGTAGTTGACAAATGTAGAAAGTTTTGAAAGTTGGACGTAGTTTATTGGGATTTTTTATTTTTCTTTTTTTAGTTGAATACGTGTAATTTTTTAGACAGACTGAATATAAATTTGAAAGAAAATAATGATGCAATATTTAAATACTTCCTTTATATTTTATATAGGATTTTTATCACTTGCTTGCTTTATCCTTTTAGTATTCAAAGAAGAGTCACAAACTTTGCACTTCTATTATAGACTATAACTCCGTAACAGACCACGAAAGTTATCATCAATACGATGACAGATGTGAAATTAAACGCGTCCATGAATAATGCCTCAAGGGTACAAACTACGATACTCATCAACTATTAAACTATATGTACTTACAAGTCTCTTGCGTATACTCATTACTTAAATATAATACGCAATTAATATGAATCATCATGTTTATCGCTTTACGTTTATATTGAAAAAGGAAACAAGAAAATACGTCTCGTTAATAAAATAATATAATAATTATATTATAATAAGATTAAGCTTTTAGGAGTGTACGAGAAAGTTTGAATGAATCGAACCTATTACAAATTTAGTACTCGATAACCTTTAAACAACGAACGGAAGTAATGAATACCTAGAGTACCTGCGTTGACTTTACCTTAATGCCTACAATGACAAATGTTTAGAATATTATAGAGCATAACTTCCCAATCAATTTACTTTATATGAATTCTCATAGCTTAATTTTTATACGTGTCTTGTCAACAATGTTAAGTAACAAAGACACGACGATTATCAGATAACGAAGAAATTCGATTTAATTTTCATAATTCTTTTATGAATATGTTGTTTTCCTTCGAAACAAAATATTTCCAAAGTATTACGTTTAAATATTTTAAAATGTCAACACCGTGATTTAATATAGTCAAGTGAGATAGAAAAATTATTAATTAGAATTAAAGCAATCGAAATTAAACGAGATTAAATAAAGTACGCTGTACAAGGTATACAAAGTATACTGCCGATACTAGGAACGATTCTTTCCACGTAATATAACCAAGTTCTTCCAAACTCTTTCCTTCAGATGATGAAGTTCAAGCAACAGGGGCTAGTCGCGGACTTGATGCCCAACATAAGGCTGATGAAAGCCACCGGGCACTTCATGTTCAATTATTATGCCGACAACTCTACGAAAAATATACACAGAATCTTCGCTATCGTACGTAAAATCACGTTAACTTGACAAAATTATTTATAGATAACTGTCTATTTTATATACATCAAATTGATAATTAATACGCCTCTAATCGTTCGATTGTCGGATCGCTATAAGGAAATCTGTATTCTAGAAGAAGCTTAAAATAATAGAAAAGTTTTTTAAAAAGAGAAAAAAAGAAGAAAAAGCAGAAGATTTCGAATAAAAGAGAAATTAATCAAAACCATGTCACCAAAAGGTGCACCTGATCCTGATGCTCATGCAGTTTGGCTTCTGTGGTATAAACCTGATCCTCGAGAAGGAGGACGTGGACGATCTTACGGCAAATACAATCACGATGCTGTTCTTCACGCACAGCGTGGTCAAGGTCGTTTACTTCGCAGTTAGGAGCAAACTATTCTACAGAACCTTTGGCATTTGGAACAATCCGAACAGCCATCCCCTGTTCGCCGAGAGCAACGCACGTTACCATCAGGTGGCTGTGAGGAAGATGAGAATACTCCTGTTGGCTGTCCTAGCAACCACGATGCTGACCGCCTTTTCTTGGACCGGCATTACGTTCATCGGTGACTCCGTGAAGAAAGTTACCGATCCTATCACAAATGAGACAACCTACGTCGAGGTACCGTAATTATTTGTTTATTTCAACGTAGCGCTATTTATTTCTTTGTTAAGAAAGTTAGAAGATCGGTACAGTAACGTTCTCGAATTTTTTCAACGATCGTTCGCTTTGGCGTTTGAAAAAACGATAAACGATAAATAACATTAAAGATCAGTAATTCGTGTAGTGTAGGTGTTAGCGATTAAAATAGATGGTAAAAAATAAAAATGACAATGTTAAAATGTTTCGTTTAATCTACGATGGCCTACGTTTACCTCTATCTTCCCGTAAAAGTAACAATCCTGGCTATTAACGACCCCGATAGGTAGACGCAACAGAAAGATTTAATTGAGAAAGGGGGGCGAAGATTAATCCAAAAATTTTAATCGCAAACATAATTCGTCGCGTTCTTTCATCCAGATACCAAGGTTGATGTTGCGCTCATGGTACCCATACGATCCCAGCCACGGGATGGCTCACATTCTGACGTTGATATTCCAATTTTACTGGCTGGTATTTTGCATGGCGGATGCAAATCTTCTGGATGTACTGTTTTGCTCGTGGCTCCTCTTTGCTTGCGAACAAATTCAACATCTGAAGAACATTATGAAGCCCTTGATGGAATTCAGTGCTACGCTGGACACTGTTGTGCCAAACAGCGGGGATCTGTTTAAAGTAAGCTAACGTTTTATCTGACAGATTATGATCTAATCTCTACTTGCGTTAAATAGAAGCTTTTATTATCTGTGTAATTCTCGTCGAAAAATTTATGTAACGTAAATATTTATACAATGAAATTAAGAGACTCGTAAAAACTGGAGCTGATTAGTTTGATTTTTGAGGTGCTCGTGTCTTGATCACAGCTTCCAGTGTGCATTTGTTTGCTATTCAGGCTGGCAGTGCGGAACAGCAGAGAGAACATGACCCACTACCACCAACCACGCCAACAGCACCGGGCGAAAACATGTTAGACATGGATCTTCGGGGAATATACAGCAACAGGACAGATTTTACGGCCACCTTTCGACCAACTGCTGGAATGACTTTCAACGGGAGCGTGGGACCAAATGGATTGACAAAGAAACAAGAAATGCTAGTCCGCAGTGCCATCAAATATTGGGTTGAGAGGCACAAACATATTGTAAGGTAGGTATACACCATAGTTTCTTTAGCGTGTAATGCTTCCGAGAGCATATTTGATTTTTACCATCTTTACGTTCATATGTATCATTTATGGGCATTGCATTTGTTTTACTTATCTTGCAACAAAATTTCGCTATATACGCGATATCCTTTAAATGACACATGTGCGTATATATATATATATATATATATATATATATATATATGATATAAAATGATATATAATAATATATTATATATAATATATATATAATAAAAAATAATATAAAATAATATAAAAATAACAGTGTTGGAATTTATATATAATTTATATAATAACCATTTCCTTTTTATATTTTGCCGAAAATATACGCGAAAAGAATTAAAACTAAAGTCTTCGAACCGTGCTGTAATAAATAACGTAATCGCTGATCGCAAGAATCGTTCATGTAACAAAGACTACATTGAACGCTTAAGTAGAAGAAACTCTACCGAAGGACAGACACCTATATTTGGTGAAAATTGCACGGCACAGTTTAGAATTCGATGATTTCACTAGGAAGCAACTTTCAAAGTAACAATTGATTCTAACTTTACACGTATAAGAATTATTAATTTCTTCAACTGTAGGAAATAGTATATCCAATATATATATTCAATAATATTTTCCCATTTATTAGAAATCCTATTTTTATTATTGTCAAATCGTATTATACGGCGAAAGGGAGTTCGAAAAATAATGTAAAATCGTTGACAATGGCAAATTTCGAAACAATAGAGCCATTTCTCGCGGTTGAAAATAAAATTTCGACGGTAAAGTTAAATTGCAGCACGTCGCAATTTCAAAGTTCGTCAACGTCTTGACTGCTCCGGTATAACCCAGTTTCCCATTTCGATTCCCATCTCGACTTCGTTTCTACACGGAAACGTAATCTACGTCGACAATGAGAGAACCTTTCACATTCGCGATTCTAACAATGAGAGACTTCCATTAGGATAATAATCCCGGTGCCAGGTGAATAAGTAAATTCGCGCGATTTCGTTACCATCTACACTTTTCAACCGGTGTCAGCTTGCTAAATTTTTCCATTAAACCTTTTCTCGCGAAAAGCGACGAAGATAGCTCAACGTTTAATCAACGTAAAAAAAAAAGAAGAGTTGGAAGGTTTATCCCCTTTGGAATTCCTTGGTATTTTTTTTAGAAGCGATTCAATGAGAAGAAAATAGTTCTAGAAATTGCTACGGTGCAAGCTTTAAGTTCCTGTAACGTTCAAATTCATTTATTATTAAAATACGCAGTAGAAATCTTTGTTTAAAGTTCGCGAAGGACGAACGATGAAAAATTCTTTACGCAGACTTTATAGGGGCAGGTTTTTAATTAAGAAAGTGATTTCGAATTAACGAAGACTCTTCGCGTAATGTTTGGAATTGCATTATTTATTCAACGACAATGGGAGGAATTGAATTGCATAGCGTAATCCTAATTGACCGAAAGTTTCGGAATAAATTACCATTACTTACTAAATTTTAATGGGAACCTATACTGAAATAAAAAGAGGACGAGACGAAGCAGTTAAATAAATATAAACAGCGGTACTCTTTACTGCCATTTCGAATTTCGAATTTTAACTGAACTTTGAATGAATTCTAAATTAAATATTACAAATAATTATTAGTTATCGTAGCGAACAAGAAAAATTGAAATACGTACGCGGTTGAAATATATTATGCTCGGTTAAATTTACGATAAGTTATACCAAAACAATAGCGTTTTCAGCAAATCGAAAATTCGGGTAAAAAGATTGCAGAAGATAAAAAGAGAGATATTTTTTGAAACAGTACGTACATGAGTTTTGCGTCCAAAAAATAAGAGAAAAAAAAAGAAATTATAAAGGATGAAAATTAACGAAGAGAAATATAAAAAGAAAAATTAAAAAAAGAAACGCATTGTTGAAAAATTCTATCTATCTGTATCGAATTTGGATTAGTATACGTCCAGGTTCGGAATTTTCAAACGTGTGTATATTCGCATCTACTCTACTCTCGGTGAATAATTCAGAAAAGGCACAGAAATTTCTCCCCGGTTGTATGTGCGAATGTAAAATCAATATTCTGTTTACCCGAGGTTTTATATTGGCTGGAGCAATCTTAGTTGGAAACAAATACATTCGTTATACATGGAACGCGTTTGTTCATCGACGAACAAACGTACTTTTTAATAAAAATGTTTCCTATTGCTTTTTGAAATTCAGTGGAATTTAGACGATTCGATCGTAATTTGGAGAAAAGTATGGGGTAAAAAAAAAAAGATCGAAATTCAAGCAATGTATCGTATCACGTTAGTTTCGTGCGACGATGAACTTACATAGTTAATCGAACGTATAATTCGAATGTTTTGTAGAACAATCCGCTCTTCAACAGCCGGATAATTTCTTCCATTCGGTTCATTTTACGTGTCGAGAAGCTTTAATGGCCAACTAAATTTGCTCACATTGCTCAAACTCGTAATTTCTTTAACGTCGTGACTTATTACTGAACATCAATCTTCTATATAAATTCTCCGACTTTCTGTACTGAACTGTACAGCTTGAGACTCTTCTACGAAGAAAAAAAATGATATCTCGTATGTCCAACGTATAGTGAAAAATGAACTGCAAGTTATTGTTTATCAGATTCAGTGGTAGTGTCTTCTTTCAACAAACGTTTTTCTCTTTTCCTTTATTATATTTTTTATTACTACAACTTTCCACTGTGATCGTGTTTTCATATATATTTTCACACATTTTGGCAATCGCGCGACTTGCAAATGGTCGGAAACGAAATAAATAAAGACTTAGGAAAAAGATCGAGGAGATCCATCCGAATAGATAGAACCACCGACGACTGAAGAGCAAAGCATGTGCCAAACAGATGAAATTGAAAGGAACATATCACGGAAGGAGAAAAATACATGTCTGTCCAATAAAAAGTCAATAAAATCTCAAAAAAAAAAAACGCCGCTCTCAAATCAAATTCAAATCAGTCAAATTTTCCGAGTTAAAACTTTCAGTTTAAGTTTTAAAATAATAAGTAACGAATCTGCGAAATCAAGGAATAAGAGTCGTAATTAATTACAAGAAGCTTCAGATTGCCAACCAAAGCCCAGAAAAAATATCGCGTACAAGAAGGAAACGTGAAACGACGATCGCGCCGCATCCAAGAAAATTTTCAAAGAAGACGAAGGAACGGAACTACGTTCTATGTATATAGGTTCTTCGACGATGGAGAAACAGAGTGGATGCGTGTATTCCCACGGTGGTGAAGTATTTATTCTAAGAGAGCGCGATATTGACCGCAACTGGGGACGTACCAAGCGGACTGGACAATTTATTGGACAATTCAGGGGTTGTACGTTGGTCGCGTTCACGTGTGCACCGGTATACGTGTCTGACACGTGTGTGTTCACGTTTCGTTGCTCGACGGTGCACAGAATGCAGAATGTGTTCGATGTTTGCCCTTCGACCGCCACGCGAATCTTTGCTCTGCTTTGTTACAGAAAAATACACGAAAACCTGTTGCCTACGTCTGATATTTCGATGCATTAGCCTGATCGTTCGTTGTCCCTTTTATATATTAATGCTCGAAAATGACTTTGCTTGTTAGTCGTCTTTCTCGCGGATTTTTTAAAGCGAGGGAGAAGCGGATTTTTTCGTTTCTGCAGCGTGGAAACGTTTTTAGCGAAATTTGTAATGAAAGGAATATTAAGGTCGCGCGAGAAAAACACGATGATGTCTGTGTCTGTTGATTTTCTGATTCTCACGCGACTTATTAGGCGATATAAAATTCGTAGATTCGGGCGAAGACATATCTTACGTTTTAAAGGTAACTCGTAAATCTAAGAAGTTTAAAACCAACAAACGAAGATCTTTGTTTCTAAAATATTCAAGGATGGATTAAGCGGTAAGCTCATATTTTCAATTTCTAAAGCAAATAATGTAAAAAAGGGAAACGGTTTAAACAATACAAAGCTAATTAGCTGTATTTTATAAAAGTTTTATCAAGGACAATATTTATGTTAAATTTTAAAGTTGTTTCCCTGTAAAAAGGCAGAAAGCGTGTCTTATAATAATTCTCCCTGTAGTCCTCATACGAGGAAGTACATATTCGTATTACGTTAAAGAAACAGAGACATCGAATACGCTAAAGTAGAAAAGATCTTGCTTTTCGTTTTCTTCAAACAACTTCCCTTCGAAAAGTAAGGCGGTATAAATAATCGTAAGAAAGTGACAGGTAAGGTGCTTAAGCGGAAGATTAAAGGATTGTTCGCGGAAAGAAATTAAGGATGGATGAAGGATTTCTCCCTTAAATTGGAAATTTTCAAGAAAATCAAGTAAGACAATGCGAAAAGGAAGGCATTATGAGAGAATCGTTTCTTCGCGAATTTGAAGTTTGATAGAAGTTTCGATGAAAATAAACGAGCACGAATAGATATAAAGTAGATGGAAAGTGGACAAGCTATGAAACAAATACGAGAAAGAATGAATTCAATAAGAAAATAGCGAATCGAAGAACCGTCAAACGCCTTATTCTTCCCCTTTAAAGCGCTTGAAGATATCGATCATTCAACTTGGATACAGCTAACTTGACGATACGCTGGTGAAATGCATTATTTAAACAGTAAAGGGGAGATTTCTCCAGTAAAGGAGAAAAAAGAAAGGAAAAATGATAAAGAAGACGAGAGAGAAAAAGAGCGAGAGAGAGAGAGAGAGAGACAAATTGTCCAATCGTAAACTCTAACCAACTGGTTACATGCATTCATTCAGTGAACTAGGCCGAATTAAAACTTTGTTGTATGGTAGGGCTTACTAAACGGATTGGGTTTGCTATGTTTCAAGGGTTTCAGCTCTTTTAGCATTTTACAAGCCTACGATGTATGCGAACAAACATTGAGGTGTAATATATAAAATGATAGGATAAATATATATATATATATAAGATGATAATATAAAACGATTATAGGTTCGTTTAAACGAAATTGGCAATTGATAGAGTTTATTATTTGGCAGAATTTAACATCCATGTTACGTTTACGATATACGTATTTATGTACTTAATAATTCTAATAATACTATGTAATTGGATATTTAAGAACTTGAAAATAAATCCCCTGCTTTTTGGAAGATAAAAGTTATTGCAGAAAGTTATATTGTATATCATTATGGGAAATTTCGTATCGTTATAAAAGGAAACGACGATTTTATATTTATGATGCAAATGAATAGATTTGTTTATCGTTCAAATTACTTTAACATTGTATTGTTGTATTATTTTCTAGACTCGTAACCGCAATTGGAGACGCTTACGGTGTTGCTCTGCTGTTACACATGTTAGTTACCACCATCACATTAACTTTACTCGCTTACCAAGCAACAAAGGTAATACGAAGAGTTTAACAGAAATGCTCTCAACTTTTTCTCCGCATAAAACAACATAAATAGCGCGAACATGAAACAGAATAAAATATAGCGTAAAATTAGAGAAGTCTATTTATTAGAAAAGCTAACCTACCTCCGTCTCTGACGATAAAAGAGATAAAACTTTGATTTATCTTTCAGATACACGCAGTGGACACATACTCAGCTTCGGTAATTGGTTACTTGTTATACTCCCTAGGGCAGGTCTTCATGCTGTGCATATTTGGAAACCGTCTCATCGAAGAGGTACATATAATTATCCGTATAAATATTAATCGACTGTGTATCACAGCACAAAACGATGCAAATTTTAATCGAGTCTCGATTTCTTTATTAATTTAATTTCTTTATTAATTTCTTTATTAATAATTACGAAGATATGGAAGATATAAGATACACATGCGTATATTAGAATTAATAAAAGATATCAAATCATTCCCATCATACATATATCACGAGTTCCATCATACTTCTGCATAGATCGTACATTTCGAAATAATTCTAATTACGACCAATTTAAACATTGTTCGTATTCCTATATCGTATATTTATTATATTTCCCTTTATTTTAATTTCCAAGTGATTTCCATTCGATACCGTGACTCTAAAATATCGTAAATCAAGTTACGTCATTTGCGTGAAATTTAAATATGTAGAAATGTGAAAGATGTTTACGATATACGAAGATACAAATTGTGCAAAGCGAAGTACCACCGTTGTGATATTTACAAGATGAAACGGATCTCTCTTCGAGTTTCATTCCTTTAGTATCATGAAGTATGAATACACATAGGTATCAGCAATTTAGCGATCGATGTTAAGAAAAGCCATATCTCGAATCTACGTACATTTCTTGTATTATACACAGAGTTCATCGGTGATGGAAGCCGCTTACTCTTGTCATTGGTACGATGGATCAGAAGAGGCGAAAACTTTCGTGCAAATCGTCTGCCAGCAGTGCCAGAAAGCGATGTCGATTTCGGGGGCCAAGTTCTTCACCGTCTCTTTGGATCTCTTCGCTTCGGTAATATAAATATCGACTTTACTTAAATTTCTCCCGACATCAACTTTGTCGCTCGTCCTCGTTGAACAATACATTTTAATTTCGAGCGAGAATCTCGCAGTAAAATCCAGTTTGAACTAACTTTGACAATTTTAACTTCTGGAAAGGTTTGACTTCACGGTTGAATATTTTGGTTGTAAGGTTTCATTGAATAAAAACAACTAATTCTTCAGGTACTGGGAGCTATGGTCACCTACTTCATGGTGTTGGTGCAATTGAAGTGAACGCAGGAGGAGATCATCTGTTTTATGATCGAACGTAGAAACTGGAATGTTGGAGAAAATGCATTATTGATAATTATCAAGGAAGAGTCTTGTTCTCCGTCTTTTAGAGTACTATTTTCTATCGGATTTTCGTATAGATGGAGTCAACTGGAAACTGTGACTAAACGACAATGTAGGATTATAAACTTCGGTACAGAGTATCCTTCGTCTCTACTCAATTTTCAGGTGTTAGGGAAATCCGGTGCCTCGCAATCGTATATCAACCATACTTATCTATGTTCTCGTGGGAAACGAAAATTGTTTAAATACGAAAGATATCCGTAGTATGTAAGATAAATATAAAAAGCAGCTATAATAATTATCGTCCAATAATATTACATATATATTGATCGAAGGTAATAGAAAGAGAACTCGGCCACTAGAGAGACACGAAATACTTAATCGCATGGTTCCAAAGTTCTAATTAAAAGACTAAAAAATATTATTTGATGGAATTAAAATGAAAGAAAAGATTGGAGAAGAGCGAGAATACGCGAAATATACACACGCATAATTTACGATCGAAATTCTGAAATAATGTTTTAAAATAACGTTCCAAACGAAAGACTGAAAAATATGAATTAAACGTCGCATAATAAAAAGGAAAATGGATTCTGTGTATGGTAATATTTAAAAGAGCAAGACGGTATACGTACTGTATCAACAGAAAGATCTCTCGTTCCTGCTTGTTTCTGATAAATTCAAGCATTCCATTATTTTTCTTTAATTTTAGATTACTATTGTATAGTACGTATTAGCACAGTATAGTACATTTAAATAATGGCAATACGTATTAGAAGTAAAATTGTTGGAATTCAAACACAAAACTAGGATCTAATTAGAATCTTCTTTGCAATAATCACGTGGAATCTGATAATAATTTATATCATTCGTCGTCATTAATTCTTCTATTTCTGAAACTAACATCTAATATGACTTTGATTACGTTGCGTTTTAATAAACATTTCCTAATTTTTCCATTCTTGCAACATGGTACAGTGCCTTAATAATACACAATAATTCAAATTTTAACAAAGAAAGACAAAAAATTTACACCTGAAGGAATAATTTGCCCAGATAACGTGAAGAGTATAAACTTTTGAGAAATTAACGCGAGTTTTTGGTATTTTTATATAACGTGAATATAATACATATATATAGATTTATATAATTTCTGTTTAGTAACTTAATCTTTTCTTTTAAAATGGGTAAACATATTTACAATTTCGTTTGGTATTTCAAAAGGATTAATTCTTGACCAATGAGGACGCAAGAAGGAAAATATTAAAAAAACAAATATTTTTTACCAATGTTAGTACGTAATTTTAAGATGGAAACTAAAACATAATACCTATAAGCAACGATTAAATTAGTCTTAAGTAAGTTGCACTCAATGCCTAAGAAAGACATCGAACGGGAAATATTACGCTGATAATAATCTTGTACAATATACTGTAATGTAATTGCGAGAGTGTATTTTACTGAGAAACGATATAGGTGCAAGAAACAAAAGTTACTTACTGCTAGTATAATTCTTTATGGTACAAACGAATTTTTATGCAAACATAAAGGATATACTATCCGTGTGAAAGCATAATTAAAATTTGCATCTTCATTTTCTAAAGTAAATTTATGAAAATAACAAAATACTCTTATTGACGTGTAAATAGGCACATTAATGCTATGAGTAATACAATGAACTATTATCTCTTATTTTGAAATTATTTCTGACATAGCAATTCTTTTCCGATATACATACAGTGGTATGCCACAGTTGTGGCTGTTATTTAGTTCTAAACATTGCATCTTCAAATTATCACATTTGTTGAAATCTGTTAAAAATTCTTAGAAAAATATATAATTACAATTCGTGAGTCGTTCGAAGCTATCAATTTGTTTATTAAATATAGAAAGATGTACTCAACGATATACCAAAAAGGATAGTATTTCGAATATTACTAAGAAATATACCTTTTTATAATAGTAAAGGGTATTTTAAAATCGTCCGATCTTTTTGATGTTATATTTATAGTATAAAAAGAAAGGAGTAAGTACATTATAAATTTAGAACGATAATTTAGAAGATTTAAAATGATAATGATAATAAATGACAGGGACAAATGTTACTTTGCTCTTTATAGAATTTAAGATGTCATCCACTGGTGCACGGCACTTCCTCCGCCGTTAATTTATAAATACACCAACTTTCTAGCACAAATTTTTCATATTTCACAACAACTAAACGAAACATAATTTTCTCTAGATCTACAGCGTAGACAATTTATGAAAAATGTGTAATAATTTTACGATAATTTTAATATAACGACAGATTATAAATAAATATTATTGTATACAATTTTGGCGTAAATTCTGTTCTAGCCGTAGATACGTAATAATTATTTCCACACGTAACTTTAAGCAGTGGCAAAGCAATGTTATCGAATGCATTTAATATGAACGTTGATACTATAATCATATTGTGAATCGAATCGTCAGTATTATAAATGATTTCTCTCTAATTAAAGCTACAATATATTTGTCTTATACAAAATGTTCTACACGCCCGATCGTTTCCTTCAAAATAATCCTACAACTTCTTTCGGAAACTTTCGATATGTAAACCGTTTGTTTCCAAATTTCTGCCTGAAATTCATTTCTTACGCGAACTTTACATACATCTCCAACTGTTCTTTTCAAATCTGAATCTTTTTCTTGTCGTTCTCCCACATACAATTTTTTCTATTTCTTATTTTCGATTCTCTTCGCCAAATATCAATTTCTCATTTTGAAATCACTATCCGAAGCCTGAATCATTCGTCATCGAAACTTCACCGTCGAATCTCTTTCCGAAAATCGGACGAAGCGTATTTATATTCATTTGACCGTTTGCAAAGCGTCTTTTAAAATGGCAACGATCTAATCTTTCTTATCATACTTCCATATAAAACGTTTTCCCGCAAAATTGTATCTTTTGTTTTCGACTCTCTTCTCCAAATCTCAATCCTTCGTCAGCAAACCTGCGTCTCAAGCGTGAATCTTTCATTTTCAAGACATCGCCGTCAAATCTCCTTTCGAAAATCAGAAGGAGCGTATTTATTCCCATTTGACTCTCTCGCCACGTTTCTCAAATGCAATTCGTCTCTGTCCGGGGAAGGTAATGAACTTACCGCGAATATGATTTACGAAAGGAAAGGTAACGCTGTGGGGAAAATAGGATTCCTGGGCGAGCGTAGGTAGTCACGTTAAAGGCGTGCATAAAATTTTCTATCGACTTTGCAATCACGTCCATTCGGCATCGAGCTTGGCAAATTTCGAATCGTACCATCAAACTAAAGATATATCACGACGTTGGTTAATCGAGATAAACTGCAACCACCTGCGACGAGTTAATCTGCCGAATAGAACTTTGTCCTTTCGAAATAACCAGAAGCGAATATTATCGAGAACTGTGGAATATTTGTTTCTCTACTGTGTAAAGGGATAGTTATTTTGCTTTAACTTTGCGTATTTGTATATTTTCATATTAATGTTAAAATAAGATATCGTTGTCGTATTTATTCTCGAATCTTTAAAAAAAGGACCGTGAAGCAATCCTTTATAAAAAAAAAAAATCACTGAATCGTGCAACTGTTGCCAACAAATTCTTGAAATTCTGTAACGTTAAAAATCACGACGTATATCAAAATAAAAGGTGAGCGGCAAGAAATGAGTTCATAAAGCTGCGTGATTACTCAAAAGGTCCACGAACATTGTGTTACTTTATTAATTACATATTTTCCATTTGAAAATAAAAAGCATCTATATTTTAAGCACATCCATAATAACAGAACTGTCCTTAGAGGGGAAACATTCATTTTTCATCCACTTTGTTGGCAACGATTGATGCGAAGTCCAGCTCCAGATAACTAAGGAGTAGTTCTAAACGCACAAACCCTATTGCTCGGTGATAAATGACCTCCTCCTCTTCCGCAAAGTCCAATGACACTTTTCCTCTACGTTTCTTTCTTTTTTCTACGAAAAGCTGTAGGAAGGTAATAACGCGAATTACCCATTAATAACAGCTAATAGTATGGAAAAATTAAACGTAGAGCAATTGCTAAATATTCATCGCAACGCGCGCTTTGTATAAATTTATAATAATTCTGCAAATATTCCAAATACCTGTTCAAGATATTCGTACTTGCGCATCAATTTTGCAATTTTTTAATTGCGATTTATCGCAACGTTCCGCACGATGTTACACATACAATTGCATAGATATAATATTCTATGAATATGAAAACATATTATTTCACTTCAAGTATAAACATTTTACGAAACTTCCTCTTTTGCTTCAAGATTTGTATTTTTACGTGTATTTTGCGATTTCGTATCGGCAATATTGTAAATGTTGCATAATTTAAAGGGGTGAACGCAAGAAAATCCATTCTCGGGAGGCGAGGTATTAAAAATAGAAGAAACTGCTGAATCGATACGACTTTATTGTTTAACATAAATTCTTGCGCGATTGTTTAATGCGCATGCCCATTGAGAGAGTGGCTTTACCGGAAGGCAGTTTCGATCGGCTGGGCCTCGTCGTATGATAAATGGGTCTTCCTCTTTTACAGCATCCTTCCTTCCTTCAACCGTAAGATACGAGCGAACAATGGAAAGCCAGTTTTGGAATACGATTTCGTCGGAAGCGAGAAACCACTGAGCAAATTTTTAAAAAATTAGACACTGTTTGCGCGAGAATCATTAAAAATGAAAATCAAATTATTCCTCGATAGTTTAAAATCCTCGTAAAATACTACAAACTAAAAGATAACGCTGCTCTTTCTTTTGGTAAGGCAATTTACATAATTCGAGAAATTAAAAGATTACGCAAAATTCCTGGAAAAATATTTCATGCCACGTACTTTCTGACGAATATCGTCACCGACTATCTTTTAAGATAGGATTACTTATATTTTAAGGGATTTTAAGGGATCAAAGCCTTAATAATGAAGAACGCTATCTGTTATTACATTTTATACGAAAATTTGATATATTCGATACCTGTATATTTTTATATTGCCAATGTGAAATTCGAGGCCTTGGAATCAACAATACTTAAGAATTTAACATAACTAAGAAGTAATTGAAGTAATTGTGTAATAATAACGGTTGGCGTTTGCCGCTGGCAACCATTGTATTAGATATAAAAGCATACAAAGTTTGGATGTAATTGTTATCACTTTGTATACAATTCTGTATACATTTATTACGTTCCACTTCAAAATTTGTTCGTGACTAATGTTTATGTTTTCTCAAGTATCATACGTCGTGACAACAAAACTAGTACAAAACGTAAATGACAGAAGATCCAGAACATCCTTGAGAACTTTTGCCAGAAACCGGACGACAATAAAGTTGCGAAAAGAAATTGCTGCAAGAGCAAAGTACTTTCTTCCGTATTATTGAGATTGAATACGGCACGAAAATACCATAAATATCAGATACCATAAAAACGCAAAGAAATGTAAGTAGCGACCTCGCGTACTTCAATAACTGGAATGCAAGTTTTACAACAGTTTTACTATTTCAGACAACGCGTCTTTATATTCATGGAAAAGCGCCCTCGATAATCGATGATTATAACAGCGATCGTAACTCTTGAATTGACTCTTCGCCGGTGCTTTTAAATTTTACGTCCCGATCGTATTCTTTATTTCACCAAGCGAATAGGCTCTCCGTGATTTAAGAAAAAAAAAAAAGAAAGAAAAATGTAGCACGCAAATAAAGCGAAAAATCGGAATATCGATAATGATTCTTTCGTATTCTCCCTATTAATGCAAGAAAAATTTGAACCATAGGAAAATACGACTGAGTCGATAATAAGCCAAAGAACGAAACAGGATTAACAAACTTTGTCTACTTATGACGTATATGTCCTCTATCGTCATATACATAAAATTATGGATAAGATTATAAATAAGAGCCTAAAGCAGAAAGTGGTAATTTTCCTAAATCCAAGAACGACTATAAAATAGACGCATTACTAGAGATACATAGTGACGAATGAGCAAAGACTGTAGAGCCAATGTGACGGAAAGAAATTGGCGCGAAGCCCAGCACGCATGCGCATTATCAGAGTGACTCTGTCGGTAGTTTCGATCGTCCAGGGGTCGACATCGTCGTCCACCGAACAGCTTATCCTCGTGCTCTCGTGATGCTGCCTGTGCTACACCGTTTTTCAGTTTGTTCTTTCGTTTCGTGATAGAACAAGGCGAATATTCCGCGCGATCGGGACTCGCGATAATTCGCTCGACGAGAAGCGAGACGTGTACGTCGGTAATTGCTTGACGACAACCTGGAACAACGAGTAAAATACATCGTCATTCCGCGTGAGACACGTCTACGTATGAAAACGCACGAGATGCTGCCCCCCAGGCCAGTGGACTCGCTCGACTCGCAGTCTATCGACACAATTCGACCTGGCAACTCGTCCACGTTATTACCGACGATCTCTTAATCGAGGCGGTCACGCGACTGCGAACGACACAGTATCGTCGCGTGTCCAACAGTGTCCGGCAGCATCTTTCTTCTTGCTCAAAGGAAAGATCGCAAACGGAAGTTCGCCGCGTTGTAAATCGTTCCGATAAAATCATTTACCTTGCGAAAATTAATCGTTTCGCGTCTGTAAATCGATTTAACGAGGGCGACGATTATACGAGCGCGGACGTGTAATTTTCAATCGATCACGGAAACACGGTGCGCGGCCGAGTGATCGTGCAATCATCGATTAAGTCGTCGGAGTAAATAGGTTAACAGTGTGCCGCACGAGAGAGCGATTCGCGAGCGAAACAGGTGGATCGTTTCACAGATCGGATGAAAAAAGTGACCGTTTATGTCGAAGGAATAATCGATGATTGATAATGATGATGGATAAAATTCGAGAGAATCGCGCGGCTGATCATCGTGAGATATTATGTAACCGGTGCACAACGATGAAAAATTATTCCGGGCAGTATATCGGCGAGGGGTCGATAGAAATGAGGGCCACGAACGCGAGCGCGGTTTCTTAAATAGCATATCGAATCTCGAATGTGTCCGACAATAAATCGATAGATCGGCCGCCGTGTAATTAGAGTAATTACGGATATATATATATATATATACATAATGTATATTGTATTTTCGATTGTTTCATAGATCGATCAGTACGATATTAGAAAATAATTAATACGATAAATATAATAGAGGAATAGTTGGAATTAAAAGGCGCGTTCGATCTCTACGGCGATATTAAGACGAGATATAAATGGGATCGATATAAAACAGGACACCATTCGCTATATATGTGTGATATTGGCGATATATTTTTTATCAGTGAGAATATTCGTTTTAAAGTGATATCGTGAAGCAGAGATTTGCTCAACTATTTTTACTCGGGGAAATTATTAGTGAGAAACTTCTTGGGAAACACCGATAATCATAGGGACAAAAACTGCGAGCGGCAGGAGGAGGCGAAGCCTCCCGCCGCAAAAACAATGTCGTAAGTATTGTCACGTTACGTTGGAAATACGATTAACGTAGACTTCGACACGCGATAAATCGTTCAAACATTGCTAAAAACTTTCTTTCGAATCTCTTTGAAGCAACGTTAATTGGATTGTTAAGAAAATGTTTGTTTACATTCGAATAATGGCAAATCGAAGAAACAATTTATTGTTATTTAGTTTAGCCTGCACGTCTTAGCGTTTTATCTATTTTGAATGTATCTCTTTATTCTGCGAAATAAATCTTCGCTCTTTGTACATAATATCAAATCTCTCGTAGTTGGTAATTAGATATTCCGAATACAAGAGACAAAGCAAATTCAATAACACTTGACGACCCTTTTCTTTTGTTAGTTCCTTTCGACCCTGTAAATTGTTAACTTAACGTTCCAAGGTTGAGTGTTCCGTCAACGGAATTGAGTCAACAATTATCGATCACGCTCGACAACCTTAGAATCGCATATTAATAAAATTGATATGATATTAAACAAGTAGTTCAAGACTTTCGAGTTACAAAATTTAATACCAAAATTACAAGTGTTCTTTATTACGAAATACCAAAATTTTCCTATCCATTTTAATATTTGTATCATCAAAATCGATTGGTATCAAACTGCGCTAACAGGCACGTAATACTTCAAATTCAAAGCTTAATACGTATTCGCGACCAAAATGTTTAATCACCAGGCTACGAAAACAGTAACATCAAATATGAAACATTCGACTAGAACGATTAATTTCATTTGATTTAATTATACGGGGACAATCTGTAATATAGTAAAACTAAATAAGCGCGACATAAATTGTATGTTAGGTGTATCGGACGCGAAATGAATCGTCTTAAATACATGAAACATAACACGAAACACACTGGATACGTGGAACGTGTCCATCGAATGACAAATTCGTGTAGCTCTATCAGAGCCATCAGAGTTTCGTGCAGGATCCGATCGTAATGATCGAAAATCGTATGAAATTCAAAAAATTATGAAACACTATCGCGAAATCGTGAATGCAGCTTTATAGAAGAAATCCGCAAGGAACGCTTGGAAAAGTACTCGGACTTGAGAAAAAAAGCTAAAGATACCCGCAAAATACTGAAATCGAACACAGACAGTACCTAAATCCGTTAGCGTGTCGCGTACGTATTTTAAAAGTGATACGATACAATGGAATCTTTCGGGAAAAACGGAACAAATATTTGTAGGCTTGCAAACAAATTATTCGTGCTGTAAAATATAACGTTGGCTAGAAGAACAGAGTCTAGGAAAGAACCATCGAGTATATTATTCTTGTAATTACGTTCGTTCTTAACCCTTGAAATCCCCCTTTGACGAGTCTGATGTTCTTCTAACAGGACTGAAACGTTTGTCAGAGTTGTGTGACACTTTTGAAATACACGCGCGACGTAAGACTTGGTCGCACAAACCATCTCTCGGATGACGGAATGCATTCTGTAGCAGCAGAAAATTCTGCAAATCACCGGAGAACAGTTAACAGGCAGCATTAATAACATCGATGTCTCGAAACCATCCTATTATAATTAATTAACCAGCGATAAATCTCGAGATCGCGATACACGAGCAAACGCGAGCCCTACCTCGGTCTATCTCGAATCTTTTCGCGTGACGCTGAATTCACGAGAGTAGCCGCAAAATCTTAAATCGTTGACCTCTGATCGTAAGCGAAGAATCTTGAAATCAGATTGTCCTAATTCTAGAGTCATCGAGCTCGCCTCAGACTAGTTTCGCATTCCTGAAACGCGGAGGTCATTAGTAACTGGTCAGACTTTAGATGACTTTGGATAGTTACGGATCTTTAAATAGTTAGGTAATTAGGTGGCTTTGGATAGTTCGGTCGCTTATTTAACTCCACGAAACAAAGAGAATAGAAGGAAATTGTATTATGTTTCACGTACTCGGGACGATTCGTTTTGAACGAAATTGGCAAATTCTACGTCGAAGGATCCTAACGTCTCGTCCTTCTGAGAAGCGAATCTCCTGTTTTAGGAGCTACGGTAGACAGTTGAGTTTTCAGGATCGAAAGCTAATCCGAGGCGGCTGCCATAGCCTCGGGGCCAGCACGATGAAACTTTAGAATTTTGGGGCTGTGTTGAGGCGAATACTGTTCGTGGCTGGAAAGATGGCTAGACGCAGCAACAAGAAACGTACTCTGCTTTCTCCTCCTTCGGTCCGTACATGGCAGATTTGTAGACACGAACATTGCGGTCAATAAAAATAAACGTGTTCTATTTTTAAGATCCTCCAAGTCAATGGAAGATGCTTCTTCCACGTTACGAACCAATCAGACTTACGTTTCAATTGCGAACAATAACACGATTTGCGAGTTAGGCTGAAAAATCTTCTAGATCCTAGATCAGTCTGAAATATGATCTAAGAGGAGATTCGCAGTTCTAGATCATTGCGCGATTCGAAAAAGACAGCATAATCTCACAGTGAAGATTCGCGTTGTGCTTTGTTCCAAAGGTTCGAAGATATTCCAGTTCGTTTCTTCAACGTGTGAAATTATTCATCTACGATCATGACGATAATTTTCAGACTTGCCTTGACGCACGAAATATTATATATAACAGAAAAGATCGATCCAAAGACACGGCGTTCATCTCGCTTTATTTGCATATAAAAGATAAAATGTTAAAAACAGTCGCCTGTAGACGAAGAGAGATAAGCAAAATTATTTCACGCATGTTTACTTAAACGATACTTATTTCAATCGTATACGATCACAGAGGAGAACGCCATTAGCGTAACTGCGTTTAGTACGTATCTCGTACAGTTATATTATAGGATTGTTTTTCGACAGAAGCTGCAAGACCGAAAGTGTCTCTTGCCGAGTGTCGCGATTCCGAATTCTTTGTTATCGATTCTTTCGGATGCTGTAGTATCTGTCTCGACTCTTATCGATCCAAATATAAAGGTATCAAGTTCTAAGAGTCTCGAATTGTACATACTTATCGAATCCCACGGATTCTAATACGTTCTTTTACAAATCCCTTGAAAACGAAGGTTACGCTCTATCGAGCTCTATAAAATCTTAATCTTTGGAGTTGTTGAAATTGAACGAAATAAACGACACGATGATATAAGAAAGACGCAAAATTATGGGTGTTGTATAATTGAGGGATTATTAATAATCGTTGGTGCAGCATTGGTGCATTGCGAGTATTTAAATCTTATTTTCTTCGGGGATACTAAATAAGTAGCTTATACTTCTTTAAATCTCACGTATTACGTCTGCGTTTTAAATAAGAAAGCGTGAATTGTTCTTCCCGATCCTCGTAATAATCTTTTGCCCTGTACAGTAATACAGCTTAAATATTTAAAAGCTTAAAAGGAAAGTGACTTTTATTAATGAGATAACCTTTTGCAAAAATCTTTTTCATACATTTAGTAATGTAAAAATACCTTTTTTTTTTCTTCTGTGATGATTGAAATCAATAGGAGATTGGATATAGAGTATCATCCGTATGGCCATGCAATCTTTAAAGCAACAATATGAACAAGCACATAATTAACGCAAAGGGAGAATTACAAGTTAGTCAATCACGTACGCGCGTTCAATACGTTTGTTTAATTACTGTCTGGAATTAATTACTTTAATGTAGCGTTTATGCACGTACTAGGCAATTAATGGTAGAACCTTACGATATAATGCGCGCAAATTACGATTACAATTGCCGGTTCGCGCGTTAATCCATTACTGAAACTGCAAGGAACAGCCAATCGATTTTTCAAGATAAATGAAAATTATCCAGTCCGCGTACGAGAGAGAAATAAAAGACGAATATATTTATGAAAATTGCGAACAGTTCGATAAAACCCTAGGCCCGATCTGCGTCTCGATCGTGTTTTAAAAATACTATATACAAAACTATGATATCGTTCTCTGTAACTTAACAATTATCGTTTTAAGCTACCAGAGTAAAGAGTTCTAAAATTTGCGAACTAATTTCGCTCTTCCGATCTCAAAAAAACCCTCGCTTTTAATTAATCCACATTTGACAAAAATTCGGGGCCGAAGAATTATACAAAGATCGATATATTACGGAAAAAATTCTGATTTATCACGAAATTCCCAACGAACGAATAATATTAAAGAAGAAAAGAGGGCAAGGGAGAAGAATTTGCCTTTTTCGACTTTTTAATGGAATGGCAATAAGCGCGTGCTATCTCGGCGAGCACAAAGGTGCCGAAGAGCGGCGAGCACACGCGTCAATCAGCGTCGATGATCGCTCCTTCGAGTTGGTCGTACTCAAGAGCACCGATGCCAGTCGGGTTGCGAGCTTCGACCGCGAAGCTTGGCCCAGCACGCGGCTTCCTCCTCGCAGGTGCGACAGTTCGCGTTCATGCCTCGACCCGTGGAAATCGCGCGTTCACCTCGATGGACCGTGCGAGAAGAGAGAACGACGCGCACTCCAAGCCGACGCTCTATGGCAACAAGCGGCTGCTGGGTAATCAATCTGGAAAATAAAAAAAAAAAAAAAAAAAAGAAACGAACCTGTGGCGCGAACTGTGATTTTAGTTGCAATCGATTTTTGTTGATCTTGGTTTTTCGAATGAACGCTTTTCGAGCGAAAGCTTTCCGATTGTGTCACTTGTATCGTGTTATTTACTTACCACTCAGGCTTTTACCGAATTTTACCGAATCGCGATAATTAAAAGGCGCATTGTGATTTTCATTCGAGCGTCGGTTTTCGACTTGGCGACCCTCTGCCGTGAAAATCGCTACCGTTTCGCGTTAGAATTTAATTTTGTGGCATAGCTGCGAGCTTCTGTAAGAAATTTGATCGTATTTTCCGTGTGATCCTTGACTGCTGGCGGCGCGTCTGATTTTACGCTGTTCCCTCGCCTCGAATTTCTTGCTTTCGTACAGTACGCGCTGCACAGTATTCGTTCGAACGTTGAATTCTTTGGTGAACGGTTTTGCTTCGTGTTCGTTGCATCGAATTACGGTTTGTTGGATTAGGAAAATGTCGATAACTATGGTGGTTTTGTGGTAATTGTCGCGATCTTCTTTGCAAGTTTAACATTTGCCTTTCGTTCGCGTGTTGTCTTTCTCGGTGAAAACCTCTGTTATCTCTTGCCGTTTAACTTTAGCGATAATGGTTTTTTAAAGCGCTGATTAAGATACGAAGCTAATGTACTCTTTAATTCGCGTTGGTTTGTCAAATTCGTGTTTGCTTTTGTACGGAATTTAACAATTATTCGATCATTTTCATTCTATTTAATTCTTTTCTCTATTTCTTTCTTTTTTCATTTAAATTTACTTCTTTTATATCTTACATTTTCACACGACCATTCTTATACCGAATTCTGATCGATATTTATCGCATACTTTCTTTCGATATAGTAATACAAATAATTACTACCAAACGACGTAATATTAATATAAATAATAACTGCAATCAAACGACAAGATTTACGATATTAACGAGTTTCTTGATTTTCCTTCGAATTTTCGTTTTCGGATACGTTGATCTTATGTTAAATATCGGTGAAAAAAAGAGTGCACATTTCCAACAACGTTGGAATGTAAATTTTTGCTCAAGAATGAAATTTAGTTATTCGGAATACGAATAGTTCTTCATCTTCCTTCGGGCAAAGAGTTGCAATTTTTCCAGTGACGTAGAATTATGCCATCGATGTCTAAAATATTTTTCTGTTTAATTTTTCATAGAAAGTCGATAGACAATAAAAAAAAAAAAAAAATGAACATACGATTGTAAAACGCGAATATCCCGATGCGAACAGCGTTGATAATCTGCACTCGAACGTGAGATTTGCTTGGAATTCAATTTTCGTGGGAAATTTCATATCTCGAAAACGCGTGTGCCGAAGAAGGGTGTAAATAAGTTCGCGATTCGGAAAATTTCGTGATTCAGCGTAGAGAACCGTGTTACGAAATTCAATTCGTCTGTTTCGCTAATAAATGCCGTTTTTATTCGACCTATCGCGAGGCCGAAGTAATTTCGCTTGTTGGATTGAAAAGATTTGGGTGATAAAAAGGTCAAAACCTGGATTTTAATCAAACAAATGGATTAACATACAAGCGAGTTCGCAGGCAAGAAACGTGTCCTCGCGATATTAAAATGTCGCGTTGCTGAAAAATTTTACCGAATTAAAAACTTTTATATCGCTGACAAGCGTGAAAATCAATTTCTACTTAACTGTCTTATAATTACAAAGTCCTCGAAACAGACGTGGTCGGTACTAACGTCAAATTGAAATTCCTATCGCCGAGCTCGTTTAATAATTAACCACGTAACATTTATGCCAGAAAAGTGCAACGTTTCTGCGAAATATCATCGAAATTTTGGGATCTTCGTGCGATCATAAAATACTTGCAGGATACGATTATTAAAGATGATCACGATTGACAAAGAAACGAGAAACGAAGAGGCGAACGAGCGACGAATACGAACAAATCAACCGAATGGCAATTTATTGGTTACAAAATGGACAAATAAACATCCGAAGGAAGTACGTTGGATAAATCGGTATTTACGATGGTTTACGCGCGTGTAAATTCATCCCGATGTTAAAAACCCAAAGCCGGAGAGAGAAAAGAAAATACTCATTGAAAATACGATAAGCTTTTTATATCCTTTATATTTGTTAAAATACAAATCCACAAAGAATCGGATTTCGAATAACAAATGTGAGTCTCCTTTGGTTCCCACAACCTGTCGGTTTTTTCATTAAAATCCTGCCAAATGCAGTACGGTTACGTCGCTCAAAGAGACGCAGCGGTTGAAATAAAATTCCACCATTAATAGTAAAAAAAATATTCCGAGTCTATAATAAAAAGGGAGCAAGGGAAAAAAAACCCCGATCGATCGAACTTCTTTGTGGCAGAGGAACTAGCTTCGTACGATTGTCTAAATAAATCGAGCGAGTTCGAAAAAATGAATTGTTCGTATCCTGCTACTGGTCGTTTGAGCTTCGATAAAAATAATTGAAAGAAAATTGCATCGCTGACTAATCGCTTAAAACCGAAGGAAGAAACGTATTTCCATGTCGAAACGCACGATTGTCATTCGGTTGGTTGCCTCTGGTTGTCCCCGTGGTTGTTCGAGCTCGGTCCATCGAATATTCTTCGCAAGAATAAAACGAATTCCATAAACGTCGGTTACCCGGCGACCCAGACGAGAGAACGTTCTGAATTTATCATGAAAAAACGTGAAAGCAATACGGTGAAATATAATTATCGCTGTTACATATGGAAATAACGAGAAGGGAGTTTCTGTGGCTACTGTATAATTATATACGTATATATTATACAATAATGATTATCATTGAAACGATTTTAACAGTGGCAAGAAATATCACGACTCGATGTATGTAGATATATTTCCCGTTAGAGGGGAGAAATAATGAAAACGATCGATAAGAGAAGATAATATTTGACGATATTTGAACGATGCAAACTTGAAAAAGTAACGAATATCTTGCGTGCAATTTTTAGAAATTCATTTTTCGAATATTGATAGAAATATCGTGTAAAATTTATAGGAAAAAGTTGGAATCGATTATCTTTTATTTTACTAGTTTTCCAATGTTGTGAAAAAAAAAAGAAAAATAAGCGAAAACGTAATTTGTATTCTATTTTGAAATTTATACGATTTATGATACACGTAGGATAACAACTCGCTATGATGTATAAGGGTACTGTATATCAGTTCTCCAGGCAATCTATCTCGAATTTCGGAGGCTTTAAATTGCTGTCTATATTTAGATAAACCTCTAAATCACGTAGGGTAGCAGAATTAAATTCGAGAGAAGATAACAATTAATAAAAACTATTTTCCTTTTATTCGTTACGTCTAATATTTGCGAATTAAATATTTAAAGACACGGGAGAGATTAATCTTAATATACTGATAAAAACGTTGAATTACCAATTAACACGTCACGATATAATAATAATATGAAATTCGTGTGTCAAATAAAATTGTATTAATCGACGCGAAGAATATGTACGCGAATGCATCTTTTGTAAAGATTCGTTATTTATATCTCGTATTGCAGTTCTACAAAAGATATTTTACGCTTTGTGATTAGGAATAACCCAAATAGAAATGAAACGTTCGTGATTGTGGTATTTATAAAAATTGCAGTAAATATGGAATTACTCCCGAATTATTCGTATAATATAGTTGCCACGAAAATTACGTATACGTATAAAATACGAAAAAATTTATATTACGTACAGCTTAAATATGGAAAACTATATTGTTGGGGAATCGCGCAACGATCGGTGTACCTTGTAAAGATGCGTTTCAGACGACCGCCAATTACTTCAAAAAGTTACGCGATGATGATGATATTCCTGACATCCTTGTTCCCTTTAAAACCGAAACTTATTGCCAGGAAGAAACTTCCGTAACGATAATGGAATTTCATCGCATCATTTATGCAGATTATCATGGAACAGTGGATAATGGGCGGACAGCGACAAAAATATAATTATTTCGGTATTAACGTAGCTCGCGTTCGTTCCGAGGGTGCAAAAAGTCTAAAAATAATCGCAAAATCTCTCTGTTGTATTTTTGCGAGAGAAAAGCAATTTTTGATGGTCGCTGAAAATAACATTTTCATTTATATTCTTTTAATTTGCTAAATGTCAAATTTGATTTGAAATATCACGAACAAACTTTGCTCGCGCGTTCCATCAACGGTGACTGTTACTCACGGGTGAGAATTTTCTGATAAAATGATATTTTGTTTCGAACATTTAGAACCGTTAACAAAAAAGATTCGGAAAATGAGATACGAATGTAACGATAGAAATAAAATGTAAAAGTGATCTTCGTATCTTTTGCTGGCTAAATTATGCAAGCTCTCGCCTCTCCCTGTTCTTTAATAAATTTTCCAGAACTTTTTAGCCTTATTAACGAAGTTAAATGCTCTGTCTTTATGCGTCTGTCCTTAATTTTTTTTACGGAACGCTAACCACTAAAAAGCATCGCGTTATTTAAGGAAATTAAAATAAATTGTCAAATGATTACGATACACACACACACACACACACATATATATATATATAAACATGTATTACATAATATATTATATAATACAATTTATAATATATATATAATATATAATTTAACATCTACAATTATCAATCTATTCACATTGTATATCTTTCCCTATTCTTATCTTTATTCTTTATCATAACTCCCTATTTTTGGCACTAACTATTAGCTTTCGCAATTATTTGATACTTCAGGTTTGTCTGGTAAATATTAATCTCTAATTAATACACAGAAGTTCTATCTTAATTAATCAAAATTATGGAAGGCTAACAACGAATTTGTTTCACGTAAACGAGGATAATAAATAGCATTTTAAGTGGATGAAATTAAAGATAAAAACCGCTTGAAGCAGTATAATTGCCTTAAATTTAGATTCCACAATTTATCGACGCTTTCCTGTTAATTTCTAACTACATATCGCGAAGCTCCATGGACGATTACGTTGCGTTGTTAGATTTCGACCAAATTCCATGCATACGAGCTGCGCTACGCCATTAATATCATAGTATTGCTGTAATCAAAGCTCTGTATAATAATCTTAATTCGAAAGGGCACAATGCAACGACGCACAATGCAAAGCGTTTGTATTATAATAGGTTGTCCAGGCAACAGCACGTTCGAACATCGTAATAAACGAATAATAGAAATTCGAGTACAACAATAATTCTTTTGAAAAGATGTAGCTTTGAAGATTTAACAATATGGCTTTTAAGATGAAATGTTTCTTTAATTCAAATATAATTACGAGAGATACAATGAATATCGTTGTACCTTTATGAATAGCCGTGATTAACGCTCCATTGTCGTACATATTTCAGCGTTATTTTTCTTACAAAAATAACAAATAATTATCCTCCTTTGGCGCTAGCAATGTTTAATAAATTTCTGCGTAAGGAGATTATTAAAAAAACGTATATCGGTATATCACTATTCGTCAAATAATCAAAATATCCCTGGGACAAGTCGCGAACGTAATTGAGAACATAAATTTCACATTCGTTAAAGGTTGTATAAATATTACGAGAGTTGAACGTTGATTTATGATATTCGAAGTTGGTAATTTTTCATTGGAAAACGAACCCTGGGAAAACACGGAAAATGTTACCGATGATAATATTTCAACAGATATCGTTGCAAATTATTCGCCTGAAAAATCGATCATTCCGCGAAGCATCAATTTAATATAACAATTACGCAATCTTTTCCTTACGCGTAAACAAAACTTCAATCGTAATAATCTCGATATTAAAGAAAAATATTGCATGTACATATTATCATTATATATATATATATATATATATATATATATATATATATAATATATAACATATATATATATATATATATATATGTTATATGTTATATGTTATATATATATGTTATATCGATATATATATGTAATATATATATATATACATATATACATACATACGTATGTCGACATAAAGCCAGGTGATTTTAATGAAATTTCTGATTTTTCGAGCGGTCGGTAACAAATAAATCGCCGGACGACTCTAATATTCCTATGGCCGATTAAAAAAGGCCGAGGGAGGCCGAGAGTACGTCACACGTAAAAATATTCGACTCGTTCATGAATAATAAATATCCTCGAAAAAGTTCCAAGGTGGTGGAAAAATAATCCAAAGGCGTCTTCGATATCAGCGAAAAAATATCGGGCTATTTGTATTCACCTTCGTCGAATTATCATACTCTTTGTCGGTAAGTTTTTACAACTTTGCAAAGCCGTGATCTGTAAAGCGGAAGAACTGCATTCGACGAATATATTTATCGCGATAACGAGAAAGGAAATAATAATATATATTTCTAACAAAGGAAAAGTATTTCTGTCGATGTTCTACATACGCAACGAAGATATCGAAGAGTAACGATAATGTTGATACTTGTCGTCGCTAACCCTGCAGAAAATCTGTTATAGATGACTAAAATTTCGTGCCTTAGATTCTTAAGACATAAATTGTATAAATGGTTCATAGAGCTCGATCTGGACTACTTGGAAAGGAGAGGAGGCGATACGATTACTTGTGAAAACGCCGAAAGTGGATCGAAAGAGGAAGAAAGCCCTGCAGACACTCTGGATCGTGTCAAAGTTGTGTTTCTCGGTGCACCTGGGGTGGGAAAGTCCAGCATAATTAGGGTGAGCACTGATTTCGTTGAATCGAATCGATATCTATCGCTACACGTGTTTTTAATAGAGATTCTTTCAGAGTTAGTTAGTATTGCTTATTTGTAATTTTTTAATGACAATTTTCAACGTTAAATATCAATTTTCCGAATTTTCCGATGTTGCTGAAATCAAAGGCGATATCTTTCGCGCTGTAGAAAGAAACAATGATACTGATCTTCGAATTAAAGTTGCTCGATCCGATAGCGATTTTAATTTGTCGAAGTAAGTATAAGTAATACAACATTACATAAAATATAGGACAACTATGTGGCTGATTTATGAAATTTCACCGATTTCGCAGCGATTCGAATTTTAATACTATATCTGGTTTAACGTTGAAATTATAAATTTGAAGTAAATAAAATTGAAACGAATAAAATTAGAAGTCGTTAACTATTATTGAAGCAAGTGCTAGCAGATTTCCATCCTTTTGTATACGTTGTTTATCTATTGTAATATCGCGAAGCTTAATGATGAGAATGCTGGGATTTCGACACGATAAAAAGTTAATTCCACGATGAAAGCTACCGATGTTATTAACATTTGTTTTAGAAACACGAACTAGACTAGCTAAAAATAACACGACAAAACACGACTATGAGTACATCTTCCACCTGATTAAAGCTTTTGCTACGCGATGAAAGCCTTTATTATCCGAAGAAAAGAAAAACACGGTTCAATAAAAATAACAAAATATGTACATCGAGTCGTTCGTTTGCGTCTACTTTTCGTTCCAAAAAAAAAAAAAAAAAAAGAAAAACTCAATCAACGGTAATGCGATACAGGTCAAATTTAAATAACTGCGATTAAAATATAACATTTTCCTTTAAAATGAAAACTCTGAATCATAACAAATTCTTATTCGCAATGTTTTAACATTCCACTCAAAATTCCTTACGAAAGATCAATGAATTTTTAAACGTGGTATTTCCTGCACATCGAATTTTAGAATTCCGGTCCATCAAGCGAACCTTTTTTTATTGACAAGGAAAAGTAACTTCAACCTTTCCGTATCTATAAAAATACTGGCCGCAAAGAAACGTTCAGCACGATCTTTGTCGTAAATTCTGTCGCAACCGGTCGAAGGGAATAATTTCTTAATACGTTCTGTGCACATCTGCAAACTATTGCAGCCTCGCTAATTTATATATATATATAATTATTTTATAATATAATATATATTATATTATATATTATAATATAATATATATTATAAATTATATATTAATATATATAAAATATTATAATATAATATATATTATAAATTATATATTAATATATATAAAATATTATAATATATAAAATATTATAAATTATATATTGCAAATATTATAAATATATATTATAAATATATTATAATAATTTATATATATAATTTATAAATACACGACACATACATATTTACTCGTGCTTATATTTTCCATCGTCGTAACAAGAAATTGTCAAAATAAACCTTGTTATCGCGATGCACCTTGGTTTCCGGAGTCTCTGGCTCTTCCGGCAATTTCGCGTATCGCACGAAACAATTGAAGGATCTTGAACGTGACGAAGAACTAAGTACGAAGCGTAAATTAATGCCGCGGGCACGTAACACGGCTATCGCGTAATTAAACGCAACTGCGCCGACGAATGTTGCACTTCCGCGAGATATTTATCATGGCAACCCGATTTAGCCAAACACACCCTGCTCGTTAATAAAACGCTATTATCGTCGACTGGAATGAAAATCGCAACGAGCGATGTTAAAGCGACACGAACTCTTCTCTTTAATTATTTTGTCCGTTTCTTTCATCTCCTTTCTCCTCCGTATTTTCTTCCATTGAAATTACTCGATATCGTTTTATACTGTGGCTGCAACAAGTATCGACAGGGACGAATCCTTAGTTTTTGATAGAGCGTTATCTCGTCAGGATACGTTTCATTTTATTTCTTTTTATTATTTACGTAAGATTTAACGGGAAAGTGCGGGAAAATTCGCTGGCGGTTTTCGAAACTTTTTGTTTAGTAAATGAATTTATTATTTGTTTGTTCAACTAGTAATAACAAGTTACACGAATCGAAGATATCGGGAAAAGGCAAAGTGGTATAGTTTGTGTTATTATTGGTCATTTCATAGAATTACCATGGAATTTTATATTCCTTTTTGTTTTATGGATACGCGGGAAAATTTTAGGTGTCGAAACTGCGAACAATAAAATTTACACATGGCGCTCGAGGGAAGATCCTGAGAATAAGAAAGTGGAAAAGCGAGACCTGTTAACGCTTTAACCGGTTAAGGACCACGATCGATGTTCGTAAAAGCTCGCTGGGGACTGAGAGAAGTCACGCGTGACTGCATTTTTTATGAATGCTCCAGACGAATGTAATAGTTGATAGAATTTTATACGACATAAGGAATTATACGGTTAAAAATAGTATAGAGAAATTAAAAAATGTATTAGTTTATTTAAGAAAATAATAAGATTGATTCTCAGTCGCGAAATCTGTATGGAAATAATAGAATTTAAATAAACAAGATAGGATCATTAATTACAAAGAATATGAAAAAATAACAAATTAAGTTACTTGATCAAATTATCAGCCAAAAATTCGTAATGCCTACTTTCATTCTGAGATCCATATTTAATTTTTTTAATTAATTTGGAGTTAGATAAATGACGTCAATGATAAGAGTTCGTTAAGTTTTCCAGAAACTGATGTCGATTTGTTTCTACGCGATTTGAGACTATGATATTTTCCAGTGAATATTGAAAAATCGAAAAGGAAAAATGCAAGTTTACCACACGTACGTAATATCGACATTCGTGCAGCGTCGATGAAGCTAGCAAGAGGTTCAGCTTTTCGGTTCAACTGTGACGAACATCGCTTTGCAAGATGCGAATGACTTCCGCTCATTTCCGAGGCCATTTTCCGGTTACCTGTCGCCTCTTGAGGAAATTGAAAGTCGTTGAAAAGGGGAGACGGAATATAGCATCGGGAAATGTGTCAAATACAAGACTTTTTACTAAATTGCAGTTCCATATATAAACTTTCTTCCTCTAAATGAGATTCTGTTCGTTTATCGATTTTAAGAATATTATTTGTTTAAACACAGAAGCAATAAAAATTACGATAAAATCGTTTCTCTTAATTTTTATAGTAATCTCGTGTGTGGTTCGAGCGGCGCAAATCTCTTAAAACTTTATGGATAATAAAACGGTTTCTCTTTTTCTTTCGTTATCATCTTGAATTATAAACGAGCGAATATCTTTTTAATTATACTTTTCCAACTGCATGCATATTTTGCTCGTGAATATCTATTTCAATCGCATAAGCAAAATAAATCTATAAGTGCTTAATACGTTTTCTAATTTCTTTTACGATATATTCGATATTCAAAATATTCTATACTATGCTACAAAATATCGTATTATTTGACTCTCTTAGACAGTTGTATTTTTATTTTTAAAATTTATCGATAAATTTAACGTGGCGTTATTAAAAATTCAACAAGTGGGACAAGTTGACAAGTGGAATGTGTAAATATATAGAATCCTTCCTCGTGTACCATTCTCGTGTTATATCGACAAGTATAGCGATGAAACAGGCAAGTACTATATAACAAGGCATATACACTACACGTTACACACAGGCGACAATATTGCATTTCGAAGGTACATATAGAAATTCCAAGACTTGGACACTTTATCCTATCGGACTCCCATAGATTTCATACTTCACCTTATACATTTTTCTACTATCCAATATACCACGACGCAATAGAATGGTTTATTCGATAAATCGTTTCGCAATTGCCACGAAACAATACTCTCTTAAATCAAAGGTTCTCATCTAGGTAGCAGTAAATTTTATTTGCTTGCTTTATCTTAAATTGCTCGTTTACTTTTATAGCCGCCTATAGTTCCCAGCGATTACCTTACAATATATATTTTCCCATAAATTGTCATCTCCTAGCAATGAAATTACTTGTAATTTTATATCTTTCCTCTCCCTTTAAAATACAGATGCAAAAATCATCTAGTTTACTATATATTCCATATGTGTTCCATAGATTACATTGTACAAATTCTTACAAAAATGAATGAATGTATAAAACTAGTTGAGATAAACTTTTAACGTCATTGTCTTTCTTGTATAACATAGATAATATATTCGTAGTAAAGATTTTTTGTAGCAAATGTCTAAATACGATACCTTCAGTGTGAGTCACTATACATTAGTCACTGTATCTTACTTTAATTGTAATTTATACAGCAGTAGATTGTAGGTACTTTGCCTTAACGTTACCTTCTAGCAGATGAAAAATGTAAATGGGAATTATTAAAAAAAAAATTATCTTATTTGAAGCATCGTTTAAATCGCATGAAATCGCTAGAATATTTAAGTATAATATTATAATGAACTTTTTAAATCCCTTTAATATTTACTTATAAATTTCTAGAATTATTTAATCTCTAAATATCTAAAAATTAACATAGTTACTGCTACAGTCAATAATAAAATTAATTTAAACCCATATAAAACATAATCTCTCTCTCTCTCTCTCTCTCTCTCTCTCACTCTGTACAAATTTAAATCTACTCTTTGATAAGTCGAACGAATCGTCGATTATGTACGGTACTTCAAAACAGTTGATAGCTTTCGAGTTCCCCATGAAGTTCCAGGGTTCTCACCATTTATTCCCGTTAACGACAACGACAATCTGAATCGTAAACCGACACCAGTGTTAGTACTCGTTTATGGTTCCAGCAATTCGTGTGGAGCGAATTCTGCGAAGAATACAAACCGACCGAACGCAGAGAGACTTTCTATCCGAGCGTGGTACTCGCCGATCGATTGTACGAACTAAAAATCACGGATCTACCAATGATCCCGTATTTTCCGGTCAGCTCGCACCTCGAATGGACGGACTTTCGTTATTACGGACTACGAAGTGCGAACGCTTACGTTCTCGTGTTCGATCTCAGTAACCAGGACACGTTTCAGGTACGTACAGAAATACGTAAATACATATATTGTAACGATTACGAAAAGCGAACCATCCGGTCACTGCTAAGCCTGCATTTATAAAATGACTTCCGTACACCTCGCCCGATTTCTATGATTTTCAAATACGTTGTTCAAGTCAACGTTGTAAAACAGCCTTTATGTTAGATGTGTTCATTCGTACGTCTCGCGTTTCAACTTCTAACACAGAAGGATAAGGAAGAAAGAAAAGAAAGCGAGAGCCACGAATACACGTATAATATGATGTCGGTACATAAAGCTAAGCTAAAACTAACTCACACTATGGTAAAAAGTAGCAAAAATATTTGTACGAATATCTCTGAAACTAAAGTCAAGTGGCGATTACGTATCTATAGAAAAAAGTTGTTGAGAATCATACTCGTGAAAACATATTTGAAAATAGCGTGCCCTCCTTTGTTTCTATAATTACCGTGGACATTCTGGTAGATTTTTATTAACAAGGCCTGATTATTACTAAAAATATATGAATTAATGGTCGACTACTGATGAAAAGTAATATTTATATACAGTATTATTCTCGTTATTATTAATCGAAATATTATTATTGGAAACAATCGCGATAGTCTGTCAATCAATACGGAGGATTCTATCTATAGCTTGACAAAGAGACAAATTTAGTACGTATAAACTTCTTAAATAAAAAGTTGCTGCATAGTGCGACTGCTCGACGCTTATAAATCCTAAGATATCCTCTTTATTATATTAACTTCTAAAAACAAATTTTATCGTGTCGTAATATTCTACGATAGCTCTAATAAAGGATAAAAGTCGTTCTTTTTATATCGACGTATTATCAACGATTTATTACATTTAGTATACAAAGCTACTTTACAGTTGTCGATTTCGTTTTCTTCGTCTGCAAACATCGCGTTTTAAAAGTTTCGAATAAACGTGTTTATCCCTGAGAATCTTTTTAAAAAGATTTTTTTCGCTCCAATTGCCTCCAGACACCCCCATTTCATTAGAGACCTTTCTTTATGCTTAACAGAGGGGTGGAAACTTTCTTTATTCGATCTTTGTCGCGATTATCGTTCTTCTTCATACTCTACCTACAGCGAGATGAAAAATATGCAAAAACTTGAAAAAAAAAGAAAACTGCCGAAGATCCTCGTTACAATATTATTTAAATTTATTATTGCGCTTAACATTTTGAGGAATTTATCGAGTCAAAAAGCTTGACTCAGGAAATTTGTTATCAGTTAAGGAACACTACTGGGTTGAAAATAACTAGAAACAGAAAAAATGGAAGAAATGTCACTGAACAGATCTAAATCGACTTTATATGGTTACGAATACCGATAGTACGAGAAATAGAGTTTTATCAGTTTTTCGAATGAAATCTGCTAAAACTCTATTCGATAGGTTTGTCCACTTGAATACACCAATCAATATTTACGTATAATAATGCTTGAATCTTCTGCGCCTGGTGTTTTAAATTATATTTTTCACGTCGCTCTAAATGCAAAACGTCGTCCAGCTTCGGTTGATTTGCTTGATTTTCGCGAAAATTATGCAAGAAAGTTCGATTCTTTCGTTTGTGAAACTCAGAAATTAGGTTATGTGGTGGTCAAATCATTACCATTACTAGTAAATTATTACGCAAGAGTGCCCTCCTAACCTATATGCAGGGATGTTTCGTCGAAAATTAAATTGTTTGTAACTCGAAATCACATTTTTGCATAACAGGTTTCGCGTTTGTTTCAATGTTTGGAACAGAATCTACAAAAGATCTCAGACATTACAGATATCTCGGTTATTTATTATTAACACGTTGTACGTTAAAATACTTTTACGACTACCGTAACCTTACCAAATTGTATCGATATGTAGACCGGGGATATTTATGCAAATTCGTAATTTTATAAACTCGATTAGAAAGATAAGATTTAAGCAGAGCTTTGTTTTAATTCTTAAGTATCCTAACTAGTATCGTACTTTACGTATTTTACGCGTGCATTTTATGCGTTCTTGCAATTTTATAAAATATAATAGATATTACTTATATATCTATATTAAAACACTTTTATTTATGGCACGACAGTATATTAGGACGTTACGAGAGCAAATCTACGAAGCACGGGATATGAGGGGCATACCGTTATTGGTAGTCGGGAACAAGCAAGACGAATTGTCGCCTGCGGCTGCTTCCGGAACTCGCTACAGGGACATCGTTAATCTCGTTCGGAAGCACTGGCGATGCGGCTACGTCGAATGTAGCGCCAGATTTAACTGTCGTGTTGTACAGGTACGTATGATATATTTAAATATATATTATTAATACGTTGACTAGTATGGCGATCAATAGACTGGTCTTTACTTTTTGACCTACGATTTTTTGTCAGTCTATATCGTGACATTTGGGAAGGAAATGATATGTACAAAATTTCAGAATAATTGGACGAAAGAATACGCGATAAAAACAGAATAATTGGATAAAAGAGATGTAACAAACTAAAATGTTGTTAAAGAGGCACAGAAATAGAAGCAGGAACAGATCTGTATCAATTGTGGAATAAAACACTCCGTATAAGAATTTCGGGGATCGCAGGGATACTCTAAAGAGCTCGTAGATTCCATAGACATTATTTAGAAACTTTAAAGAGAATACTCAAGGATCTTAACGATTTTACGATTACTGAATGTTCACCAAGAACCGAGAATTAGATTCGCGAATTGAGAAATAGATATACCCAGAAATACCTAAAGTTTATGGATATTCGTTCAAAATCCACAAGTACGAAGGTTTCGTGAATACCAAGAACATTTAAAAATCACAGAAGTCGCATACATATCAGATGTGTATATATATATATATATATATATATATATATATACATGTATGTAAATCCTGGAATTCGAAAATTTTAAAATCTGATGATCTTACAGATTCAGACTGACAGACCCTAAACAATGATCTTGAACTACTCACGAAGATAAAATTAAGGTGTTAGATTCTTCATAAATAATACATTTGTATAGCGATATAAATTTATTACATAAATCAAATAGCGCGAAATAAGCCATATAAAAGATATTTGCTTGCCAATATATATAATAAACTGATTATATATTATTCATTTTTTATATGAGCTTTATATGAATTACAAAATACAAATTGAGAATAAATAGGGACAATTTCTTAACATAAATTACTATAACAGCTATGCTTCGACAGTACTATCGCAGTTGATCCCTTAAGCGGGTAAAGCGGATATATCGGCTTCGATTAATTGTTCACTCGGTCCAACCTATACATCCGCTAGCAAACAGTAAGAACATTTTATATTTTTACCGTGCAAATAACTTACAAAAATTCTTTCCCCACTTAAGGAATTAAGAGACAAAAATAAAAAATAAAAGATGGTAATTATCAATATTAACTTGATTACTGTATTTACTTATGTAGTACCACTTGGCATATCGTTTGTAACTTTTTATCCATATTAGGATCTGATTTACTGAACTTCTATTTAATTGTTTGCGTTTAAAAGAGCAACAGGTTTTTTCGATACAGTTTGAGAATCGTGGTTACTTTTACCTTTTAATTATTGTATATTAAAATTAGGCATTTTGTCAGGTCGAGGGATATCTATTTCATCTGAATCAGATCTTGGTATTGAAACTTTATTCAATGCGATAGGCTCAAAAACTAAACCTGCAGAGTCCTGGGAATATGTGTCTTCGCTTGCATCTAGCACCTTATCTACACCTGTTTAACGTCTTGTATACGCACGTGTGTTGAACTATGCAAAGGCACCATGCTACATAGTACATTAGCGCTACATCGAGAAATTTTCAAAGCGAAACTGCCGATCTTGAAATCTTTTTTGAAATCTTTTATAATTGATAATGCATACATAACTTGTTTATGTTTATTTGCAAATGTCTTCTGTCTGATGGTGCAATAAATAAACCACCGATGGAAATTAAACTACTTTAACACTTAACCACTAACAGTTGCAATTGTATATGAATCTACCAAAGTATTCCAATCTTGAATCTTTTTTATCTGAGTAAAGAACATTAATAATACAATTTTTTACTATAATTATATAGATTTCTGTCATGAGAAAATTTCTATAGTTATATCTTAAGAGTAACATAAAAATATTATACTCCTGAACTAAAGAACATTTTTTACCCGTCTAACAGGTATTCCGTGAACTGATGAAGAGTATTCAAGCTGTGGAAGGTAGACCACCTTCGCCCACGCCAGCACCCTCGCAACCTCTACGATCTCACCCGCACGACACCAGCGAGAAATGTATTCTTCTCTGACATTGAAGCCAGAAAATCAACGTGCTCGATTTCTGCGACCACATCATCAAAAGAAGTTGCTTCTATCCATACCATGACACAGGGTCGTAGTTTACTCGAAGCTGAAAACAAACGTTGTGAAAGGATCCTGCATGCAAAAGCTCAACTGCACGCAGAATCCCAAATAATTCTCAGTATCCCCCTAGTCGAGTCGTAATCGGAAACAGGAGTCCACTCAGGAGCCTTTTGTGGTTCATTAATCGACAATGCAGAATACAGTATTGTGATTGTACGAGACATGGAGATTTTTCATGGAAAGCACGGTCACCTTTTGCGCACGAATGACGAAGATTCTAGATTTAGTAATACCAGTTTTCTTGTGTCTTTCGTAAATCTAACGCTGTGAGTACAAACTGAGACGAGTAAGGAACGATAATTTCACTGTTATTTTTTTAACAATTTTAAAGCTGTAATAATCATTCGATCGCTTTTCGTGAAAGATCTCTCAAAGCTCACGAATTGTCAGTATTAAGAGAGTACGAAGTTAGTAACGAAGAAGATAACGTATATACTCTGCGAATCGAAGAACCTTCGGATCTCGTCTGTGAATATCCCCACCGAAACTGCTCATCGTGTAACTTTAACACTGAACAAATAATGCAATCATGTTGTACAACTGCACTTTCGCGTCGAGACCGACGGAAAGATCGCAAATACGTATGTATGTACGTAACCGACTGCCGAATCCCTCTGTGTACAATTTAATTTCTACGATTTACTTTATAGTTCGCTCTGTAAATATATCATGAATTTCTTCTATTCTGTACAAACAAAATTTATAAACGAATTTATCTCACTGTCTCAAATCCCTACGTGACATTTCAAATAGTTTAAAATGCGCGATTACATAAAGTTGAAAGATTACTTTCGCCTTTAGAAATTCTTCATTCAGAATACACGTGCCAGAGATAAATTTGTTTATAGATTACAATTGGTTATTCCATATACACCTCTAAACTCATATATTGACGAAAAATTAAGAGATCTATTGTAATTGCAAACGCAATAAAGTTCGCTCTATTTTTCTGTGATATGTTTTATCGTATAGTTTATTGTATATTCTATTATTACATTGAACCTCGAGTATACGAAATTAAGTTAATTTAGTTCACTTTCCAATAATGCATTCGGCCTAATAATAATAATAGTAGTAATAATAATTATAATAATAATAATAATAATAACAACAACAACAATAATAATAGTAATAATAATAATAATATTAATATTAATAATAAAAATGATGATAATAGCGAAGAAATAAATGTAATGATAGCGTGTTATTGAGAGTTACCTCGGATCAAGCAATAGTGTATACAATATACATATATTTTACTATACTGTTAAGGAATTAATCACTAGCCGTAAGGGTAGCTATCGATATTGTGAAATACCGTACACCTATACGTATGCAGATCTCTGAAAAGTATGTGTTATCTGTTGTTGTCGTTTGTACGTGTTTTAACGCAAGAACATACAAATATTATTGGCTCAACAACTAAGCGATTGATAAGGAAACCGATTATCCCGTTTAACAAAGTTCGACGCTAGTTGTACGATCGTTTACTAATATTTTATGATAATTGCCAAAATCGAGAACGATACACGAACAATCGATTGTTATTTCATTTCCACGATCAATTTATTGTCCGATATACGCGTAGACCACGCGGAATGAATATACGTAAATGTTGGATATATCGAATAGAGCGACATACAAACTGTACATTACGTAACATACAAACATGTGTTCGTTGGTAAAAAAAAAAAAAAATCTTTGTATCGAAATAGTGATTCTATAGACAAGGTACAGAAATTTCGACGCGAATTTGTACAGTCATCGAGAGTGTGTCGAGTAAGCGTCGTTTTACATACAAAATATCACGCGTTATTTTGTATGCAGGAGTAATGCAATAAAAAAAAAAGAGAGAGAGAGAGAGAGAAACGAAAGCAAAACTAAAACACGTTTCGAACTTTTCATTCATGTCCTGAGTTGCGTTTTGTTAGATTGTAGAAAACTACGTTGTAAATACGTTACTTTAATATCGAAAAAGAAAAAGAAATAGATATGGGCAGATACTAATAATTAGAAACACTCCCTTAAGTATCATTAAAGGCTGTTACCAACGATAAGCATCGATGATTAACGTTTAATGTTTCGCGTTTTCAAAGACAGAGTAGTATCTACGTATGGACATACGAATTGGTGACAGCAAACGTGCAGGGAACGAAAGCAAATCTAAAACACGTTTCGAACTTTATTCATGTCCTGAGTTGCGTTTTGTTAGATTTGTAGAAAACTACGCTGTAAATACGTTACTTTAATATCGAAAAAGAAAAAGAAATAGATATGGGCAGATACTAATAATTAGAAACACTCCCTTAAGTATCATTAAAGGCTGTTACCAACGATAAGCATCGATGATTAACGTTTAATGTTTCGCGTTTTCAAAGACAGAGTAGTATCTACGTATGGACATACGAATTGGCGACAGCAAACGTGCAGGGAACGAAAGCAAAACTAAAACACNGTTTCGAACTTTATTCATGTCCTGAGTTGCGTTTTGTTAGATTTGTAGAAAACTACGCTGTAAATACGTTACTTTAATATCGAAAAAGAAAAAGAAATAGATATGGGCAGATACTAATAATTAGAAACACTCCCTTAAGTATCATTAAAGGCTGTTACCAACGATAAGCATCGATGATTAACGTTTAATGTTTCGCGTTTTCAAAGACAGAGTAGTATCTACGTATGGACATAAGAATTGGCGACAGCAAACGTGCAGGGAACGAGAAGAAAACAAAAGGGCATCACCGCCTAAACATTGCAACAAAAAATACCATTGTAATTCGACCTCTGTCTTTTTAATCCAGAACGAAGCAATGACTAAATTTCACGCTTTATCTCGCAGAAATAAATTTACGTAAAGGCTAAAACTAAAAAGCAGTAAACAAATAATGTGATTGATCGGTTTCCTCTTAACGTTCTAACGATATCTCGCCATAAAAATGATGAAGATTTACGTTTGAGGATCTTCTTAGAAGACGAATTACGGGAAGATGTTTCAGCCTTGGGGAGGAGGACTGCGATTCTTCGCGCGAACGATGATTCTAAAGAATATGAAGAATCACAGCAACGTTAATTTCCATGGACAACGACACGTATTGACGGTTGGAATTGATTTACCGATGTACGAGGTTACTCGCAGCCAATTTGCTTTTTCAAAATTTGTATCGCTATCTGCAATATCGATAACTTGAAGATTTATAAATCGAAAGCGAATACGATACCATTTATGCTTTCGATTATATAAAAATATCTCTCTTTACCGATGAGAAATTATCTTGATGTTCCTTCTCCGCGTAGCTAGTGATTCGTCTCTATTTCATTTGTTGTATGCCACCTGACAAATAAGTTTGTTAACTGTTATTCTAAAAGAATAGGAAAGAAAACAAACGATTATATATTTTTTTACTGTTATCACAAGGACGTGCGATACTTTTGCAAGGATATGAACAAAATGAATTAAATGTTAAGGTGAGTACAACGAGAGGCGTTCCTAGCACAAGCGTAAACTTGAAGGAGGCTCTGTGCGAAAAGATTCCCATACACTATGACGTATTGAGAAACATCCGTCAAGAACATGGATCGTCGGTGATCAGTCAGATCACCGTGGAAAATATTTATCAAGGACTAAATGGGGTGAACACTATGGTTAGAGAAACTTCTGAGATCGATCCGAAATATGGGGTGACGTTTTAATATTATAACACGTTTCTTTCTAAACGAAATGAACAACTTTGAATAGAGAATTAAAAGCGAAAAGTTTCATTTCGTGCAGATTAGGTATAGGGGACTAACGATACCGGAAGTTGTTACGCTGTTACCTCGAGAAGGAAAGTCACCAAGCGCGGAATCTGTATTTTGGTTGCTTCTAACCGGGGATGTTCCAACTCAAGAACAAACAGCATCGCTAATCGCTGATTGGTCTATGCGACGTCAAAAGAAGAAAGATTGGTGGTCAGGACCAGGCGGTGGAATCGTGGGTTCCGTTCTTCAAACGTTGCCAAAAACAACGTCGCCTCTTGGAAAACTGTCAGTGGCTCTTACAGTTTTTGACTCTCGCAATCACATGAACGAGGCTTTAAAAAATGGCGCCTTGAGCTATACTCATTGGGAAGTGAGTTTCTATATCTAGCTGAGAACGTTTTTATAATAGATTTGAACTTAAAAACGGGCTCTTTAGTGTGTACACAAGATACTATGAATACTACTATATAATTACGCTTTTGTAGCCAGAATTAACAACTAATCGTCCTTGCACTATCTTCCTTCCTATTTAACGAGTTAAGAAAACAATCAAATGGGATATGCTTTAAAACTAGGAAACGACAAAGTACAGAATATTCGAGTAACGAAATTTCCCTTATGAGGTTTATTATTTCTATTTCAAGTACATGTACGAAGATAGTATGGAGTTATTAGCAACGTTACCGGCGATAGTCGGTCTAATCGCTAAAGGCGAATTGAACAACTTGAAAGAAGAAAACGGCGATTGGATGCAATTTTTATCAGAGTGTTTGTGTAACGCATTTGACATTTCGAAAAACCGTAAAAAATCGTTGATGGACTTCCTTCGATTGTACATTGTTCTGAACGCGTAAGTAAATTACATATCCTTGTATAGAAAAAATAATTTTAATGAAAAAAAAGTGTTACGAATCGATACTTTAAAAGCTTCTTTCCTCGTGATTCTCTGAAAGTACTTTCTCTAAAGAAAGTAATAAAAATGCGATTGTCGATGCACACTTTATTTATAAAATCTATATTACAAGGTACTTTTACAGAATGAGAATGACAGAAGTGCTGGCGTTCATATTACAGACAATACTCCATGAACTACTTAAACTAGAGTTTAAAAAAGAGCCCTTTTATTTATAGAATTTATATCACGAAATACTTTTATAGAGATGAAAATGGCGGAATACCTGGCGTTCATGTTACAGAAATACTCGGTGCTTCTCAATCGTACGTCAACCAAGCTCTTGCAGCAGGAGCTTTAGCATATAGCGAGGAACCTAACAGCGGCACGATTTCAGAAGTAATGATATTTTCGATTTCGAATAACTGAACGATTTCTACGATAATCACACGAATTATTATCGATATAAAACATATAACTACTCGTAAATAATTTATTATGTCAATCAACTAGTATATGGAGTTCCAAACAAAAATCCAGCGCCTTCTTGGCCAAGAATCGAAGGAAGAAAAGTTAAGGAATTATATAGCCAGTGTAATTCAAAGGGATAAATTAACCGGTTATAAAGAAGCAGAGATATGCGATCCGAAATACACCGTATTGGAAAATTATGCAAGAGAACATTTACCAAATGATTCCGGTGTAAAGGTATACATGCGTAATGTATACGTATCGGGTATCTTTAGTTTTATTCGTAGTTCTCCTCGAATATGTAGGATTTAAGTTCCTTGCTCGAACTTGTATTTTTTAACTTAACTCTTTTTTACCTCTCTTAATTACTTCTCAATTTAACTGATCATTTCATTAACATTTACTTGTGCAAATGTTACAATAGTAATGAACTACTAAGCAAAAAATTGATAGTTACATTTTCATTTTTAGTTGTCACAAACCATCACTAAAATTCTTTCTACAATGATGAAATCCGCAAAAGGAAAAAATATTTATCCCGAACAGAATGCAATTGCTGCGCCTATTTTTCAAGTATGATGACAATTTTATTTTCATTTTCACCTATTTATACTATGATCGTAATTTATTCTACATTTGTTATGTAAGTTCTATGGGCTGAAAGACATGAAATTCAATCAAATATTACTGTGCATGTCACGAGCTTTGGGTGCAGTTGCATCGATCATTTGGACAAAAGCTGTTAATGCTTCGGTTGAACAACCAACATCCAAATGCACTTATTCTTATTTAAATTCTATCCAAGGGACAAGAGGAAAACGTAAACGAGGGAAGCATACGAAAAATATTCGAAAATAAAATCTCTCAAATTCTTGCCAACAATATTAAATCAACGGTATTTGTCTTATACAGTATTAAACATAATGTATGTGCGTATAAATTATTATATTATACATAAACTATGTGAATTTTTATTAAACTTTAATGTAGCACTTTTTATTATTAATCATTCAAAATATTTCAAGTCTACGAAAGTTTTTGTTTAATCATTGAACGACCAAAAACTGAAATTTACTTTAATTTATAGTAAATGCAGTACTTATAACATGAAGTACTTATTGAACGAATTAATTAGCAAGTTATAATTTTAAACCTGGCGCTTGTATGTGTGTATATTCATAGCTCTGATGGTACATACGTATCGGTTAAGAATAATCTTAAAGAAAATGGCGCAATTCGATATCTTCATACGTCAAAAATTATGAATCAAACTTTTGAAATTATCTATGAAAGCGCAATATTGTAAAAAGTATAAAAGTTAATGTTTTATAATGAGTTTTAGATTAAATATTCAATTATGAAATGAATTTGATACAAATCTCTAGTATGTCGGTTCCTTTTTGTGGTTATACGTCCTAATATTAGATTTTTAGTAACGAAAATGCCGTTTCTTCTCCTCTGCAGTTTATCGAATGTTGTGTTAATACTAATCATATAATTATATATCTAAGGACTTCAGATAATTTATCTTGACGTTAATCGATGCTTCCCAAAAAGAAAGCGTAATGAAAAAGTTCTATACTGTATGTATATATTTTTCGTGCTATACATGTTGACAATAATTTTTATATTTACGTCAATCTATACCATCTATTTGCATAAAAGATTTAAATTTCAGAGATACAACAATGGAACACTCTAGAATATTTTCAAATAATATATCTTCTACTATAGATGAAATTAGGCCCCTTATAGAAAATGTATTACAAATGTATTTTTAATATGTATCTTACAATTTTTTATATAAACATAATATTAATTTGATTATTTATACTTGCAGCAACCGGGCATTTCATTAAGCACGTTATTGAACATTCAAAGAGTTCAAACTCCTATAGAGCCTGTACCTCTTTCATCTGATAATTATATCATTGATGTTGAAGATCAATCAATGAATGACGTTTCAGTTCATGATAATCATCATCATCATCAAACAACTGCAACGGACAATTTTTTAAATAACATCCGTGAGGCTGCTAACGAAGTTGTGGGTGAAAGCCAAAATAATAATAGTAATAATCTTGTTAATAATAATAATAACAACAACAATAATAACAATGATATAGAAGACACTTCAGCACAGGCAGTGCGAATTAGTCCACGAACACGTGCATTCTTTAAAGGACTTAAAAGATACATTCCTTTTGTCTTTATTCTTTTTGCCAAAGGCCTATATGATCACAGAGCCAATATATTAAACTTTATAGTATTAGTTGTTGTATTTAATTATACTAATAACGTTGTAAAACGTGAAATTGCAAAACAAAACAATAAAAGTTGGCTATCGCTTTTAGTTATTACGTGTTATATTATTGGATGTATAGTTTTTATTCATTTTGAGTACGATACACATCTATTTTCATCGTATACACAATCTCTTAGCATTTGGGAATTACTGTGGTCAGTTTTAATAAAAGATCTTGTTTTGAAATTGATTACTATTATTTTTAAAGTTTTTTTAACATGTTTGCCTTCGAAACTTTTGGCTCTTCGAAAAAGGGTAAGTTTTACTATGGTTATCAAATATTATTAGTTAATTAGGAAATCAAATGACAATGTTATTTTAGGGAAAATATTTTGTTATGGTGGAGGCATCATCTCAACTTTCTCGATGTGTTGCACCTATTCAACCATGGTTATATTATTTCTTTGAAAGTTATCAAGGTTCTGAAAAGATCTTTGGAGTATTACTTTCTTTATTGTATATAGTAAGCAAAGCAACTGATTTATTTTCTTGTATAAAATTATTCCAAACTGCTATTTGGAAGCTATTTCAAAACGTGGTATGTTTCATACTTTTTAATAAATAAATCAATATAAATCTATAAAACAAAATTAATAATTAACTGAATTACAGAATTTAGGAGTATCGCCATCGAAAGAGCAATTAGTAGCATCAGGTGGAATTTGCGCAATTTGTCATGATCAATATTCAATGCCCGTAAGATTGCAATGCAAGCATATTTTTTGTGAAACATGTGTTTTAACATGGTTGAATCAAGAATATTCGTGTCCATTATGTCGAGCAATAATCGCAGATGATCTTCTGTATCGAGATGGTCATACAAGTCTTCTTGTTCAGTTGTATTGAGTCTTATATATAATATATGAAATTGTATTTTTTCACTATTAATTGTATTCAATAAGAATTTGTATTAAGCATTTGATATACATAAAACGAAATTTTTTTTAGACGCTTTACAATAGTGTTATCTTTACATTAATCACTTATCAGTTATCCTGATATCCATAAAAAAAAACGTAATCTTTATATTTTCGTTACATAAATTTAACAGATGTGTAACATAATTTGTATATACGAAACAAGAAAATTATTCATATAAGAAAATAAAATTATTATTTTGAAATTGATTTACCAATTATTAATTAATTATTTATTTATGAAAATAATGTAACTGGTTCATTGAAATAATGAATAATTACAAATTTTCTTCATACGTATTATTACATTATGTTTAGTGTCTTTATAATATAGTCAAAGGTGTGATTTTTCTTATTTCATACATGATAATGAACACAAATAGTCATAGTGTGAAAAAAATATGACTATATAAAACTGGCTTAGAATCTAAATTATATTCGTTGTTGATTATATTTCAACATTTGGTCATTAACGTCCTACATAAAACGTTATGTGCAAGTAATACACTGTAGACAGGTTTCATTGACATACAACATACAAGTATTTTCTCAGAGACATTACAAAACATATTGTCATACAGGACTTTAACACTGACAATAAAGTAATTATTATATAGGGGTATTTTTTTAGCATACATAGAAAAATAGTTCATAAAACATTGGCTTTCAAGCGTGCTTGGAAGTACTCTCCATCGCCTTTAGTTGCTTGCTTATTTATCTCTTTATGACGCTCCCTACTTACTAGTTCTTCTAAGACTTCTCCATCACCTTTAATTAACCTGTGAAAGCATTAAGTTACATATAAATATATATTTTTTATTTACATATTGTTAATATATTTACATTTTTTATTGCAAATACCTGTATCTTCCAGTTTCTTCGTCATAAACTCTACGTATTACACTCTGCTTTTTTTCCCATTCCTCTTTCGTCATTGGTGCCATTGCCTTTGACTTTTCAGATACTTCTTGTGAATTATCTTTAGAAATACTTTCTTTAGATTTGTCAGTATTTCGTGCTTTTTTCTTAGATTTTTTCAATTTCTTCTTTAATTTTTTCTTCATCCTTTTCTTCTTTCTACGCTTTTTCATAGCCTTTTTCAGTTTTTTAGCTTTTCTCTTTGCTTTTTTACGTTTTTTCTCATCCTCAGAAGTATCGCTACTGCTACTACTACAACTACTGCTGCTACTGTTACTACTAGAACTGCTGCTAGTACTGTCAGTAGTACTGCTAATGCTCGAGGAACTCGATGATGACAAAGATCTTTTTCTCTTTGATTTCTTGCGAATATGGTCAGCTTTATCTTGTATGTCTTCGTCTCTTTTCTTTTCTTTTCCTTTTATATGAGTCTCGTCCGTATCTTTTCTTTTTGACTCTGCTTTTTCAGCACTAGTTTGTTTTACATGTCTTTCCTTGGATTCACTCTCCCTAGATTGTTCGCTGGAATCTTTTATGTTTCTTTGATGATCATGATCCATAGTGCTTCTACTTCTAGACCTATCATAAAGTGGTCTTCTATTGTTATGATTTAAGAATCTATTACCTCTCCTTTCATTATTATACCTGTTATAGTACGAATTATTGTGTCTATTTCTATCATAAAATCCAGAATGTTTATAAGGTCGATATCCAAAAGTACGTTTACGATTATCCAAGTATCCACTCCGTCCTTTATAATATCCCCTGCCTTCTCTTGGATTCTGTCGATACGGTCTAACACCATTTTCATATCTTTTATCCCACTTGTCGCTTTTCTTTTCCCTATCATTTTGGTGCTTAACCTCATGGCTGGAAACACTAGATGAACTGGAGCTGCTAGAACTACTCCTATGCTTTGACTTTTTCCTTTTGTCCTTACTGCAAGTGCTACGTCTTTTTTTCTTAGATTCAGAATCATCACTCTGTGAGGACACTGATTGTTTCCTCTCTCTTTCGTCTTTCGATTTTATACATTGTTCTGATCGTAAATCACCTTTTTCTCTATTACTCATCTTAACTTATTATTAATTCTCTAAATCAATTAAACTCGTATTAAACTTAGATATTATGTCTTTTAACATTTATTTATCGTTTAATCGTATCTACGATTAACCTCCTACATTATAATCAAAGATATTTTACTACGAAGTATTCTTATACGAAGCAATGTATAAGAACCACATATAAACGGATACGTTAATAATAAAATACCATAAAATAGTTTTTAAATGCATATGTACTATCAATATTCTAGTGCATCACGCTAGCACGTAACTAACCTCGATCTAACAAATTACAAAAGTCTCCTTCATCGATTTCCATTTCAAAAATTTGTCGAAACTTAAGGCAATTTTTCATGGTATAGTAACGTAAGATATTTAGGGTTTTTTGTTACTACATTTCCATCCATTGGCAATAATTCGTTAGTTCCTATAATTAGGCGCTTCGTTTACAAACATCTTGTAAATAAATGAAATATTTTAATCTTTAATTTAACAACTGATCGTAATTATTTTTTTACTAAAATTTATTTCTTAAACATATCTACTGCTTTCTATAACTAAAAATTACCGTGACTCTTCAGAGAAAGGTTCTTGATTTTCTTATTACCGCATTTTGATTTTTGCAAGAAACCTCTACTCTTATATAGATAATAAATTTTCAATTGTTTCACCTCTTTTCGCTTCAGTATTAAATTTTTATTAAAATTTCTGTCAATATGGCTTCTATATTAAAATAAAAATACACCTAATTTTTATTATCTTTCTAAAATTCTTTACGTTATTTACGTACTTTAAATAATGAAGCGTTTGGGGGATAAATGTAGTTGCAGAGACAAAGTAAGTCATTAACCTACTATTATTATTATTATCTTCATCACTATAAAAATATTTTTTTAAATTGCTACCAAATTTTACCCGTAGTAAAAGATATATAGAAAATAAAATTTTCATTAAAATTGTATTAGACCTATTTCATGATATACAATTTAACATTAACAAGAAAAATCTCAATTTTATAATAAAACCTTCTCTTTCAAAAAATATTAATTCCTGCATGTACAAATAATAAATACGTAGACATAAAACGATTAATTTATTACTAACACGCTCAAAAAATGTTTACCAATGTTAAATTATCTAAACTTAAAAAGAAATCAACAGTTTAAAAGCGTAATTGTGATTACGGTATATTATTTTGTATCGTCATTGGACTTTGTTGCCGATATATCAATGTTTGATAATGATTATTACCCTTAGAAAATGTAAGAGTCGTATTAAATAAATGTCTGTTGTTCGCTATGAAATTATAGGATTAGAATGCTCAATGATTGTTGCTCGAAATTAAATATAACTTGCCCGAGTGCCAACACGGTCGTTGACCTTCCCAATTTCGTTTATAGCCCCGAAATTATGAAAAATTTCACTGTCTTCCTTCTAGTGTTACAAAAATTATTTCAATTATAATTTTCGATTCTTTAACGTACGTATCAAGAGATCATTTGCTGAACAAACGATAAGAGTATGAATTTCGAAAGAAAGAGATTTATCGAAGAGAGAAAATCGTAGAGATTTAATTTCGAAACATCATTTCTTTTCTTTTAACTATTTTGCTTGAAAAATGTAATATCACTTTGGAAATACTGCACATTAGAATACGAATGAATTAGGATATTAATGTTAACTTAACTTTATTCTAAAGTCACATAAAGTTCCGTCAAACATTTTTAAACTTTCATCGTCATTGTTTTACATTCGGAGAATATTTATTAATCAGATATCATCGCCCATTACTAAATACACGGAGTTAGAACCAGCTCTTTGCCAAGAGTTGCGCAAAATCGTAGACGCGATCGTAGTACCAGGAAAAGGACTGCTAGCCTGTGACGAGTCTCCTTCAACTTTTCAAGAACGATTCGAGGAGATCGGCGTAGAAAATACCGAAACTAATCGTCGCGATTATCGCCAAATGTTATTCACCGCAGATAAGGTGAACTCATTATACCGTAATCTGTACATCTTATTTGCTTATCTAAGCTGTAAACGGGATATCGTGAAATATAATATGATAGCTATTCAATCACCTTCAATTCTCATACTTTACGGTATCATATCGCAATGAAAGTTTGATTCGCTTGTATTTACGTTTTTTTTACCGCAGTCTCAATTTTCAAAATACATAAGTGCTGTTATTCTGCATCACGAGACAGTTTATCAAAAAACATCCGACGACGTCGAATTAATCGAATTGCTACGTCAGAGAGATGTCGTACCCGGCATTAAGGTCGATAAGGGCCTGGTCCCATTATTTAGTTCGAAGGACGAGAATACTACGGAAGGCCTGGACAATTTGCAAGAGAGATGCATTCAATATAAACGAGATGGCTGTCACTTCACCAAATGGAGATGCACATTCACAATCTCAGAGACCACGCCGAGTCAACTGGCCATGGTTACGAATGCGAACGTCCTTGCAAGGTTCAATTTTGATGAACACACGTTACCATTTTAATTGCGACAGAATGGATTAACTGCAAAGATGTAAAATCTACTTTCTTTCCTTATTTACCTAACGAACCCGAGGAAAATGATCCGAATTGTTAAAATATAAATACCTACGTCCCTTCCTGTATCGGAGAAAATTAATCAAATTGCACTTTTGAAATTGAAGAGGCAAGTTAAATTAGAAATCGAATTAAGTAGGATTTTTGTTATTTCTTTATGCGTGTATTTTTTAACGTATTCTCTGTCCGATATAATGGTTTGTTCCAACGTAAGTTGCATTCAGAAAGCTATTAGTTTGAAGATGACGATGTTAATATTTCTATTAAGATAAGTCAACGGCTGAAGGAGAATTTCCATTCTTGCACTTTGATCCGTTCCATGTTTACGATAGACAGTAAAACAGCATTAAAACAGAAAGTATGCGCTTATTTGCGTCACATAATCGATCTAACGTTATAATTACAAATTTTTTAATGATTCGACATCATCAATCACAACAATCAACATACGTACATACATCATTGGTATCTTAACTGGATACATTTCTTTGCTCCTTTGCAAATAAATTAACAGTATTATTAATTTTACGAACCATTTTCTATATACATTCAAGGTATTCAACGAAATGGTGGGCACGATTTTTCGTTTCAAACAAAAGTTGATCCTTTTTGAATCAGCTACAAATTACGATGCTTTCATAATCGCCAAAAGAGAATGCTTCTTTTTATAAAAGATCAAAGTCACCTCGACTTTTTTTAAATGGCGTCATGTATATTTGTTTTCATAGCATCGTAGCTGATGCCAAGACGAATTCAACGACCTATAAGAGAATGAGCTTCAGATGACCTTGAGTTCAGAAATCTTGAATTCATTAATTAGTATCGTATAAAATTTGCTTTAATCGGACGTTCGATCAGATATTTCCAATAACACTCTGTATATCGATACAAGAAATTTCATTGACGAAACTCGTAAATGCTTGAAATATATTTATGTAATATAACTAGACAATTCATTTTTTGCAGATATGCCAGTATATGTCAGAGCGCACGAATGGTACCTATAATAGAACCCGAAATATTAAACCATACCCATGGAATAAATAGAGCGTTAGAAGTTCACGAAGAAGTACTGTCTATTTTGTTTCGTATTTTACAAGAGCATCGTATCTATCTTGAAGGTATGATCCTAAAGGTTGCGATGGTTTTGTCGGGAATAAAAAATCCTACCAATTGCTCACCGCAGGTACAATAATTATTTTACTTACATATATATATACATATATATATTCAACATATCTATTGAACAATTCCATTTGTTATATAAAGTTCCGTACCGTATAATCTCGTACAATTGTTCTATAAGATTTTATGCTACTTCTAATCAACCTACAGCATATACAGTTAACTACGTATTTTAGTTCGAATTTTTACTAAATTCTGCGATAGCCAACACGATATTCTATTAGCATAAGAATAATTTTTGAACGATCTAAAGTGAAATATGGAACTGTGGTATTATATCTGGTATTTTTTAATTACAAATTATTAAAACATACGTACAGATTATTGCCGAACATACGTTAGCAGCTTTACAGAGGACAGTGCCGCCAGCAGTACCAGCGGTTATATTTCTAAGCGGCGGACAATCCGATAAAGACGCTATTTTAAATTTAAACGCTATTAACGCTTACGAAGGGAGAAAGCCTTGGCCTCTTACGTTTTGCTACGGACGTGCTTTACAAGTATCCTCAAATATACTAACTCGTATTAGAATAGAAAACTTTTTCGTAAGTTCACGGTGTATTATTTATAAAATACGAAAGTCCTTCGAATAATCTTACTTTTGAAAGAATGCAGCAATGAAAACGTGGAAAGGAAATCCAGATAAAGTGCAAGATGCTCAAGCGGCATTTTTAGAAATGGCGCAGCTCTGTTCCCAAGCTTCGTTAGGAGAATTAGAACCCGAAAACGGCGTGTGCACTAGGAACTCTCGTTAAAACTATCTATCAGTTAACGAATACCCAATTAAAAGTTACGATGTTATAATTACACCTGTGTGAAAACGAATATCAGAATTCTTTTCAATATTCAATCTTCAGTTACATCATGCAAATTCCAATTACATACATGCGACTGTTTGTCAATTCACTCCAACACCTTGAACGTCAGATCATGACTGCGTCATAAAGAAATGACATCTAATGAACGCATCTTACCAATGAACTGTATCGCGTAATGATGAAAACGTTTCAACGAGAAGCATTACGTTTCATAATGTGTGTGTGTGTGAAGGTACGTCAACCTTAACAGCAAAAAATTTCATTGGTAAATTCGACGAATGTCAAGAAAGGTGCCCTTGACTGACCTCTAAACCAGAGGCTCTCAATTGAAGGCTTCCACGACGGTACGTGCGAGTTGAGTCGTATAACGTTCGGGAATTTGGTCCGTTATTTAAGGGTCGATACGTCGTCATTTCCATGAATCCCCACCAATTCTCATGTCCCCCTTATCCTTCTAGGCTCTGTGGACGGGATCATCACACGTATGCTCGGCAGTGTCGTAGTTATAGAGCAATTATTAAATGCGACATTCCATTTATTTTTAATTGATTGTCTTGGAAAGTATACAATAGAAGCATGTAAAAAATAAATACAAAGACGTTAAACTAAAACACGTGGTACTTTAATTTATTCCAGGAAGTATGTTTGTTTGTATATATACATTTGTTCCATATACGCATGGTGGATAATGTGTAAATAGGATGACATTAGTCGTTATTTTATATTTACTTATTACTTGCTTTTAATTCTATTTATACGTATTTACTCTTTTGCAATGGTATTTCTATGTTGTCGGGACCATTGATAGGAGTTTAAAGAAAAGCTTCAATGGAATATTTTGTTATCTTAAATTTAGAATTTTATTGTTTACTGTGATCGAATAATTTTATTTCAAGCATCTCTATTGTATAACTATAAACTAATTTTAAATGTTTCATGTGATGCGCATTTGTGTAAAGTAACTATAGCACTCAAAATACTCTGCATATAACGCATTACTAGAAGAAACAAAGTAAATTTTCTCACTTACAAAATTATTTCGAACGTTATTTTTTCTGTACAAAAAGACCATTCTATTTTCAAACTTGTAATAACGTATTTTTATCACTGAAATATCCGTGGTGCTTAATTCTATATTTACGTACCTACATACGTTATTTCGGTCATAGCAACGGGTAATGGAGCAATGTTGAGAACCTCTACGAGTATAGGGGAAATGCGCTTGCGCCAATATCATTCTTGTTCAGACTTTGAAACCAATGAATACCCTAGGTTTACCTCAGTTGCTTTCCAACCAGCAAATCGTACGACAGACGTAGATACGCGTTTTGAGCTAGATATCATCTCATCAATATAAGGTAAGTTACATTTGTACGTATTCTTGAATGAATAATTCATTGAAAGTTGAAATGGAAAGTGCCATGCGTTTTTATAAATTTTTATTGATTACTTCGTGCCGAAAAACTGATGCGAAAGCCGATGTTTGACCTGCAATGAGATTCGACCTTGACTGACATTTAGTCTACATCCAGTCAAACACTTTGTATCTTGAAATAGTATGTGCATGTACCGAAGACATTGCTCGATATTTTATTATACATCACATACGCAAATTTCTAAGGAGCTACATGTTTTCATATTGTAATGTGATATCGTACCATCGTACGATACTATATAGATGTACAGGTCAAGCTCAAGTTATACGTATATAGCTATTATTTCACGAATCTTAAAAGCAACGAAATCAATGACTTAACAATTTGAATTTGTGCTGAAATTTAAACGAACGTTTTACAGAATTTGTTCATAATTACGTTTTTGATATCTATAAAGTAATTAAATTTCTCTCGAAGGACAAAATAATTTTTGCTCCAATTCTTAAATAAATTGAGAAGAATATTAGTTTTAAGGAAAATAAATTACGTTTAAACGAATAACAAAAAAAGGTTACTTTCGCTTAAATCACCTTTCGTCACGTGATCTACTAACGCGTGACTTCGAAAGAACGTTTTAAAGTGCGTAACACTTGGTGCTCGATAACTCTTTAAATTTACGTCAAAACTCTGTCGATCAAAACTCTTTAAATTTACGTATGGAAATATTTTATATATATTTTGAGCCTAATATTTAATTTTAGAGAGAGAGAATATAAGTTCCTTCACATTACTTATCAATATAACCTATAACCGATGTCATACGTATGTCTGTCATAACAGTGGAAATATTTGTATCTTTTCAGCTATTGTAATAAATTCTCTTTTCATACAATATGGTACGGGAAGAAGAACTGGAATTTGAAAGTTACTCTCGTTACATAGAAATTACATAAAATTAATAAAATTCTAATTTTCGTTGCATTTGTGTATATACATAATTTACATGTTGCATATTATTTATGAAAGTGTTTCATGGTTCTAAGTGCACGCAGGTACATAACACATTGTATAAAAAGAACATCTAATAAATCATCACACTCGAATTGCGTCTAATTTTTCGTCGCTGCTTTTCAGTGTCTAATTTAGTTGCATTTAATATATGTAATCAATATTGCGATCAATGATGCACGTAGTTGGATGGAATTAGATCGGTCGTTTACAGGCATTGTACAATCTTAGCGAGAACTTACGCAATACGAAACATGTACAACCTATAGCACTATACGTGACCATTACGTGTCTATGACCATTTTGACAATACTGTTACACGTTACGTGCAAAAATTAGCAGTGATGAACACGTGACTGCGAATCGAGATACATCTGCTGTCCACGTACATTATTGCAGCCGGATGCACACGTGTCATTTTTTTCCTGAATAAGTCATGTCGTCATAAATTCTCGCGTCTCGTAATAAAGATAAAGCTTTGGCCAATGATCAATTTCGACGGTTCGCATGCACTTTTAGCGCCCTCTTGTGTTGAATCTTGTTCTTAACGAAATAAAATATAAAAATTTACAAGCGGATTATTCGAAAAGTTGTCGTTCCTCTCATGTGATAAAGTACTAAGTATAAGATATATAATTTTAGCTTGTTAAATTTCTATAAATATATAGATGTCTCAAAGCGTATTTGATTGATACTGATTGGTATCTTGCGAATGATGATTGGTGACTAATAATTAAGTAACTTTCACTGTTTACAATTACTCACAGCTTTCACGGACACTTATGAGACCATTTTTTATAAAAAATCGATAATGAAAGAGTGAAATAAAAATCTTTATTATTAATTACATACTAATTACGTATAACGCCATTAATATTTTGTTTATGAGAACAAGTTAATTCATATTTAAAAAATTGAATTTATTCAATTCATAACGTCATTTTGTCTATGAAAGTGCTATACATTATAATGTTTAAATGCTATTAAATAATAAATAAGTTATTTGCACGTGTATAATAATTACTGTACCAATAACTTGTAACTTAAATGCTTTTACAACGCATGTGAAATATATTAAATGCAACATTAATTGTCATGATTGTTATTGTCTCATCCTGCTAATACAACGAATTATTTTATACAAACTTTTACTGGGTTCTTGCATCGCTTCCGAATTTTCACTATGTATTTTGTTTTATCCTATTTCGTGTTTTAAATAGTATTATCATTGCTTACTTTGAAACTTCTACATTTTCTAGCATAACATTCGTCATAAAATTTTAATACGATACATAATATGTCCATAAGCAATCTATCTACCCATAACCATAAATTTCCATGAATAACCAATTACAAGGAACTAACAATCTAAAAGGAACGGAAAAATGGGAAGATAAAGGGGAAACCACTCAACAGGATTCACGTAGCCAATCAACTGCGATATGATAACCTCTTACTATACGGTCAAAGTATTTTTTATTTTCCAAAGAAAGAATTCTAGAGCATCCATTATGTAGACTATCTGCCGTATCTTCTCTTCTCAATACGCTTATTATTATTTATCTCAGTATTATTTTATTTTACAAGATACAAAGAAGAATGAACTTTTTTCCAAGGGTTAATCATCGCGAATACACGACAACTCGTGATCTTTAATCTTAATGTCAAGTCATCTTAATGTTAAATTACATGATTCAAGATTACCAATCACTACACATTCCGAGTCAACAGTATGTGTTAATATCTTCGATATATCTTCGTCACAGCTGAGTCGCGCACTCTGACGTCACCTTCTAACCAATTCGCATCACGAATCGAGTGGTCGATTTTATCATTGTTTTCTTTCTATCTTCGCCTCCGTTATCAATATACTGCAAATTTTTATGCATTTATAGCGAAAGTACAAAATTGCACAGAATGCATATATATGAAAAATATATAAAACATCCAATTGCTTTCTATAATACTTGGTAGGTAAAGCAATCTTCTACTTTTTAAATTATATTCTTAAAAATTTGAATTTGCATAAAAATCCAAAAAAAAGTTATTAGAGCTTCGTTTGTATAACACAAAGACTCGAGGAACTCACTTTACGCACTGCATTGCGCATTAGGAGGATCGCAGGTTCGTGCCGAGAATCACCGCCAGGTGCGCTCCGTTGTGACGTTTACCTCTTTTGAATGCCACGGGTCAGACAGAGTGAACGCGCGTCGCGCAGGCGTCTTTGCTTATCCGTTACCGATTAAACCACAGCAAAATTATGCTGGCGTTATTGACCGCCCGCCGACAAGATAGAGCCATTGCGCAGATGATTTGTTTAGTTGCTGGGATTAGAGGATCCGTTAGGTGTATACATTTCTCAGAAAACTGATCAAAAACTTCTGATTTTCTTGCTATACAGTATACAACGTAGTATTATGAATTCCTTAAAACTGTTTGTTCTTAGTAATTAAAAAAAAAAGAAAAAGAAAGAAAAGATTATATATGATTAGGATGGATTGTAATTCTGTATTTTTCACGTTTTCACTTAATCTATTTCTTAATCTAATAAACCAGTAGTTACAACGAAAATTCAATGATATTGGAAGGGAACTTTTTTCTCGAGGGTTGGGAGTTCTAGGGATTTCGTTTGAATATCCCACCTATGTAATCTCATAGATATAACTCTATTATTAGGTTCAAATTTACTATAGAAGTACAGATAGTTTACGTTATACGTAATAAATTAAGATGTTATACTTTGAAATTTTGAATGTATAACTTTTTTGCAAACTAGAAATATTGGCACTATGTTGAATACTGTTGTATGAAATATTGATAATTTGTGAAACTTTCTTATACCGCTATAAGATTTTTCAAATCAATTCGACGGATTTCTACATGAACTGCATCCCTTCGACATGCGTAGCTTTATTGGAAAATTTTCAATGGTTAAAAATTCAATTCGCGCCTGCGCGAATAGATCCCGCGTTACACGGATTCATGTATTGACCGACACGAGAACGGTTTACGAATATTTTCACGTATATTACCTACAATTGCTAAGCTACGAAATGGGTTGTTTGTTACAATATGTAGTATGTTTCATACATTTTCCATTGTAACATTTACACAACTTCTTGATTATTTCTTATTCTACGTGCACATTTTTACTTGTATTTCGTTTTACACGCGTTTATTTTTTGTTTATCGTACAAAGAATTTATTGTACAGAAAATTCTGCAGAAATCAAGTAAATTTTCAGATAATATTGTAAGTTAAAATCAGAATATCAAATTATTGTAAAAAAATAGTTCTCCTTTATCCATAATCATCGCTTACAGTTTATATAGACTCGTCAAATTAAAACAAATATTCATTATTACGTCGAATTTGTTTACCAACACTAGAAAACATTAATCGATCATTCCAATTAATCTCAGGCAAAGTAGCTTCTACATACAGAACACTTGTCTGTGTCAAATCAGTTACGTTACAATTAGTCTACGTTGAGTACCTTTACCTTTATCAACGAGAGTAATAATTAGAAATTTTATTCTGGGAAACTATTCTGCGTATAATCGGATAAAGCTAATTAACGAACTTATCGATCTCGGCAAATTTATTTTAGTCGTAAGAATGTGTTGTAGCCAAGTTATACCCCACATCATCGATTTGCAAAGCGTTTAAGGGAAATATTTCTAGTTTGATGAAATTGGACTTGTATCGGTGGTTAGCTACAAGATAACCAAGTTGGCTTTGAGACTTCAAGATACGGCTCAATGAATCGCAATTGATGATACAATAATAGTACGTGTGGGACACTTTTCATCAAGAAACGAGATTGCATTTTCCCGACAATTCCGTTCCTCCTTCGTAAACAGCTTTATCACGCAGTATTGCGATAACACGGTATTTACATGCGATTGCGAAAATTAAGTTATCGTCGAAATGTGATCATGCGAAAATATCGATAATACCGACGGTAGATTCACGGTGGAATCGCGTGAAAAAATTTTAGTATCGTATTTTATGGAGATGCAACAAAATTGTCGCAACATTGTTGCGTTCATTTTGATGCTAGATCTAGTGGAATTTATATTAATTTATAGTCTGTGTTGTGTCTAATCGTAAAACTAATACTTTAGATTAACAGGTTTTTGTTATTATCTACAATCTGAATAATGATTGTCTGTAATTTAAAACACTATAAAATATCAAGGCTTAAGTAACTTCAAGTATTTTAAGTTATAAGATTATCTTTCCATTATCTTAGTATAATAATTGATTAAATACTATTAAAATAGTAATATCTAAGTAATCTAATGTTTAATTTCAAGCTTTCGTTTTTCCTGTTTTCTGTTCTATTCAATGTTCAATACGATTTTATTTCTCCAGAAGAATTGTCTAAAATATCCAAACGTGCAACAATAATGAACTAATGAATTAATGAGCTACAAATCGGCGAATTCTGTAGTTTCATCGCGCTGTTTTATTACAGTTGTTTTCAATAGTTTTGAAACTTGCCATTCGACGAACGTAAAAATATCGCGCGCTACGATTCATCCAATAATTCCAGATCGTCCGTTCGAAAGATCGAGGATTGTTCTTCAACGTTCATCCAATTTTGACGTTATTTTAGATGGGTAGCAGAGTGGCGATATAAAAATGCTCGATTATATCGCTAGGGGAATAATTCAAGTAATTGAACCGCGTCGTGCAAAGATAAACGCGTTAATTGGAATCTTCCGTTGTTTTCGTAGAAAATGTATCAATGTGTAAATTCCTTATAAAGAATTTAAATTTTATTCGTATTACGCGACGCGAAAGGTATTTCATTTAAAAGGCACCGCACGAAATATATTTCGAATAAAAGCGTCTAAAAGTTAGATAGGTATCTTAATGGATATTTATACAAGAATACAAGCAATATTTCCTTCTGATTTGTTGGCGTGTTTATTGCAATCAATAGGGTAGTAAAAGAATAAACTTCATCCTGCGCAGAAATTTCGAGAATAATTATGTTACTAGTTCTAACTTGGCTTATGCCAAGTATTAAGTAACGGAATGCATTTTAAGCATGAATTGCGTCTCCGTCATGCGCCTTCAAAATATTGCAGCCGCTCGTCAAATCGTTGCATTATTTATTCATACCTCGCAGTAAACGTCAGAATAACGTTAACGTTAATATCAATTTACGACAGTTATTTTTAATAGGAACTAAACACAATGCGAAAGACAAAACTAATTCGTTTTACCAACACGGTGAATCGAAATACGGACAAATAATCGCGTCTATAGCAAATTTATGCAAAGGAACGCGAAGAAGTAAAATTGCAAATTTGTTTTTGTTACCTGAAATTTGATCAGAGACGGGCATTTTATAGGCCGAATAAATATAGTTCGGTTATATAAAGTATTGTTAACGTGTTTACGTATATTTTGTTACGTATAATTGTATTATGTCTAGATCATTATTACTGTCCCCTGAAGGAACACAAATACAAAATCTACATTTAGATTCCACTATTGCGTAACATGTGCCAATACGTAACTCTCTTCAGTCACTTGCAGATCGAATTTATCCCTTTTGCGGTCCTATTTCGAACTTGACTCGTTCCATTTTCTTCGACCCCTTTCGATTTTAACGCGTAACGCGCGCCTTTGTACGTGTGCGTGATATATTATTTTGTAACGTAATAAAAATACACGAATTTAGTTTCGTTCGATTACGACAATATAGAAATACGATTGAAACATAAATGGCCTTTAAAGATCGTATTTGTCGAGTGCGAACCAATCGGAATAAAATACTGGCCGCTATCGAAGATATTAAACCGCGGCTCGAGCAAAAACAACCAATAACAACCGATAAGATTCTCGATAGAAGACGGTTGCGAGAAAAACCGCAAACGTTCATTCTCTAATTCGACAAATCCCAACGTACATCGTCGTACGATCAAAGTACTTATTCCTTAACGGGGCTGGAAAAGCTACCTTCCAGCTCCGTGAAATTTTCAGGCCCGACCCCCGGTGTCGAGCGACTTTTATATCATTTATACGGCCAAAAGCTTTCACCCACACGCCTCGCCGTCGTATTTCTTCCGTAGCGTGACTTTCATCTCCATGCATACTTCAGGGGCTTCGTACATAGCCGCGTGGCTAAGTTGTAAATGCTTCCTGAAATAAGAAGCGACTTCTTTCCCACGTTGGTCGTCTAGAAATCGTTTTGAAGGGGGAAAAACAAGAAGAGGGAGAGGAGAAGATGCTGGAAGCTTGAAAGGGTTTTGTCACGCTCGTTTTCTCTCACGATTGTTCGTGTTCCTTCGCATCTAACCGGAAACTCCGATAAAAGGGAATTCTTTCGTTAAACATTTTCTCGCCGCTAGAATTATCAGACATAACGCGTTCAGCGCTGTTGCACTGTTGTGATTAACCTTACCTAAGCTTTCGGAGGTAAGCCGCATTCCGCATAAAATAAATTGCCAATATTCGCTAAGGTCGGCATTACGCTCGGTTTCCTCGGAAGTCAAAGGACGTACTGCTATTAATTAGACCGCGGATTTTTACGAATACAAGCAAGGAAATAGAATTTAAACAGAGGCGCGTCTCGTCATTTTCCTTGCCAAAAGATACTTTCTGTATTTTTGCATTTTTTACAATTCCTAATCTACCGACTGATACGACGATCCCTTTATCTAATTCGGAAAGACGGATTTTATTTACAGTCTTAACGACCAGCTAAGCGACGCCTTCAAAAATCAGATTCCAGGGAAAAGAATTAACGTTGATTAAGATATTAACGTGGTTTCCCAGGAAATAGCTGTAACACGTAACTTTGTAGTTGCCTGCAACTTGCTTAGAGTTTCCTGCAACTACCGTCGGTACCTTCATTTGGCTAACAAGTTGCCTGAATGTTCCTCCTACCCACGTCGCGCGAGAACTCTCTGTCGATTATTTATAGACTGCATCGATTCGCATTCAATTTCGTTAAATCTCGATCTTCCCGTCTAATTTCCAGTGGGCGTGTTCGCCGACCGCTCGCTGGTCGAGAAATTAGCGAAAATTCGATCGTGACTTGCGCAAATTGCGGTGATCAATTGCCCCATCGATCGCGAGCGATTCATTTTCGCTAGGTTTTACGTAATCGCGCCGACGATCGGAGATTGCTGGAAATTGTAAATGGCGGTGGACGTGACTGAGCGAACCACGTGTCGATTATTCAACGACGAACAGGCTTGGCCGTGTTAGAAGTTTGCTGTTGCTACAGCTTCATTACCGAAGACGACCTTCCTCGGAGAAAATTCATCTACGAGATGAATCCAAGTTGGAAATTCGTCCAGGCTTGGGAAGATCCGACGTGTAATTCCGCCTCGTGTAATTATTATATTCTCGTCCATAAGTACGCCGGATGTTTCCTACTTTTAAACACAACGTTCGTCGACGCTCCAAAGTTGGCTGAATCAATTTTCACCCGTGCAGATCGTTCGCGTTTATTATTCTCTGATTATCTTCGTGTGTTACTTTTCGCGTCTTACTATTCCACCGAACTATACGAACGATTCTATCTTTCCAATAAATTTCTGTACTGTCACATAGCGATAGAAGGTCCTTCCGTTTAGTTTTACGTTATTACGAAACGGAATATTCCGCGTTCACGACATTAACGAATCAGTCTGCCGAATTTCTAATAAGATCTTCGAAACGCCTATAACTTTGTTACATTCGCCTTCACTGTCGTCTTTATTTTCTAATTACGTTACGAGGCATATATAAAGTGTCCGGTGATTTATGCATGACATAAATGTACAGCCATCTTCATGAATCACGGACTAGAGACCCTGAATTCTCAATTCCACCATCCTCCTTATTGCTTTCTCTGCCGTTTGTTAACTGGCCGTTCTGTACTAGTCGTAGACGAGAGCAGCGTCTACTACTAATGACGAGCAGGACGCGAGAGAGCACAGGTCCCGCGTATTTCGTGTGCCGACGTCTCAGGTCACGGATTCAGGGTGCGCAGGGGGATGACAATACAGGCGTAGCCTCGAGAACGTCTGCGCGTGCTGCATTGCGGCTAGCCCACTCCCTCGTTTCGCGCTGTATAGGCGGCAGGCTGTAGACAGATAAGGACAGGGATGGCTGAAGCGTGGCTGGAAGCGAGACAGCGATCGAGTCAGGAGAACGAAAGGAGTGGGGTAATACCGTGCAAAAGCAAGACGGTAGATTAGGACGAAGAAGAGAGAGAGAAGAAGAAGAAGAAGATAGTCGGTTAACGTGGGCAAGACAATGCGAATAGAGGGAGGTTTGATGAAAGGGGAGGGAGAAGGTAAATGTGGGAACGTAGGCGAGTACGAGAAAGATGCGATTGTACGAGCATGTAGGAAGAAGAGAGGCGAATGAGAAGGACGGTAGAAGATTGAAGCAGGGGTAGAGAAAGAGGGAGAGAGGGAATGTAGCAACTACCCCCCTGTTTTGCAGTTACGACACTGCACTGCAGCCAGGTACCCCTGCCGCCTCTTGGATGGGGGCGAACTAGCCGGATAAAGCCAGTCGTCGTCTCGTGTTCGGACGAGACACGCGCCCCGGCTTAGTTTTCTCTCCGACGAACCGCAAAGATGTAGTCGAAAAGAATACTTGGGTCCTCTCGGCTGGGGCCCGCCGGAAGACCAACGTTTCGTCAGCCGAGAACGTTGTGTCGCAACCATCGCTTTACTTTCGTCTTCTCAATCACTTTTACCTATCTATCAGATCTATCGGTAGTTTTATGGTGTATCTCAAATAAAACCCGTAAAACGCCAAACGTAAGAGAAACCGAGGAAAGCAGAGAAACGATCAGAGAAAAAAGGGAAAACAACGTAACCGAGATTAATTTCAAATCGAACCGATAATTGGCGAATTAACATCGAAGGAAACGTATTATCGTTGTTGTTATTACTATCATTATTATTGTCATTATTATTATTATTATTGTCGTCGTTATATTACATTTATTATCCTTGTACGTACGCGTGTTCGTAATACGCGAGTCGCGAGATCCGACGACGATTTATTTACGATCTGAACTGGACCTGCACCAGACCAATATTCGGTGGAACAGGTAAGAGATTCAGAGAGATCCAAGAGGTTCGTCGAACCATGATCTTTGCGTACATATTTCATCGTTATTCCTATCCCTTTGTTCCTTCAAAATAACGACGCGCATAGTGATGTAATCTCCTTTCTTTACTGGAAAACCTTTCTATTGTTAATAATGGATAACGATCGCGTTCGTACTCACGATTATACGTTCGTGCAACGTGCCGTCGTGAGAATTCTAATTATCAGTTTATAGCTAATCATCAGCTGACTCGATCATTTTCGCGAACACTTTCGAATCGCGTTATCGACGTGAAAAAAGATATACCGTCAACTATTTCCAGTGAATCATCAAAAATCCGTCGATTTACGTTTGCACGATTCGATACTCGCGTCTGGCACGTTCGTACAGATAACACTATTAGCGTCATCGTATTACTTTAGCAGGTCGCTATCGTTATCGCGATAACTAACAGACCACGCAAGGAACTTTCTATCGACGTTATTGTTTTGTACGTCAAGAAAACGCTATCGCCTCGGTGCATTATGCCTGTAACATGGGGTTGGGATTGTATTTCGTTTCGAAACGAAGACGACTGGAAGAGGCAAAGATAACGAGTTATGGCAACAAGCGCAAGTCTAGACTAGGAAAAGTAACAGTAGCAAGCAACCGTTTTATCGATTTTAATCTGCCTACTCGCGCGATCTTGTTCGTTTCTTTCTCTCTTCTCTTTTCATTTTGTTTCCTCTGAACTTGGCAGCATAGAGTCGACATTTAGAAAATCAATCGACCGAACGAAATCCGGATCTGTTTCTTGAGAAAGAAAGACCTACTTCTCCTGTACGAATGGTCGCTGCGAAAATGTCGTTTAAAGGTCTTCGACTACATTAATCTCGCGATATTGGTTGGATGAACCGTTCTCGTTAGATTTCAATCTTATCACGCTTCGTTCTTAGTCGACTTTATTTTTATATCTTTCTCGGGTTATTCGTCCTGATAATGAGATCTCTTCTTTTTTTTCCTGTTATTATTGCACAGCTGACGATGTATCGCTGGCGCGCATTCATTTTGTTTGTAAGAGAGGAAAAATCGATTCACCGTGTCGGCAATCTATATCTTGTTAATTGAGATTGCGATGTCGTTATGATAATTTACAGCTTTGTGCACGCGCGTCGCGACGCTTGTTTACGGTGACTGTTGAATGGAGACTTTCATTGTAACTGTTTTATCGATCTTGCAACTCGCGTCTGCATCGTTTACTTTGCAGCTGGTGCGGGCGTGCGTCGAAAGGAAAAGAAAATTTTGCTTGAAATTCGGACAGAAAAGTACGATTTTACGTGGTTGTTGAAAAAAAAAAAAAAAAGAAGGAAAATGTACGACGTACTAAACGAGACCGACCTAGGCCTTTCCGTCTTTGCGATTCGGATGGAACAGCCGACTTTTATTTCGTATCGTTAAGCGGCGACAAAACGAGACTGCTATGCTCTTCGAACGTCCGCGCCCTTAAGTTTTTAAAACGACTCCGGCATTCTCTGTGATCGTATTATCTCTCGAAGATCACGTCGTTTAAAGTATGCAGCAAAGGTATTATTGACTCTTCATTTCTGCAAAGTTCAAAGCCCTTCGTTGATAATTTTCCCTTTTTTAAGCTTCGAGTTCTTTGGTATAATTTTATGTTCTCTGTATCTTTTTCTTGGTAAAGTATTAATTTGTTACTTCGTTCTTATATACAAAAAAACAAACAAAAGTTTCTATTACACTTTCCAATAATTAAGAAAAGCAATTACCAACATACGTTTAAAATACTTCTAACGTCTACACGCTTCGTTGTCAAGGCATTCTTACTTTGTCTAATATGGAGATTTCCTAATTTCAGAGTAGAATCTAAAGGCGATGCTGGTAAACGTAATGATGATAAGATTCGTGAAATTTCTATAGTCCGTAGTAGTAGCGGAATATTTTCGAGTGGTTTTTGCGATACATTTAAGAGCAAACATACATATTCCATTCTGCCTTCTCGAAGCTTGAGAAAAATCAATTTACGATAATTTCGTATATGATACACTTCTAGAGATCCGTGGCTTATCTTCTTGCGTAACTTATAACCCTTTTATTCCATAAATTTATCTGTCTGTCATTCTGTCACGTTTTAATTTATTAGATATGTCGATATTGATAAAAGTAATCGAATAATTTTTTAACGTTTCCAACTATTGCCAGAAATGCTTTAATCTCTCATTTATTATCTAGTGGTACGGTTCTCAACCTATTATCGCTCGAATACCTCCGTGGAAGGTATACAATTTTTGTTTAAACGTAAAATAATTTTTTAACGTTTCCAATTATTGCCAAAAATGCTTTAATCTCTCATTTATTATCTAGTGGTACGGTTCTCAACCTATTATCGCTCGAATACCTCCGTGGAACGTGTACAATTTTTGTTTAAACGTAAGATAATTTTTTAACGTTTCCAATTATTGCCAAAAATGCTTTAATCTCTCATTTATTATCTAGTGGTACGGTTCTCAACCTATTATCGTTCGAGTATCTCCGTGGAACGTATAAAAACAGCGTACCTCTCGAGAAAACAAAATAAAACTATAGTTATAGTATGTAGTATTATCGCGTATTATTAATTTTGTAGTATAATAGTGAGATTGAAATAAAACGTATACGTATATACGCATTAAATTTTGTATACTTAAATTATATACGCGACCATATACGATACGTCATATACATGATACACGATAAATTATATACATGAAAAATGACGTAAACATTTGACAGAACTTACAAAATTATAGAAACTTTAATAAGCGACCAACGAAATGGTTACGACCTACACCCGAAAATCTCATCGCGTACTCCAAGTAGAGAATCACTGATCCGCAATAAAGAATTCTAATTTCCAAGATAATTCCGACGAAATTATATAGAACTTTGTTCGAAAATCGTTATCCTTAATTTGGTTATTCAATAATTTCGAGGATAGCTGAAACATGTAGCTTTCTGATTTATAAAAAAAGAAAAAAGACTCTTCCATTTCACCGTTTATTTAGGTAACAGTATGAAACAATGGAGCGCGATGAACCTGTTATCCGCTCATCCGCAGTTTTCACAGCCACGACAATTAACGGAGGAATTTTCGAATTGTCCTCGAAGCGTTCGGTATTGTTCGAATAAGAAAAGTCGGTCGTATTTCTCACTGTATCGATAATGACTTTTTCGATCCGACCAGAACGTAGAGCAACGATTTCACAATGGTCGGTCGTCTGTATATATCCCGTTAAGCCATTTACACCGATACTTTGTTGGGCTGTCGAGCTGCCATAAAATCGCTAACTTATCACGAAGCTTACTTCTCGTACGTTCGATTTATCAACGAGCATCTACGTGTCCATTCTTTCCAACAATCCACGCAATTTCTCCATTCGCCTGTCCTCCCGCATTGAATCTTCGTACGCTATCTCCCCTGGATAAAGATTCATGTTCAACGTACTGCACGTTACGTTGTAGTGAGATAAATGGTTGTTCTATTCGTGGTTGGGGCGCGTCTTACGTGTAGAGTGGCGTAGACGAAGACAAGGTAACCAAGATGTTTGTCGCTGTTGTATATTGAATACGTTAATTAAGATCTGTCGGTGATTGGAAAAGTTTTCAGCGACCTTCGAATTAGCCTTAGATAAGAAATTATCCACTTATGATTATGAAAACTCGTGATCGAGTCGAGTATATTTGAATATTCTGATAACAGCTTATAACGGCGGCTGAAGGCAATTGTTAAAAGATTTATTCATCGAACAGATTGTTTCTTTGTCTTGTATTTCAAAACTGGTACAGGAAATTATTCATATAAATTATAATTGTAGCACTCTGTGCAGCCTGTGTCGCGTATGTACAATTACAGAGGTCTCTAATTAGAGATAACAAGTATAAAGCATAATGAATGTTCGTAAAGGTTCGCGAGTCAACCTCTTTCCGGAGAATGGGCCTCTCTAAAAATGTTTACCCGTATAAAGGCGTTTGTACAACTGTCGAGTAACGAGCACTCGCGATAACGAGCTACAAATTGACGTAATTGCAACGAAAGGAATCAATAGTCCAATCGTATATGATTGCACAATGCTTACGATTCTTCGAAATTTTAATCGTGACTTGAAATTTATAACGATATTTATTTGCTACGAACGAAAATATTTATTTCAGCCGATCGTTATATTTAGTACCAGTAGACTGAGAATTTTTATGCAAATTTGTGTTTTTACGAATCTAATTAATAAATGGACTCTAAGTAGAAACGTTATTTCATCCATCGTACATTATAGCAATTACTATACTTCGGATATTCTGTATATCCTTGCACGTTACGTGTATTTTTTGCAATTTTACTACTTATACGAATCTATTTATATAGCAAATACTACTAAATTTATTTCCCTTCTTTTCTTTTCGCGCGATTTTAAACTTCCTACAAATGGATAAAAATCCGCAGTCTATACATCAGTATACGTATGGCGTATCGATGACCCTCTCGTATTATTTAGGAATATAGCTTGTATTAGCGGGATGTGAAAGCGGTGAAGCGAATGAAGACGCAGAAATGGGTCAAACTAACATTTTCTTTTTATGAAATATTGACGTTGATGGGACACTGTGAAATTCAATTACGCTGCGGAAGCCTTAGTGGACATTTGATATTTCATGTGCACAATGACTACGGCGCGACGCGACGTATCGAAAGGCTCGTTTTAAAAGAGAAATGAAAGCGCCCGAAGAGGGGTCTTTGCACTTGAAATTCTATCCTCTTCCTATGCAGACCCAATAAATAACTGGCCTTTGCAGAAGGATTACGGGCAAAGGGATGTTACGCGGTACCTTTCAACGTTTCCAAACCATCTTTCTCTCTATATTACCAATATGTAAGATTTATATTCCAAACGTAACTCGATTCTATCGCGATCGGTAATTTCCTCACATTCGTTGAAAATAATTTTAAAAAGGCTAGATCTACGATTGATTGGGATTCCCGTAATTGACCAAAGGATACGAACACTAAAATTTGTTGCGAGATGATTAACCGCTTCCCGTGCTTTAACGAGTCTGACTCGTGATGAAGATTTTCGCGCAAACATGAATATCACGAGCTAGGCTCGTGAACAGATAGTCGGGCCAAACGTAAACATCACGAGCCGGGCTCGCGACAAAAAGTCGGGCCAAACAAAAACGTCGTGGTATAAGGATCGTAACTGAATGTTAGTTAGTATCGGTGCGCCACGAGAGTTAGACGTGATTTTTATGATTGCTGTTACAAAGCAGTTTAGTTATTGAAATTTAATAAACCCCTACGAAATGCAAGATACAAAAGTTTTAAACGAAAGCAATGACGACAAATCCAGTGATAGTGACGTATTTGTGACTAGAAAGCGTCCAAGGCGTATGATTACAGATGAGAGTAGCGAAGAGGAAGTTACGACGTGTCAATCATGGATTTGGCAGAAAGTAAAAAACACACCAATAGTTTGGAAGTATTCTGAAACTCGTGGCATAAAAGCGTCTGTTTTAAATAATTTAAGCGAGGATCCAAAAGTGTTAGACCTATTTTCTATTATATTTGATAACAAACTTTGGGAAATACTTGTTACGGAAACAAATCGCTTCGCGCATCAGACAATGCACAACGAGCACAAAAGACGGAAATTGGACGAAACTTGGTATCCTGTTACCTTAGACGAAATAAAGGTCTACTATGCACTATGTATTTTGATGGGTCAAGTAAAAAAATCAAATATCCAACTGTATTGGACTATAAGAGCAGTAGTAGAAACGCCAATATTTAGAAAAACAATGCCTTTCAAGAGATTTCGGCAAATTTCGAGATTTTTACATTTTTCTGATAATGAAACTGCCGATAGTAATGACCAACTTGGAAAGATAAGACCTATCATCAACCTCTGGAATGAAAAATTTAAAGAAATTTACACGCCCAATGAGTATGTCAGTTTACACGAATCCTTGATAAAATATAACGGGCGTTTAGCGTACAAACAATTCAATCCGTCGAAAAGAGCTCGATTTGGATTAAAAATTTACAAATTGTGCGAGGCAAGTACCGGTTTCTGTCATGGATTTCAAATATATACCGACAAGGACAAAATTGATCGAAATGATGATAGCGCGTCGGAGAACGTTGTGATGGAGTTGTCGAAATCTATAATGAACAAAGGATACACTTTGTTTCTGGACAACTGGCACTCTTCGCCCAACCTCTTTTTAAAATTACACCAGAAAAAGACAAACGTTATCGGGACAGTACGTAAGAATAAGAAAAATATGCCAGAGGACATTCGAAATCGTATTTTGAAGAAAGGAGAATGTGTATGGAGATGTTGCAGTAATTTGATAGCTCTGAAATGGAAGGACAAACGCAACGTGTATATGTTATCAACGAAACACGAAAGCGTAGAGATGGTTGAGCAATCAGACAAAGAATTACAGAAAATAACGAAGCCTAATATAAGCCTGGAATATAACAAGGGTAGGGGTATAGTTAATCATCAAGATCAGATGTTATCCTGTTTCCCAATCATGAGAAAAGTCATCAAAGGATACCGAAAACTTTTCTTTTACATGTCGGATGTGGCTCTGTTCAATACCTATATTATGTATAAAACAATGAACAGTCGAATAGGGGAGACTTATGTCGATTACCAAATAAATATAGCAGAGGCAATTTTGCAAAATGTCGAATTACCCAACTACAAAACGCGTGGGAAATCTACATCGATCGAACCTTTTCGACTCCAAGCACAATATTGGGCTCATTTCCCAAAAAATATCGATCCGACGCCTCGAAAGAAGCATCCAACAAGGATGTGTAAAGTTTGTTATAAACATAAAATACGAAGCGAAACGAAGTGGGAATGCGCGGAATGTAAAGTAGCTTTACATCTGCCAGAGTGTTTTAGGAAGTATCATACCATGGAGGTTTTTTAGAGTTGTAAGTATCTTCTTATTAGATGTTGAGTCAAGCTGAACATTTCGTATTATTGAATTTTTTGTTTTTGTAATATGCTATTTATTTTTAAACGTTGTATTATATTACATTCCTTAGGACAAAGTCACATTTGAAGACGCTTGAATTTCTATTAAAGTATTGTTTATTCGTCAAATATTATTTTGAAACTCTCGTCTATTACAAAATATAATATATTTATAATATCTATAAAAAGAAAAAGGATTAGAGTTTACTTCCACTACTGCCATCAGTAGCGCGTAAAACTGACTATATCACAGTTATTTACATTTCGGTTCGTATTCTGACTGTTCTCGAGTATCAGTCTGGTTTATTTATCACGCTTTAACGTCTACCGTTTGGGCCCGAGTTTCGTCGAGCTAAATGGCACAGGAAGGGGTTAGAAAGAAAATACTCGACAAAGAAAAAATACCTAAGTTTTTCTACAGCTCAGTATTGTTCCCTTGTATCCTTCTGTTATTTTAGAAAATGATGTAATTTTACGCCAGTGAATGCGTTATATGTACATACGTGACTCCATCAAACAACTTGGCAAAAGTATTGCCTGCCAACAAACATCATATGAATATTAAAGTTATTATTGGATGTGGCAAAAACACTGTTATTTAATTAGGATTATAATTAATTTAAAAAGACTAATGTCCTCTCCATTAATCACTACCCAATTATTAATTGTATTTCGAAGAGGTCTTTATCTCTTGCAGCTCGTTATACGAACTCATTAATCAGAAACTTTTATCTTCTAATCTTCGATCCTAAGAAGAATTATTTATGGCACTTTTCAAACGACGCTATTATATCTTTCTTGAATTTGCCTCGAACGTTTCATCCTTTAACATCGCATCTCTTCCGTAGAAAATGGTTGCGGAAAAATACGATAAGCTCGAACCTGAGCTGAAAGAGGAATTGAAAAGAATCGCCCAGCAGATCGTGGCACCTGGTAAAGGAATCCTCGCTGCGGATGAATCGACAACAACCATCGGCAAGCGTCTTAAGGACATCAACGTTGAGAATACCGAGGACAACCGCAGAGCTTACAGACAACTTCTTTTCACCAGCGCTAAGGTATAATTTTTATCGATTTAGTCAATTATTTCTTATCTTATCATTTAGGAAAAAATCTGACTTCGTTTAAGTACCGATAGTTATCAGTGTTCGAATATCGTCAAACTTAGAAGAAATCGATGCGCGATTCTTTCGATCCTTTCGGATTTCTTAGATTGGCTAAGAGATATAATCGGCGATGATTTCGTAGATATTGAACTCGAGGAGTTGGAAGTTAATTAATTTCATTGACAGAGCGATCATTCTACGAAGAAAAGATCTTTACGAGTCAGGAATGCTTCTGATATTTCTTCTCCTATATTTCGTTTTCTCAAATTTGTGGTTTGTCGTATCTCTTAAACTCTAAGTTTAAAAGAAAAAGCAAACATTAGATTAGCGATTGAAATCTAACGTTACACTCTATATATCTTTCGAATACTTTTGAGATATTCTATCTGCTACTTTTAAACGTTGTTAAGTGCATACTTCAAACGAAAAATACCCAAATTCCCATCTAGCAATAGAACCATTTTTCCTTTCTATGTCATCAGCGTGTAAAATTTATGTACCAAATATATTCGTTCAATCTTTATTTAATAATCTTCTTTATCTATCTTTTAAAGGACACCATCGGCCAACACATCTCTGGTGTTATCCTGTTCCACGAGACTCTCTATCAGAAGGCCGACGATGGAACACCATTCGTCGAGCTCTTGAAGCAACGTGGTATCTTGCCAGGTATCAAGGTCGACACGGGTGTGGTGCCATTATTCGGTACCGACGACGAATGCACCACTCAGGGTCTTGACGGTCTCCAGGCTCGTTGCATCCAATACAAAAAAGATGGATGCCAATTCGCCAAATGGAGATGCGTGTTGAAGATCAAGAAGGATTGTCCTAGCAAACTCGCAATCTTGGAGAACGCTAACGTCTTGGCTCGTTACGCTTCCATTTGTCAGAGCGCTAGGATCGTGCCAATTGTCGAGCCCGAGATCTTGCCTGACGGTGATCATGACCTTGCCCGTTGCCAACAAGTCACGGAAGAAGTTCTGGCCGCTGTGTACAAGGTGAGGGGAATCAGCATATTGATCTGATTTGTTTCGTGCACGGGTATTGGCGTCTTGCCTCGTTCATTCGATAGATAGAGGTAATAGCGGCGCACAGAGTCGTTAGTATAATTGGAATCGATTATAGCTATTTGATTGAAAATAGAAGGAAATGCCATAAGGCAAGATAGGATGGTTTCTCAGAGTCTTTTACGTTGTGGTATTGGTCGTGTAGGTTGCAAGGCATAGATATAGCTTTTTCCTAAAATGAAATCCATTACCCACGATATTTTCTATTTTCTGCAACATAAATGCTATAATATTTCTATCAAGACGTCAGTTTAAAAAAATATAAATTTACGAAGTTATATTATTTAAATGAAACGTTAGCCATACTAGCAATCCGTCAGACATATTGCTTATGACTATTGTTTTCATTATAGGAATATGAAGATCTTGAAAGTAATAAATTTTACTTTATTTAATTGTAGAGATTTTATTTTTCTTCTTTTTATTGAGAAATTGAAATTTCATCATATTTGACGTTTCAGGCACTCTCTGATCATCACGTGTACCTCGAGGGAACCCTTCTGAAGCCGAATATGGTAACACCAGGACAGAGCTGCCCGAAGAAAGCAACTCCTCAAGAGATCGCTGCTGCTACCGTCACCGCTTTGCTGCGCACCGTGCCACCTGCAGTACCTGGAATCACCTTCCTCAGTGGTGGTCAATCGGAAGAAGAGGCATCCGTGAACTTGGACGCCATCAACAAGTTCCCAGCGAACAAACCTTGGGCACTGACCTTCAGCTACGGTCGTGCTCTTCAAGCCTCTGTTCTCCGTGCATGGGGAGGCAAGAAGGAACAAATTAAGGCAGGCCAGGATGAACTTCTCAAGAGGGCTAAGGTAACTCTCAGGCTAAGTTATCCTATTTCAGATTTCCTTCTTTATGTTTTATAATTTTGAAGCATCTCTCTTACTCTTTGATGTGTGCTACTATATCAGTAGAATAAATTTTTCTTACTTCTTTCTTATTATTGTGACTAACTTAGTTTGACTTATCTATGTTTTTTTTCTGTATATAATTTTGTATATAAAAGTTTACTAAGATATATTTTTTCTTTCTATGCGCTATTTATGTGGATTTGGACTATTATCTTTCTTGTCTACATATATTTTGCTATCATTTCTTTCTTTTTCTAGCTATTGCATTTTTCAGCGTTTTCTTTTTAATACTTAGAGAAGCTTTCCTTTTCTTCTTTATATAGTTCTATCTTTTTACGTTTTTACATCTTATATACACATATAATGTTGTTATAATTTTTAAAATTTTGATCCTATTCTAGTTTACTTTGTCAGGTTTAATTGTTACTGTTTTATTTAGTCCCTTTTCTTTCTATTATTTGTTTTTTGCATGTACGTATACTGTGTGATTGTTTAGGCAAATAGTCTAGCCAGCCTAGGCAAATACTCTGCTGGTAGCATTGTTAGTGCAGCTGCAAATGCCTCTCTCTATGTGAAATCTCATGCCTACTAAACTCTCTTCCTTTCTTTGAGACATGTTTCCATAGTAAGTATCGTAGATTAATTCTGTATATATTTGCTTTCCTGTGTGTTCATATTATATGCACATACTGATAACATTAAGTGTACTTAAATACATATTATTGCTAATTATCGTTTCTAATCGTAAGTTATTGCAATTGATTATTATACACTCCACAAAATTATATCCACGAAATAAACGTTGACCAAAAAATTATCGGCGACGCACATTTTATTTAAGGTGCGATAAAATGATGATAAAAATCGTACATCAACTTTTTAGATATCGTTGTAAAGGGGAGACTTCCCTTTCGTTTATAAGGTCATTTTTTTAACGAATTTCGAACAAGATTTTCTAAACTTTGTAGGGTCGTTCGAATTTGTCAAATTTGAAAAGAAAAAAGCAACTTTAGTTTTCCACCCCGTTTTATAATATAAACGATATGAAATAAAAGGATCTTTGAGAAAATTCAGTTCAGAGACGGCAAAGTAGAGGCTTTACCCATCAAAATGAATCCAGGTAGACCGTTGTACGATTTTCCTTCGTAAAATTATAGCAATTCAAAATCGACAACTTTCCATTTTTCGGTGATCTTTTAATTTTGTGGAGTAGTGTATTAATATAAAGTTTGTCTAAAATATATTTTTGTATTTATAGGCTAACAGCGAATCGGCACTTGGCAAATACGCTGGTGGCGTGGCGGGAGCTGCTGGTAACGCAGCGCTCTTCGTCGCGAATCACGCGTATTAAATAATCACTAGACATCAATATGGGTTAGACAATTAGATTGTTCGTCGAACATCGTCAACGTCGATTACCATTGCAGGCATGAAAACATTATCATCGACAGTGAGGATGGGGAAACGAATGGAGAAAGACTCAAAAAACACTTCGAAAGCTCGAAACACAAAATACGATCGCGCAGCTTCTGTATAATTTTATGTTTTACTTGAAAAAAATTTGAACCTCGAAATAGAATCAACTCAATTTTAACTAGTCGCGATAATTGGCACGTTTTCACGTGATTTTCAATCGATATGGAATTTTGACAATGCGTTTTAATCTCGAATATGGAGAAGCTGTGGGATATAGATTGTGTTTTACGATAAAACCAAATTCTCATGATCACGCTGCTGTCGATCACTATCGATTCTCTTCATCTATTGTCGTGTTTCTAAACGAGCAAGCTACGAACGATCGCCGCTATCCTTTCTGCTTTTACACTTTCTATTCTAACCTTTCGCGCTATCCTTTCACTTTTTTCCTCGCCATTATGTTCGTTCTGTCTAGGATTATATGATGCGACGAAGAATGTTTAACGTATCTTTTATCGAAACTTTTGGCGAAGACATAGAAGAAACTCTGAAGATTTACGACAATCTTGGAGAGAATGTGGTCGGCACGTATGTACGCGAGCCTATCGAGTAAAATCAGTTGAAAAAGGTACAGAACAAAATACAGATCAAGATTGTTTAACAGATCGTGAAGAGATTTCGTGACATTCGAATTACGCACGCGTTATTATATTCTGTAACACTATGAATAAAAAGCAGATATATATATTATATATATTGTCAATGTCGTTATAATATTCTATGTGTATAAAAAGAAACAAAAAAAAAAAAAAAATAAAAAAAAAAGACAAAGTAAAAATACATATTAAATGTTGTTTGTTAGTAAATGAGTCGAATATTATGAAGTCGTAATAATTATGTCATCTACTTATACAATATGTATATCTTATATATTATAGATATAAGTAACGTATTGAAAAGTATCTCGTACATCGATGTTATATGTAATATTTTCATTGTAATCTAGGTCACCAAATACACTGTGGAGGGTATCTATTGTGTCTTTTTATTTTAAACCCGTCTCAAAACATATATATACATTTTCAACATCTTATGATTTGAGCGTTGTGATATCGTTCAAATTCTCGTAAATAATGGTCATTAAAAATGATTTCAATATTTATTTTATAACTTTAACGTTATTATATTACAAAAGAGCTTCATTGGGTAATTGCAAATTCAACGAATGATACATTTTCTGTATGCAATTTATTTCCATCTAATTTTCGTTTCTTTTACACTTATTGCTAAAATGTAATTCTTACTACAGTAATTTCTTGATTTTATTTGAATTTAATTTAAAGTGCCTTTTAATTGAAAATTAAGTTCAACGCTTAAAATAAGAACTTCTCTAAATTATGTTACATTCATTTGTTGACTGGAGCATATACGATGTGTATACTAGATAAAAATAAATTTTTTACGATTAACCATTGTTCTTTTGAATTCATATTGTGTAATTTACATTATCTTCATAATCTACAACAATGTTGCTTATCTCTTAAGATTAACCTTCGTATCTACCTACTTATCCACAAGCAACTTTTATTGCTTAATCGTTCAGAACCAATAAAAAAGCAAAAACTTAATCCATTTACCCAAATGTAAATTTGGATTGGAAATTGATAATTAAAACTATGTTATTTATTAACAGAAAAATATTAATTTAGATAATATTTTTTAGATATTTTATATGAATTGAAAATAATGTAAAAAATTATAGTAAAATTTTTATTTCTATAAAAAAATATAATATTAATAAATAAATCTTTATATGAAATAAACAATTTAATAATAAATTACGCATTTACATATGACAATTTCTAATATCGTATTTATAATAATAATAATATTTTTAGTATGTACGGAGAAACTAATTTGAATCGTATTTTCATTTTAGGTTATGTTTGCTTGTAAACATCGTGTGTATAAACATAAGCACATATTCCGTGAGAAGGTTAATATAAATAATATAGTTTAATAAATATATTAATAAAATTCATATAAAAATGAACGACGGTAAACAAAATTCACACGATGAAGTTCCAGAAATCGTAAAAAATGCTGTATTGGTAAACAGTTCTTCTATTCCAATTGAAACACCTATTGTAGAAGGTTGTGTAGCTTCATCAAAGTATAAGAAAATCAAGCTCTAGAATATAGACAGCAATTAAATATGAATAAAATATTAAATGATATTAATATATTTCAGGGTACAACTGGAACAAGGGAATTGACTATCATGCTTTATTTGAAACATATAAAAATTCTGGCTTTCAAGCAACAAACTTTGGTTTAGCAGTGAATGAAATTCAGCGAATGATAAATGCTAGAAACATTCCTCTTAAAGATGATCAAATTGATAGCTTGGAAGAAGATAAGTTTATTCAAAGAAAATCTTCGTGCACAATATTCCTAGGATATACGTCAAATATGGCTTCATGTGGAATTCGGGATACTATAAGGTTTCTTGTGCAACATAAAATGGTCTGTTAAAACATTTGGAAATCTTAATCCTGAATTCTATTAATAATTTAAATATGCACTTGTGTTGTAGGTTGACTGTATTGTAACTACAGCAGGTGGTGTAGAAGAAGATTTCATAAAATGTCTAGCACCAACATACATAGGAGATTTCCATTTAGAAGGAAGAAGTCTTAGGCAACGTGGTATTAATAGAATAGGAAATTTGTTAGTACCTAATAATAATTACTGTCTATTTGAAGATTGGGTTATGCCTATATTAGACACAATGTTGGCTGAACAGAAAGAAAGAGTATGATTTTAAAAAAGAAGCCAAACACTCTCTTTTAAGAAATTAAGTTCTTGAATATACATGAATTTTTAGGGTACGATTTGGACACCATCTAAAGTAATAGCAAGACTTGGTGTAGAAATTAATAATGAAGATTCAATATATTATTGGGCTGCAAAAAATGATATTCCAGTGTTTAGTCCTGCTCTGACAGATGGCAGCCTTGGTGATATGATGTATTTCCATTCCTTTAGGAATCCAGGTCTAATTGTTGACATAGTATCAGGTTTGAATTTGTAAAATTTTCGTTGTGTAATTTATATATATAATTTACGAAATGCTATTATGTCGATTATTTTACAGATCTTAGACGATTAAATACAATGGCTATGAAAGCGATAAATAGTGGCATGATTATCATAGGAGGTGGTGTTGTAAAACATCACATATGCAATGCAAATCTCATGGTAATAAGAGAGAATCTCAAATAGAAATGATTTTGATAATAAATTGATTTAAAATAATTTATATTTCAGAGAAATGGTGCTGACTATGCAGTATTTATAAATACATCTTCAGAATTTGATGGCAGTGATAGTGGTGCTCGTCCAGATGAAGCTGTTTCATGGGGTAAAATTCGAATGGATGCGAAACCAGTTAAAGTAAGAACATTCCTTATCATATTGAAATGTATTACTTAAATAATGGGTTGCCAACCAAACTTAACATTCACTAATATTTTAGATTTATGCAGAAGCATCTCTGGTATTCCCACTACTTGTTGGAGAAACTTTTGCTCGACATTATCATTCAACAAGAGAAAAAATTGTTTCAGATGTTTAAGAAAAGTTTAATAGAAACATTTAAACGAAAAATAAACGCATTTCTATCTTTCTTTTTATACATATACATGCGTATCTATACAAGTAATATTTGAAAATGTTTTTCTGACATTTCTAATCCTTCTTTTACTTTGGTTTCACCCGATAATCCGGATAATTTGAGTGATTACGGACCCGAATTAATTAACATAGTATAAGTCACGTGTTAAACAAAAAGGGGAGAGCGTGATCTTAGAATGTGTTCGGAGGAAATGTGCGAATAACGTGCAACTAAGAACGTATAGATAACTTGACTTGTGTACAATTATTATTTCTATTTACTAAGTACACTTACAACTTTACGCTTGATTAATTAATCCCATCAGATTTTTTAGCTGACAGGAAAAAGAAATAACTTGATTATTTATGCATATATCACAATGCCCATCTACGCTCTAAAAATATAGATTAATCGCTAGATAAACGACAGATTACATGAAACAACTCTCATATGAAATGCCTTCTTATTAAAGGAACGATCGGAAAGAAGAAAACGTTTTACCGGCGACGCGATATAATTGGCCACGTGCGAGAGAATTAAGTATTAAATTTAAAATTAAAATAAATTGCGTTTCACATTGACTCTTATTATTCGTTTATTAATTAGTTTATTAAGTTTATTAAGTAAAGTTTATTAATTCCTCCAATACAATCATGATAGTAGCCAACCAGTTCATATTATTTATTATACAATTCATAATTGCATCATTTTACATGATACAATTAGTAATTGTATATCAAATAATACATATTTATACATTCTGCTTTTACGCAAAAATTTACTAATTTTGTATAAACAAATTTTAATAAATTCTTTTGATGTGTGTTTTCAAAACATTCAGCCTCTTAATCGTTGCGCAAAAAAAAAAAACATTAGAAAAATTATGCTACTGATTTACTTTGCACGACATATGTAGTGTGAACATAACTACTACTACTTGTATCTTATTTAAATATTAAAGTACTTATTTAGGTACAGATTTTAATAATCCTAGGAAGTAGTTTTTTTTAGCAGTATTAACCAATGACTTATTAAGTACCTCTTAATGTGTTAAGATATACCTAAGTTTAGAGAAACTCTATCCATAAACAAATAACTTTATTGACTGAAAAATCTCGTTATAACCTCATCCATTTTATTTTAAAATTAAGACTATAACAATGAACGTTCAGTGTTAGTAACTCTAAAAAGATGGATTGAATTCTTATTTATGTCTTTCAAATAAATCGAAAGTGTACAATACGTTACACTGTTAAAAAACAGTAATATTAGAAAAATGTACATTATTAACGAATAAACATAGCAGTGTTTCTGTTAACGAACACTATGATAATTAAGAGGGATTATTGAAAAAGCGAACAAACAAGTGGTCGAAAAGTTCACAAAAAAAATCATTATGCACTTAATATAACTCCAAACAATGAACCGTGAGGGGACTATCATTTTTTCCACAACGTTAATTTATTAAATTTAAATAAAATAAACAAAAAAATTTTTAACATTAGTCGCGAACGGTGCATCAAACAATATTTGCAATATTAATGAATTAACCGTTGAAAACAAAAAAACGCAAGATTATAGATACTAAGATATGCACTCATATTTCAATATTTGCAACACTAATAACGAAATGTCTAATGCAACCATATGGGTGGTTGGCATCAGATGAACCAGGGATAGGAACATACTTTCACAAATTAGTGGAAAAAGATTGGGCATAATATAAGCGCAACCCTATTTAAAAAAACGTGATCATTCATCGCGCAATTCTACCTGCAAAGCTAATTAAAACAATCGCGGTGGAAGACTATTCTTATTCTTAAAACAAATGTTATAAAAATAACTATCTATATATGAGCAAAAAGCTATTTCAAATACTGTGATACTACAAATTGCAATACTATAAAATTAATGAAAAGTTAACGTTTCTAAATCTAGCTTTAAATGACGTAGAGCAAATAAACTCTAGCATGTGTTACTCTCAAAAATATTCTAACAATTTATAATCAAAATTGTTAAAAACAATCACGGTATCATAATTCACAACGCTAAAGCAAACACGATTATCGTTTTCTCGCAACTCTAATTCAAGCTGTAATCAGTTTCTTGCAACATTAATAAGAAGCTGCAACACTTCTCTACAACTTTAATTCAAGCCGTAATTAATCTCTATAACATTAATAAGAAACGCCGTGATTTGTCCAATATGGTAGTGGGACGACATGTACATGGACCAACTACAATTACAGATACTACAAGCGAGCACACTGACGAAGTAGTAGCGAAAATGACTTTCTATGTTCTAGACTTTGAATGATCCAGAGGATGGAAAGCCATTAGTAGTTGCTTTCTTTTGAAATTTTCCGGGCCTCTTTAGCTCGTAACCTCTTTTTTCTTTGGGCGCAATGCCCGCTGTATCTTAAATCTAGGTTCGAATCTTCTAATAGTAAAACAAAAAATAATTTATAAAGGTGAATTAAAAAGGTAAATCGTAAAAACTAATTCAAGTGCACATGGTCGATCAACGATCATAGTGGTCACTATCTGTCCGCATGTGCGTGCTTAAACAATACATAAACGTTCGTTTCGAAACTTACTCCATACTCGCGATCACAACCGCGAAATTCGAAAATTTTTTTAATATAATTAGAAACCTATCCTGAACTAATAAATAAAAGAAACAAGGAAATGTCACTATTCACGGGTATAATAAATACCTACGGTCACTGTGCTCGCCAAAAGTTCTTCATAATATAAACAGTCACCCATGTCGATTCGGATCTTTCGTTCTACGACATGATTGAGTGACTAAAGGAACAAAAATGCATGCAACTCACGATTAGATGCGATGAGCGCTGTTATCGATATTGTTGTGGTCTAAAGAAAGTCATCGCGAAGTCACCATTACATAGGAATCACCGAACTTCATGGAAGGAGTGAAGGCTGGAAAAAATCTGAAACAAAACATAGAATATCATAATTTGTTCTCAGAGTTAATTATTTACAAAGTTTGAAATAATGAAACATTTATCTCTATTTTAAGAACGATATCCAATTCAATTCGAATTCAGTTCGATGATTCATGAAAATGGAACAAAATGTAAGAATTATTTCAATTTCTTAATTAAATGAAATAAAATCTACAGAATCTACAACAAATTGATATTAAACAAACCGTTTAATTTCTTTAAAATAAAACCTCTAGTATATTCGAAATAAAAAAAGATAATTTATAATCTTGTCTATTTTCATCTAGTATTCTTAATAAACTGTGAAATTATTTTGTTATATTACGTATTTATTATATTAAACTTAAAAGAAGCAAAACTTTTAAATAAACGTATAATAGGAACACATTATATACGAATGAAACAATGAATGAAAAAACAATGATCAAGGTTAAATGTACTTTTGAAAACTCATAATACGTCCTTCCAATAAATGTAACAATCAAAGAGACGATTAAAGAAAAAGAGATAATTTAGTTACAAATTATAATAATATCGAGAAAATTATTGAATAAAAACGTACGTTAATTAAGTAAAGTTAACAGTAGCCAATTTTATGGGATGGGGCTACGAGCGTATTTGAATAGGATTCAACTGATTTTTTGGAGAATCGAAATGTTTCACGAAAATATTTCTCAACAATGAGCATTTCAAATATCGTATACATTTCTATAGGAATATTTAAATATATATGGTATGCCTATGCGCTAATTTAATTTGTTCAACTAGAATTAGTTAAATTTAATACAATGTGCAAAAATCACCAAAGTATTGCGCATTCAATTACCTATTCACTATATTAAGCCACCCATTATTTTGTGTTTAAGATGGCTGTTCATACCGTATACTAATTTTTATTAAATATATATTTGCAGTAAATATTTTTAAATTTCTATATACATTTTCAGATTGGTTCCAAATTTGACGAATATAACCGCGATAGTCATGTATTATTATGTTGTCAATGCAAAATACTTTATATAATTGCACATAGTATACACATAAAAGTTTTCTATGATAACTGTCGAAATATTTTTGCGAAAATATATTTACTCTTAACCAACTTCAGTGATTATATGTAATAACTATCTTAAATAATGTTCAGATCGTAAACGAATTTGATAATGTAAAAGCAAATCTAAGAATGCAATTTAATGATTACCTAACAACTTCTGGATAAATTGTTCATGTTTCTTCTTGGTCTGTTTCCCGCTTAAAACTGGCACTTTTACGTTACATCCTAATATGATAGATCGACTACAAGAAATTATATCGATTATGATTGAATATTGCGATATTTAATTCCATATTTCACCGTTTCATTGGCGCTGTAATCTTTATTTAAATTAAGATTATTGCGCGCATATTTCATATGAAGATACATTATTCAATTTATAACAAAAAATAATACTTTCTCTAATCCTCCTCGTCTATTAAATAACACAGCTGATTTAGCAAAGCGCCTGTAAGTTTTTTTTATAGTTTGGTCTAAATAAGCCAAATAAACGCACTTTAATTTTAAGTCTAAGTTTCATTATTTTAATGAATTTAACTTATTTATTTTGATAGTGCATAATGATGTAATGCTTCTTCATACCTGAATGAGTTCAGTCCTCAAAATAATTTACAGGATCTCGTCTGCGGTTTATAAAACTCAAACTACCATTGACTAAAAATACCTTACCTGTACTACTGCCATTACTATGCCGCATCGATAATATCACATGTGAGAATGATAACAGTGGCCGAAATGTAATACACGAAAAAGTATTGAATATCAAGTCTATTCTATATTTAGTCAATGGTCTATCCTTGCTACTTGACGACGATAAAACAGTTTCAGTTTATATTAGTTTCAAGCGATGCAAAAATGATGCGCACAGTAGGTGCTGCCCCCAAGCGGTAAAATATTTAAACAGAAATGTTAACCGTTGGTTCACCGCTTTTCAAATGTTCCAGTGAGCGCATATCGATTCTAGCACGACAAAGTTAACCATCGGCTTTGTACGAGCGGATTGTCAGTTACGTCTTGTTCGTTTGAAATAATCTGTTATAAATAATAGATAACATGGATTCTGCTATTGTTCATCTTGAACAAAGCGTAAGTATGACTTTTTATTATTTTTTACTTATTCATTCTGATTTTCATTTGAAATTTTTCATAAATACTGGACTTGATCAAGTAAATGTCAAATGTCAAGTATTACTTTTTTACGCATAATAAGTTAGTATTTTATGAATATGTTGATGTTATAGGTACAAGAAGCTGATGGAAAGCTGGACATGATCGCATGGAAAATTGATGCTTTCGAAAAAGAATTTGAAGATCCAGATAACGAGGTATGTTTTATTTAAAACACTTTTTGAAATATATGTTTCTTCGTCAGTTGTTTGTTAGACTCGATTCATTAAAAAAACAGTAGCTAGTGCAGAAAATTACATTCTTCGTTCGAATGTCAATTGTTTAACTGATAGACTACGATTTAGTTAGAAGCTATAACTCACCTTGTTCGCTTGGCGGTTACTACATTTAACATTTCAATTGTTTTTTTATTTTTGTTCTTTTTTTATGCTTCTAACAGATCTCTGTGCTTCGTCTGTTACGGTCTGTTCATCAAGTTACAAAAGATTATCAGAACCTTCGGCAAGAAATATTGGAAGTTCAGCAGTTACAAAAGCAACTTTCAGAATCGCTTAAAGCACAATTGTCTCAGGTACATGGACATTTTAATTTATTGCGCAATAAGATAGTAGGGCAAACTAAAAATCCACAAGTAAAAGAAGGTTAAAATATTAGTTATTTTTCAATAACTTCCTGAGTTATATCTATTTTAATTTATAAATTCTTTTAATTCACGAACTTTTTATACGTACTGCAATGATATTAGTAGAATGTGTTATAAAAAAGTACTATGACGCATACTATGTTATTTTAAAAAATTCAATATCCGGGGTTATTATTAGTACGAATAAAATAATATTCAGAAGAAAAATAATAGGCGAAAAAGAATTTCGCCTTTATTCTAATTTACTAATTAATAAAATAATCAGTTTCTGTGACCTTAAATTTCAAATGTTTTCCAATTAATTTATAATAATATGTATTTATTACAAGGCACTTCTAGTAAATATAATCGTTTAATCTATATTATGGTGCAGTAACAGGTATACAAAATTATATGTTGGACAATGATATACAGTTTAATAACACTGAAACAATTTAATTGTAATTTTACAAAGGCAACTGATACTATAACATCTTCCAATGAAAATTTGTGTCTTATCATAAACATTTGAGAAAGACTAAGTTGTAAGGTATATTGAAATGATTTTTTACATGTTTTGATATATTTGTACATAATAGTTAATGCATATTACTTATATGAATTATATACCTATGTGATTGATTCATCATTATTATAATAATTTATTTTTGAACCTTATTGTTTACTTCATAAATAGTATGGGATCAACAACAGGTATTGTCGACAAATAATTTATTTAACTTCCTATGTAAGTGAGTTATTGGGGGCCAATCTATATGCTTGTATATCCATGGAAAACAATGGAACAAATAAGATTTAAAAATATTTTCCTTTTTAGACAGATATGAAATGGATCAATGTTTAATTATATAATTACATTTATGACACATTTATATTAAATGTACATAATAAATTATAGTTTCAATTATATTTTACAAAATTTATTAAGGAACAAGTTTAAGTTAGGAAATAACTTAAGTTATTATGATATTTCAAAAGTTTTTAAATAATCAAAATCAAAATTTAAAAAATATTTTATAACTTATCATCTATGTAGAATTCATGATTATAATGCCAAATTCTATTTATGTCAATTAGAATGTAGAACTGTGAATATACATCTGTAATAGTTATATACTGAGTGACAGCATGATAACATCTATGTTTGAAAGCAATTATATTCAGTTACATTTGATTATTACATTGTTTCAAAAATCTATATGATACTTTCATTGAATCTTTTGTAAGTGAATAAGAATTTTATTTCTTTGTATTTGTTATATAATCAAATTATATAAATTAATTAATATGTTTTGGTACAAAAAGAAAAAGAGCAAGTAAATTTCTGATAATATTTAATTATACAAAATTATACTTTTTGCCTTGTGAATAACGTATAACTATTATATATTTACATATTATATTTATATAGTCTAATATAAATAGTCTAATTAAATAGTCTAATTATTCTTACATTCAAAATATATACAATTGAAGAGTTTACTCTTTATAATTAGTAGGTAAATTTTCTGAATTTCATTATTTTAAGGAATGACTTATGTATGCATAAGTGAATCTTGTTATGGTTTTATAAATTTCTGTTTTTAATAAATAAATTTTATTGTATATGTATATTTATATATGCGTATGTGTATAGAGTAGGAAAAGTGGCAAACATATTTTATGACACAAGGAATAAAGAGAGAAATGTGCAAAGCCAGTTGCATATATTAGAGTATGAAAAGTGAAATTGCCCTAAGATACAGATGTACATTCAATGATCTACATGAATTATGTTGGACTTACACTTTACTATGATGTATGTAAATCAAAAAGTCTGTTATTTAGTAATGTATAAGCACAACAAGCACATTTTCATACATCTTGATTGGTCAATTACGTGCATTTCAAGAAAATGTTTTAGTCTTTTTTATAATATGAAATTCGTGCAAGTTAATTATAACTTTAGTTCGCATTTATAAGTTTTAATGTAATCAATACATGTCACGTTGTATTTTCATCTTACTGTTAATCGATCTTCATCTTTTTCCCTTTTCATGTTTCAAAAAGCAAATAAGAACAAGAAAATCTGTGAACGTTCAGGTGGCATTTTCTTGAATGGAGAGTAACTGAGTTTCATGATCACACAGTTGTTAGCTGCTCATATAAAAAGCGGTTTTCTTCAAACTTAAAGCAAGTCGATTATCTATTAAATGTAATCATTCTTTATGAAAAACTCCTCTAAGTCAATACTAATGATTCAGAAAGAAAAAAAGATATTTGTGATACTCAGTGACTCGCACGTTTATCAGAGTTCATTTATATTTCAGTTAATCAATCGTGTATCTAGTTTCAATTACTCTACAGGCAAGCTATTAACTGAAAATATAAATCAACTTCTAGATTGACCTCTAGCCTTTATCTAAACAATTAGATCTGGTCTATATCTGAAGTATATCGATGTATACACGTACACATACATGTTCGGTAGTGATATCAGTCAAAGTCACGTGTTATTTTTTTATTGTTGTAGCACGCGGTAATAAAAATGAAATTATAACTCTTTTCACAAGTCACAATGGCGCATTACATCGATCGTGAATTTTTAATATTACCTTCGTTTCAATACTACGATGAACATCGTTCAAAATTTCAATGATTGCGATTTCAATTTCGCCTCAAAGGCGCGAAACTGACTTCCGAATTAATAATTTCATTTTTTGAAAAATAAGCAAATTTATTTATATTTGCGCGCTACAAAGATGCAATACGAAAACTAAATATTATCTTTCGATATTTTGATGCTGCAGAGATATAGAATATGACTTCTATAAGTATAAAAAATACAAATACGCAACAATTGTGAAATGTTAATCCTTGGAAACGCGTGACTTTGATTATTTAATCGGTAGTTTAATAGTCGTTAAAATTGTTTTTTAGAATAGACGTAGAAAGTAAGTGAAGAGAAAAATGGTCTGGAACACATTCGAAAGGTGCCAAAAATACTTTGGTCAATTAGCATCAAATAAATATATATACATATATCGTTTCGTTTCAGTTTAATTGAACGCAGATTTCAAAGCATCTGCTTTATTTTGTGTATAGTCTACATATCACATTTTCACGATTTTCGACGATCTATTTTACCTTTTTATTCGTGATATTTCTAAAAAGGAAAGAAACGTTCGTTAGTTCTTTGTTTAAAATTGACACGATTAATCGTAACTGTGCAAGAGGAAAGGAAATAGTAGGATGGAAAATAAAAGGAATATTGTAATTCTGTAAAGGGGACTTGGTTAAAAACGTGGCAAGCTTTTGTCGCTTGTTCGCTCTTCCAAATTATTAAAGGAAGTTTGTTCCTCTTTTGTGAAACGTTAAAAGAATTATTTGTATTTAAGTATTTCATATACTCCCGACAGAAAAATAGTCGAATAAAATTTTAGAATAATAAATTGGAACTTGTAGTTTGCACAGCCGTGAATAATTAAAGAGCGATAGAGTGAGCTGCGTTTTTAATTAAAAACCTTGTATATGTGTCTCTACAAATGTTACAAATGAAATTTTAATGCATGTTGCACACTTAGACACAATATGAATATGATCAATCGACTATTATTAAATACAACTTCTTTGTTGTTTATTCGTGAAATACGTGTTTGTGTGGTTCGTAAAATTGTACAATTTCGATTCCAGTCTGTACTCGTCAATAATCGATCATCAATTATCTGATTAATATGGACAACTATATTAATTATAATAATTACACCTCAGTAATTATATTAATGGAAATGGTATGCAATGAAATATTAATGCAATATTTTTAGTCATTTTTATCAATTATCGACATTTATTAAAGTTTCTCGTCAAATTTCAGGCTAAGAGAATTTCATTTCTAACAAATGACAGGAATATGTTAGGAGCTTCACGAAAAGTATTTGTTTAAATTTTTCAGACTGGAATTAAGTAGTTCACACTTAGTTCGAACCGAACGTTGAAATTTATCAATCAATTTATCATTGTATTATACACGATTGCTCAAACATTTCGATGTACGTTATACAAAATTAAATAACACAACAAAAATTGTATGTTTCTAGGTATTTATCACTCTATTATCTAATAAATTGTTAACTCTGTAGCAAATCATTAATGAGAATTTTTTCCTATGGTCCTGTTTATAATCTTTTTCTACTTGCAGCTTCTTTACGATGCGAGATAGTGGAAAAATATGATCGAATATTTAATAAGTTTGTTCAAATAGTGCAACGTAGTTAGTCAAAGTAGAAAATGAAGTTGAGCCCTAGAAATATTAATTTCCTGGTTGGAGTCTCTTTTTCACATGATTATTATAAAATGATCAAATTCTCAGAAGGAACACGCGTGTATGAGGTGTCCGGTCTTGAATGTCTAAACCATGAATCACGCATTTAAAACGGTTATTTGTATGTTACTTTACATTTTCTATTATCAGCGTTCACCTTTTAAGTAATAGTTTGACGAATTTTCTTTTCCTTTCTTAATTCGATTTTTACCGGTTTAAAACTAAATCTGCTTTCACGTCAAAGTTAGCCAAAATTAGTATCTCCAATGATGTTTTTATTTACCTTTTGAATCCTTAACAACATTATTTAGTAATGCGATGACTACATTAATACAAGTATTGCAAGGTAATTTTGCAAATAATATCTTTTCTTACAGGATTAAATTGTACACCATCTACGGTTCATAGATTTCAGAAATTAATAAAAAAGAAACGCGTTTGGCTAATTTCAGGAATCACTCTTACGGTTAATAGCCAATACTTTATCAATCTTTTAATATATCTGTAAAGTCAGAATTTCAAAAACTATGATATAATACAATACAAAATGCAACAATTTCTCTGCATCTTCTTTCACCTTCCCAACAATATTTTTGTTCTTTTCGTCGAAAGAGGAAAACCAAGGCTGCTCGGTACAGTCTAAAAAAAAAAACCGCGTTTCAAATGTCTGCTACGAGGTCAGTTGAACCGTGAAACAGCCTAATCAATTACCCATTTCCTCTTACCATCACCCAGAGTACCGCGGCCTTAGAGGCCCTTTGACTAGCGGCTGACCGTCGCATAGAACGACCAGGCCATTCCCTTGATGAAAAATTCTTCCAATCGTCCGTTATTTAATTACCAGAAGGTTCGATATCGCCGGCTGATATCATTTGAACGAATCGAAACACGCCATTTTTCTGATATTTGGATGCGTACGATTTTCCAGGTCACACGAGTACACCAAAGGGATTCGCGACAGCAAATGAGGCGACTGCGTGCTGAAGATTCCTCGACGAACTAAAACACGGGTTTTTAATTAGAGTAAAATGATTTTTCTGCGTCTTGTCGCCTCTGTTCATGTTCATTACGAAGCTTACAGTGATTTTCAACTTTGTAGAAGGACAGTACGTACATATAATATATAATCATGTATTATAGAGACAGAGACATTTATTAGGGGTGATTTTATAACGTTCAGTAATTTGAGGTGTTCTGAGACTTGGCTCGAACTGGTATTCATTTTCTCCTTAACGTGAAATTCCGTATCAGGTAATTAGGAGATTTAGAGAGACTGTAATATCAGTCTGTAGATTCTCCAGGCTTTAGGAAATCTTTTTAGTAAATCTGCATAGGGTTGGTCTTTGGAATTGGGATCTCGGTGGTATTGAAATTTTAGAGCGGAGATTCGTGGGAAAATTATTCAAATGAAAATAAATGCTTCCTTGATTTAGATTAAAGTTTAGAGAAGAGCTACGTGAGAAATATTAAAATGAAAATAATTGTTTCTGAAATTAATAAATTATAAAAGCGATCGTATCTAAGGCTATAATTAAGAAATTTGGTAAAGGTATTTGCTGCGAGTATTTATTTAAAAATTAGGACGTGCCGTCCGAACGCTTCTTTTTTTAAATTAAATATTTTATAATAAACTATATTAAATTATTTTCAAAGGACTTGATATTTTAATATAAATATACGTGCGTATATATGTATGTTCATACATATTGTTTGCTACAGCCGTCTCTTCAGTGCTTTTATTGCGAAGAGTTTTGCACGAAACGCCTTTGAAGAGGTTTCTTCAGGGCGTAAAGAGAGTCTAGAACATGCAGAAACGAAGTCTGTATGGCAGCCGTCTACAGTACCTGGTTAGAACGGAAAATCTGCTCCATTTTGTACTTTAAGCTCTCCCCGATTTTATAAACTGCTATTAAAAAAAAAAAAAAAAAAAGAAATAGAAGTTTGCTGCATCCGCAGTTGATTGCTTTTCGTTCGTATAAATTTGTCTTTACTAATTCGAGAAATCATGCTTCTACTTTGCCTGCCTGTTTGTTCGAACGTGCATAAATATACACATTTGCATAGAGAAATATGTACAGGTTCTTATTGAGGTAAAAATTCTCGTTGATATATATTTTCTCTAGTACTTTTCTAAATAAATAATATATTTCATCAAGAGTTTATTAAAAATTCGTAGCGGGTCTAAATTGTCTGGCGATTCTGCAAAGCACGTTGAAAAGAGACTGTTGGAGATACAAAATTGAGTTACGTATTAAATGCGAATAAAAACTGAATACTGAACTTGAAACTGATACAAATATTTCGTAAAGCAAATGTTTAAAATAGATTTTGTCGATAATATTAAGCGCCCACCGGATTCGAACAGAACGATGGCATTTATTGAGAAACGTGCTGAAAACGTAAAATACCATAAATAAAGATATCTTCTAAATTACATTTAAATTCCTCTAAATAAACGCAAATAACAAGAAACAACTAATCGCAAGGAAAGTTAATCAGCTTGATGGGGACGAGAGGTTTAAAAATGTCCAACTTGCGTATTTTTAAATTTTAAATAAATCTAGAATTCCGTGGCCAGCACGACCGATTCAACGCTTGATTCTCTCGTTCGATCGATCGCGATCTCCACCGCTGGCTAAAGTTCTTCGCGAGGGAATGCTGTAGCGTTTCCTTTGACACACCGCTAAATTCGACGGCTGTATAGTGAAATCTGAACCGAGCTCGATCGTCTGTTTTCCAGGCGTTTAATAATCCGATTTGCATATTCGACTTTCTAAAGTACGTTCCGCTTCTAACAGAAGATATACGTTGTAATAAGAAACGACATATTTATTATTTTATTAGAAATATTACAAGTAGCGTTTAAAAATTGAAAAAATCTCATCAACAACAAGTACAACATCGGCTACGAAATCCCGGCTAACGTAACTATTCTGAATCAATTTTACCGACCACGTACGTCTTTTGTTTATCTCCTGCCTTACTTCTTCTGGCTTGCTCTCGATGATGAATGTGCATCGTATCTTTATTACTCGAACCATAAATTTCTCCTACTCCTTGCTCGATTTCAACGTTGCTTCTCGAAGTAGAAAGGGACAGTGACTGAAGGACCTTTCAACACCTCTAGCTACAAAAGAATCTTGAACGCTTTTTGATAGGAGAAGGAGGAGTAGAGACAGACATATATATACAAGCAGATTCGTTCCTTTACGAAGAAAGTTACATAGATCGTTGAATTACTTCATTGTTGCATAGAACAATCTTTCTTTAAATGATTCTTCCTAGATAATGAAACGAAATCCTTACACCGATTCTTTGCTTAGTTTTTAGTCAATTATCTCAGTTACATAGATCGTTGAATTACTTCATTGTTGCATAGAATCATCTTTCTTTAAATGATTCTTCCTGGACAATGAAACGAAATCCTTATACCGATTCTTTGCTTAGTTTTTAGTCAATTATCTGAGTTACATAGATCGTTGAATTACTTCATTGTTGCATAGAATAATCTTTTTTTAAATGATTCTTCCTGGATAATGAAACGAAACCCTTACACCGATTCTTTGCTTAGTTTTTAGTAAATTATCTGAGTTACATACAGTGGGTCACAAAATTATTCGCTCACTCGCTAATGTGGCAAAGATGAACGAAATAATCAGGCAACGCAAGGTATTTTTAAATTTTTTATTTGGATATACATAGTTCAAAGTTTAATTTGATAGAATAGTAAAAAAAAATTGCGAAATTTTCATTTATAATTACAGAAAAATGAATTTTAAGAAATCTTTACNACATAAAGATTTCTTAAAATTCATTTTTCTGTAATTATAAATGAAAATTTCGCAATTTTTTTTACTGTTCTATTAAGTTAAACTTTGAACTATGTATATCCAAATAAAAAATTTAAAAGTACCTTGCGTTGCCTGATTATTTCGTTCATCTTTGCCACATTAGCGAGTGAGCGAATAATTTTGTGACCCACTGTAGATCGTTGAATTACTTCATTGTTACATAGAATAATCTTTCTTTAAATGATTCTTCCTAGATAATGAAACGAAATCCTTACACCGATTCTTTGCTTAGTTTTTAGTCAATTATCTCAGTTACATAGATCGTTGAATTACTTCATTGTTGCATAGAATCATCTTTCTTTAAATGATTCTTTCTAGATAATGAAACGAAATCCTTACACCGATTCTTTGCTTAGTTTTTAGTCAATTATCTAATCACTTTGGATCCGATCCGCGTAAAATGTTGGTAGATTTCCGGTTGCTGAATCTTTGTGTCGCATTAACACGATTAACACCATAAAAGGGCACAGTTGCGGCTCTCTAAGTCAATCTCGCACGTTTCCTTTGTATTCGTTTCTGGAACGTTACTCTGGAATAGAACGATGAAACAAGAACATTTTGGAACGGCGAGTAATACAATTCTCAGACTCGGTAGATACCTGTGAAAAGATTTCCGACAGAAACCTTGGCGAAAAACGGGTGTCCGAGGAGTTGGTTGTGAACTTTCGCGCTCTACTGCTCATTTTGCCGGTATTATCCTTTCATTAGGTGTTTTGTGCGACTGTACGATTAACTTCACTTGTTTCTGGATTTATCCTATAAGCGTTTCTAACATCACGTTCGATCATACAGCAGCAAGTATAAACGCGATTTAAACTGTATCGTGTTTGCTTTTAATTTAAACAGAAGAATTATTTTAATCGCGATCTACTTATCGTTCGTCGTTTATTCGGCGAGGGTTTAATTTGAAAGAGATCGAAAATAAGAAAGGTTCGTGGTTGAATAAATAATGTTTCACAGACCACTCAATTCGATTTCCTCGTTCGAATTAACGAGGATTTCGTTCGTTCTCTCGTTCAAGACTTTATTCACATCGCGTGAAATGTAAGTTGAAACGAGGCAGACAAGATACAGTTTATCTTCGAATATCTTTCGCTCTTAAAAGATACGCCATTCTATTTTCGTAACACATATTAGATTGTCCCGAAAGTTTCTTTCCCTTTGTAAGGAAATAATAGACGCACAATCTCTTTTCGTTTTATATTATTTTATTCGATATTTTATCATATAATATTATATTTATATATTTATAGAATTATATATAGTTATATATATATATATGATAATGTATTGTATATTAATTATTATATGCATTATATTATATAATATACAATATATACTTATAATATTATATAATTATGATATCAAATAACTATATCGGATATTATAATTACGTCTAATATAAGCAGAGCATGTACATGTACGTAGACATTTGATCCCTGAAGGAAACTTACTAGTAGTTTGTGCCAAAAGTTTTGTAAGGAAATAACGAACGCACCACATTCTCTGTTTTATATTATTTTTGTCGAATCATGTATGATCATAATTATAGAAATAGAACAAAATGGATCGTACGTGATTCAATAAAATAATATAAAACAGAGAACGTGGTGCATCCATTATTTCCTTACAGAACGAAAGAAACTTTTCGGACAACCCGATACTTTCTTCGATTCGAACGAGTGATGTTGGTCGAGACGAGAGAAGGTTCTTTCTCACTAGCTTATCTGGTTGTCGTTTAAAACTAACTTTGCTCGTACGGTTAACGATCGTATTGCCATTAGAAGCTGAATCGTTTAAGCACGCATAGGACGGTCTTGGGGTTTCGGATAAGCCGTAAGTGATTCTCTCTCTGTGGAGCAAGTTAAGCGAACCGTAATGAAGACGTGTTAATCTTCTAACTTAAGGTATCTAATGTCTAAATCCTCTTACTTTCCCATTGTTCGAGGTTTAAGCCGTGCAGCCTGTACGGTAATTTTCTGCGAGAATTTACGTATATACGGTGAAAAATGTTTACTTTAAAAAAGCTCGCTTAAACGTTTATGCTTCGTAAAAAAAGAACGCGTTTAAATACGAGTTTCCCATTTGTTTATGCTGAAAAGAACACGTTCGTTTTTCATCTTTCTCTGTCTCTAGGTTTTCAACTTAAATTATGCACGTAATACGTGAATTTCAAAGAAAACTTTCTGTTACTGTTTCGTAAGTCAATTTTCGTTCCAATACTTTCTAGGGGAAGAAAACGGGTGCCCTTTTGATTTGTTACTCTACCAACCACAAAGAGGTATAACTCTTTTAAATAATCGTCGTGCCTTTTACGCACGAACGACGACAAAGAGTAATGACAATCTCGCTTGAATTTAAGTTTATACGAAAGATGACGTAACCTGTATAGCATACATAAAAAAAATTAATATTTTCATAAGATTCATAAAATACCATTGACGAAACATTTATTCTTCGCCACTTTGTTTTAAGATCCGCAGCTCTCGTTTCGTTTCTTGTATTATTTTCTCTTTTCTATCTACGATGTATTTCGCGCACAATCTAGGTAAACAACGCCTGAATACAATTTCATATTTTAAATTGAGACGAAGGAGAGACGTTTTCCTCTCTTCCTTATTAGATTTTCAATTTTCTTACGTAAGTATCTATTTCCTCTCTCTCTCCCTTTCTCTTCGAAAGAGTACAGGTAAATAAGATGAAACTATGGAAATACTTGAGCAGCGACGCGCTCGATGCGATTATAATGCGGCAATCGTTGTTCCTTGAGTATACAAATACATAAGGATATGTGACTGGAAATATTATTCGATTTCTAATATCAGTGACCATGATGTTGCTAATTCGAGCAGACTTGAGTAGCGGTTCATGAATATTTATTAAAAAAAGAGAACGGTGTATTTTCCTGTTTTATATCCGACAATGAGTTGTATCGTTGATAGAATATAAATATGTGTTTTAAAAATAATCCTCTCGCAAAGATTGATATTCGATTGGTAAATGTTTGCCGCGTAAATGAAAAAGCGAGAAGGATAGTCTAATTGCAATTACTATCGTCCGGTTTTCTGTTATACGTTTTATAAAATTGTCATAATTCCACCGGTCGTCTTTGATTTAAACCAAATAAATGGTTATCCCAAAGCATTACAAATAAGCACGTAAAGCATAAAATGATCATTTCTCGTGTATTCGTTCGTTCAGCTAAATTCTTGACACAGAAAGGCGAAAGGAAAAGCAATTTCCTTTCGACTGTGTCACACGATGCAAAAGAGGGAGGAGGATTCTTCTTCCGAAATTATACTCTTTGTAGTGATCTTTTCTCGAGTAATCTTTTATCAGAGAAAGCTGGAACATTTCCAGCAATATACGTTCATCCTGAAGATCCTATTGGAACATTAATATTTAATCAACGGTATCAACTCCTTCCGTGAAAGGAGTTCAGCTATTTCTAGCAATAAACGTTCGTCGTGAAGGTTCTTTCAGCGGTATTAAAATTTAAGTCACGGTATATCGAAAGAAACTTTTCTGTTCTATAAATATTTACCTTATAAAAGATTATCGTGCTTTTATACATATAGAGCATAAAACCCTTTGATTGAATTTCCATTATATTATTACCTGAATGTTTTAACACTAAACCTACCGACATTTCGTGTACACCTGATCCTACCATGAGCGGTCAAATAACCGCTTCAAAAAAGAAAAAAAAAAAAATAAAATATGTATCTTAATATAGAAAGAGATTTTACCCATATATAATAATTATTATATATGGGTAAAATATATAATAATATAGTATATATATACACTATATATACTATATATATATATATATATAGTATATAGTATATATAATAATTTTAATAATGGTAATTAAAGATAAATGAATTTTCAAAACTGTATCAAACAGAGTAAACGTTTCATCGTTGTTCATCGAATTATGAGTACTTATTTGTCAATCATCATCAGAGGTCTGGTCTATGAAACGAAGACAGGAAAATATACGAGGTAAGTGTCATCTTTTAATACAACTTTGTATTATTATCGGGATATTGGGTCAAATCGATATAGGTAATGCCAGTTTTCCGGTACAGCGCGTTTGCGGAGCTAATGGTCTCTCCAAATTCTATCTACAGCGGCTTGAGAGTTTCGCACTTTCTCGTTCTTTAAAAATCCTCTAATTGGTTCTTAAGCACTTGCGTGTAAAAACAGCCAATCAGCATATTACCCACATACTTTAACAATTTTACTATTTAATTCAATTCATTCGAGACTCATCTCGCGTAGAAATGAAATTTCAACTAAAGTTAAACGGAATTTCTAAAACTTTTCTCAAACGCGTGAATGTCTTTCGAACATTATTTTTTGTTAAATTCATGAAACTCAACTTTCACGTTTAATTATATCTACCCTATTGAATTTCGCGTATTATTCGATCGTACCATTGAATACCGTTCTTTTTCATTTTTTTATTTATTTTATTCTGCATTTCACAATTTGTCCAACGGGACATTTGGTAAATTTATATATATATATATATATTTTTTTTTTATATTTTATATATATGGAAGATGGGATACCATCTTCCAGATTATCTATTTTATTTCCTTAGTGAGGTCAGTGGAATGCTGAATAACGTGGTCGAATATTTTTAGCGTCTTCACTCTTCTATGATAAAATTTAATTTCGTTAAAAAATAAGATCATAATAAAACCGCGCGTATTTTAAAAGAATCAACGGTGCATTTGTTTCGAGTTTCGACAGTTTGGCTTTAAGCTGACCCGAGAACAGTAGGGACGAAACGAAAGAGCAATGCACGAAGCCGCAGAAAACCGGGTTTCCACTGAGAAATCGATCGGACGGTCTTTGCCTTGAGGGTGTTGGCCGAGTGCGGCATGTATGGCTACGTGGATGTACCGTCATCGTTGCCGTCACGGCGAACCTCCTGAACCGATCATCCGGTTGAATCATTCCGTCTGGTTAAAAGGAAAAGCGTGCAGCCACATTGCCACGCCGATGCTCGACGAAAGTAAAAATGGTCCCGACACGACGATGAGCTTTTACCTGTAAATCTGTCGAGAATTTTTATCGGAGCTTTAAAAATTGACAGTTGTTCTTTAACGTCCACTGTCGCGTCGAGTTTTACTCAATTTTTCCGAATATTAGAATAACATACATTTTTTGGACTAAGCAACTTTTAATAACGCGAACGAATTGGACGAAACGCGAATTGGAAAACAGTGCGCAAATACAATATAATATTTTGTGAAAATTGCATGTTGTTACGTAGTACGTTTCGATGTATTACGGTTAACGATAGAATTCGCGTGACAGTTAAATTAAATGCAACGTTCAAGTAAATTTGTATCTGCGATATTCGCGTGTGATAATTACACTACGCTACTAGTAACTTTGTACTAAATACGTTTTACCATATTAATAACAATTGTGTGTCCTGGAGATACGTGTTACGTCTGGTTGAATTGTTTTTGTCAAATATAATTCCGTTTTCTGAAATTGTGATGTTGTTTTATACCTTGTCCTTTAAACTTTCTTTCGCCCTCTACCGTAGTAATTTGTACGAAAAATATGCCGATAAATTAACCAAGTTTAACAGTTATTTTATTAGATTTCGTGGCTCGTTTCCAATGTTCTTAATATTTGTTGCAATCGAAAAGCATTGTTGTTGCATTTTTCTTGAATATTAGAATCTTCTTGACGCGTTATTTTTATCAGCGCTCTGACATAACATTTCCTATCTAACAACGATCGATTGATGGCTAAGATAAATAATCGTAACTTTACGTAACATCCTCAATACCATTTTCTGCGCAAACAACTGAGGGATTGGAGGCAGACCAAGAATCGAAATTGAACGGGACAAGGTAAATATTCGAGTATATCTCTACGTATGAATTATGTACATGAAAAGCATATTGAGCTCTGTAGTAATAGTAACATAACGTAACGTAACGAAAGAAGAAACGGGCCTGTTCAATTTACATACTGTCTAAGGCGGAATAAGTATTAATCCGGTAATAAAGCTGGGACAGAGATCCTTGGCCATCTAAAGCAATTCGTAGAAACCTCAACGACACACATAGTTAATTTTTCGTTTAAATAACATTTTAGATAAATATACGTAATAACACGGAGAAATTTATTTTTTACGAGTGGTTAAACGTTGAATATTATTTTACTTAAATTAATATGATTTACTCAAGAACGAAATAACATTTATTTAAACGTTTCTTCGATTCTATATCGCATAAAATCAAAGATATCAAATTTAGAAGTATATTATTTCTTTGTAGGATTCGATTTTCACTTTAAGGTTCAGCTCAATGATTCTTCTAGATGTTATCAAAGTTACAGAAACTCCAGTGGAGAAGATGAAACAACTGGCACGATTAATCCGCACTAATGGAAGGACGAACGTTTCGGAAACTCCGATCAGTTTCAAGCCAAGAACGATAAGTTATTGGTTCTCTACCGGATATCGACAATAAGTGGCCTCAACGATGGAACTGCTTTTGACAGGGTTATCAACCTATCGCGAATTGGACGCGATATAATTCAACAGCGAAGTAACTTAATTCTACAAAATGTCCACGAAACATATTAATTCTTGAAACTATTAAAGTTTCGACGTTTTCGTAGTATCGAGACTTTAATCGTCTTCGAATGAAAGAGAAAGACAGGGACAAATAAATTATTCGCTACTCGCTATACATAACTAATAACTGTAGCTTTTAATTGATTTAGTTGGCAACGTAATATTTCAACGTAGGTTTGGCTTTAGTTCGTCGAAACTTTGTCCAATTTATACCAATGATTCTGTTGAAAATGACAACGTGAGCCCGAGTTCGCCATCTATGTGCGGATGCGCTAGTCACAAAAAATAGTAACTAGATTCGGGTTCTATATGCAATTCATAGTTTTAAGATATTCTTTCGTTTTTTCACTAGTTCAGTCTATGTAAGAAAAAGTGCAATAAAGGTTTTTCCGGTTCGAATCGGTGTAATAGATTTATCCCAATAATAAAGTAAATAGCTATTTCGATCCTGCCTCTAAATATACAAATATCAACAGATTCGAAAGCAAATGACACGTGATTTTTATTAAAAGAACGAGAAGAAAAGTGAATAATAATTCGTAACTCTTTATTAAAAAAATCTAGAAGAAAATTTCATTTGTCGCAGGGTTCTGCTATCAAACGAAGTCGCTGTATATTATATCCTTGATTCGCTAATAGGAAATTAATCGAGTGCATCCATTTAAGCCGGATGCACGGAGCAATGTGTCACGATAAAGAGCAACGACCGAGGACTGTATCATCGACAAATCGAGTGGATCCACGTCGATTAGAAATTCGCGAGAAATCGCGCAGACAGGACCAACCTCTGAAACGTTTGCAATTTCCTTTCTGCAGCGTTTGCGTTGCCTGTTCGAGAGTAAGGTACTTTCCGCTCAATTTCCATCGCGTGTCGCGCGAAAGTCCACCACCGTCGAATACAATATCGATAGATTGCTAACTGCGTTTAGACTTGTTCGTGCATAGAAACGATCTCGTAATTACGCCCGTGAATGTAAACTATATCGGTAATAGATGTACGTACGCGTATTATATAAATTGCGGCGGGATACTTTTTTCGTAAATCTTGGAATCTTTATGGCTGTAGAATTTCATTTTACACGAGTTACAAAAGCTCGATCGCGGTCTTGAGAATGAAGAACATTATATCAAGAAAAATGCGAGCAAAAATATTGTGATACCATATAATGTACCTTACAAGTACGGAGGATATACATGTATGTATACTTTATCGCGTGGATCTGTTAGCCTTGCTTCAACGTAACAGTTCACCTCCGTCGTTACTTTCAGTATGAGATCATTCACTTTTTACCCGACGCAATAGCACTTATATTGCTACGTAGCATGGTCCAGGTAGCAGTAACAGAATTAACATACTTTGTAGCAATTCGAAGCTTCGGCGTATATATTATTATGCGTTAGTGTATATATCTATATATTTGTCATATTTAAAAAGTTGTATTTTGATGCAGTCAGGATAATCCATTGACGCTATAACGATTCTGATTAGAACACGCTGTGATTAAAAATGAATATTAAATTTCATCGTAGTTACCTTCGCGAATAAATAGGTAAGTACCAAAGTGAAAGTAAAAATCTAGCCTTTTTAACTAGGTTTACGCCAACATCGGTGTAAGTTGGTTAATATGAAATACGCAAGTTTCGTCGTATCACGTTCAATAACATCGAAATATTCCATTTTGCCCGTATTCGCGTGCATATGCGCGTAATGGAGAGAACTGCACAGTACGCGCCATTCGCAAGCACCAGAGCCGAATATTCGACGTAGAAATTCATGTTCACGGGTCGCAGGAGGAAACTCAGCGATTCGAAATTAATGAAATATCCGTGAGAATTATGGAGTTTGCCGAGGGTCGCGATTCTCTTTCTACAAACGTTTGCGCTGTATCTTCTTTTCAGAAACTTCGTTCTGCTGACACAGAGAACCGGAGGGACGCGTGTCTTTCAAATCCAACGTTAGAGTTTCGTTTTCGTATAACGCGAAGAACAAACGTTCGAAACGGAAGTCTGCGCATTTTCGATTAAAATATCGAGCCCTGGATTTAATGGAAACTTTCGTTATACGTCTGCGTCGTTCGATCGTTTCGCTTTAACGCGACTATTCTTAACCATGAGCTTTATGGATAGATCATCGATGCCATATAAGTTTTTATTTCTTATTTTCGTCGTTTAATTTCGTTCCGTTTCAATACGGCATAAAATGATTTCAATACGATTAAAGTACAATAATAACGTGGTAACTGTTGCATCGTATTTTGATTACTTAATTCGATTGTGTCGCGTATCGATAAACTGGTCGGTATAATAAACTGAGAGCGATAACGTTCTGTACGTGCCGAAGCTATTGAAACAAGAAAAATTCAGCCACGAGTAATACCGTTTGCATAGAAATCGATAGTTTAAATTAAAATCGACAGGGAAATCTTTTTGAGGGACATGAACAGATTTACGCGAGTGAAACGATTCTCACGTTAATTAATTCCTTTTTTTTTTTTTGCATATTCAGCGGAGTAGGAGATTTCGACAAGTATAACAGTTTCGTTGTATTTGCGCTGGTTAGAATTTTTCGATCTCTGCCACGAATAACAGTTTAATAATTTACTTACATACGTAGATCCAACGACGCTTTGGAACGAAACTAGATTATAAATTTAATATAACATAACTTGTTGACCTCTGGAGATTTGGTTTTCGAATAAAATCTACAATCGTTAAAAAAGCGTTTTCGTTTTTTCGTAAAGTTGAAACAGGTGTACCTCGAATTTTCCTACGAATTTCTTCTGGTAAATTCTTCAGTTTGTTTTCGCACACCTGTCGTCCGATTTCATCGATAACTCGAAAAATATCGTCGGTCGACCGCGAGTTGTTTGTGCAGATTTCATCTTCGACGAAGTCTCGTAAGAAAAATCCAGAGCCGTCGAATTATATACGCGATCTTGCTGATCGGGAATGATATCGAAAATTCGTTCGAACATGGCCATTGATTTTCTTTTCCTCTTCGAAAATTATTCCCTTTCAAACATAATTCTACGATTTTGCGACAAAACGAACGAAGCGATCATTTTTGAAAAATTACAAAGTTCCATTAATTCTCGAAACGGGACAAGTCTATCTACATGCTGACGAAGGCGAAAATTAAAACGAACTGTTTCGAATATGCTTCGACATACGTATATTACGTTTTCCGCTGCATCATTTTCGTGTAAACTATCGAAGAAAAGAAACAAAGGAAGAATCGTGGAATTTAGACAGCTGCACGATAAAAAGAGAGGAGTGGGGCAAATATTTGAATGGGAAGTAACGATTTCGACAGTAACTACGAAGTAAGGTGGCATCAAATAAATTTACGTCGCGCGGAGAACCAAGAACGACAAGAGCATATCAAATGCTTAAAGAGCGTGCCTTTGGGAAACCGAGCAGACGAGAATCGGCCGTAAGCGTTTGAAACGGCCGACATTCTTCTCCTTCTCCAACATCTTTGTGCTCCGTGTCGCAGAAAAAGCGACGCTTTTACGAGTGGCAAGGAAAACATTTCAGCCTAGAGATACGTTCGTTTCGAATATGCAACAGGTACGTTTATTTCTATTCTATGCAATTGTATATTTTTTTGATCGAATATTCTCGAAAGTACAGCTGTATACGATCAACGTAAATTTATATCAATTAGAGTAGTTAAAACTGAGATTTTGAAAAAAAAAAAAAATAATAATACTTGATTCGAGAGAAAGAAAATTTGATGAATTACGAAAAACGTATAGTAATTATAACGGAGAATATATCGGTCTTGAGTAATTTTTTTAGAGACTGAGATTTTGAAAAAAAAAAAAAAAATAATAATACTTGATTCGAGAGAAAGAAAATTTGATGAATTACGAAAAACGTATAGTAATTATAACGGAGAATATATCGGTCTTGAGTAATTTTTTTAGAGACTATAAATCACTCGCTTTGATTTGATCGCTTTTGCGTTACATTGACGATCAATAAATTAACGAATAAATCAAATTTTTACCTTTAATATAACCATGACAAATGCTAGTTGAAATCTTTACGAATAAGAATATTCTCATTAACTTTCGATATTGCCTATATGCACGAGTTTTCCCTTTAGAATCCTTTACCTTGCGCTTAAAGCGATCTCAATTATCATCTGTTTCGTTAGAATTTCGATTTCTGAAACCTATTTACAGCCGCTTTAATATTTCCATTAACGGCCTGACAATTTCACCGCTAAAGATTTTAGTAGTATTTTCACCAAGAATATCTATTCATTTTCAATCGTCGCCTTTATCAATATTCATCTCGAGTTCGTGTCTTTTGCGAATGATAAAGCGAATCCTTTGCGCACCGCTGTCTTGAGACACGATCTCTTGTACAATTTTTTGCTCGTTTTATAAAATTTACAGCTGTTATTTCCATCTTCTATAACAAAAAATTAATTTCCTTTGTGAAATGCTCGCGGTTTTCTGCTTCGATGATTCTGTTACAGAATATTCAGAAGAAGCTCCGGCATCTGTCTGATATTAAATCGAAAAGTTGCTTGGGAACTTGAGTTCTTAGAATATCCTTTCTTCGATATTTCATTAATATTATATGATCATTCGTAAAAATATTACTTTCTATCGTCAAGTAAACGACCGAATTAATACAGGTAGTGAAATAATCTCTACTTTGTCTTACGGTTTGGATCTGCCCGCTCCAGAAACCTTCGTTCAAGGCATTAACTCCTCCTCCAAGAAAGAGAGGCAATTGGAAGCGCGCGTTTACGAGGAAAGTCTTAACGTACGAAATTTCTACTTGGCGATAAGAGGCAATCGAGTTCTTCTAATATATCTGTTCAACGTTTTGTATTTGTCATTGTCCGTAATTGTACACTCGAGTATTCCAAACATTGTAATTTAATTTCTCCTTCTCCGTAAAAGATCGATCAATATCGTTCGATACTTCGTATTTTCTACGTCCGTCATTTTCTACGATCGTAACCTTCTTTGCTCGAATATTGCTTGTTTTAGACCGTCAATTCTCGTCCCACATATCGAAGCAAATGAATGGAAATGAGCATAGCCTCTATATATTTAGATTAATTCTGCAGCGAAAGCTACGCGTTAGAATTTTTCTTTTTCAAGATATTTTATGGAAAGCCCACGATACGCCAAGTTCTTAGTTTCTTATGTAAGAAATAGCTGCAGTAACTGTTGGATCTTATTTTAAGTTGGAAAGAAGGTATTGGAAATGTGTCGAGAAGGCAGCTTCTCGCGGAACAAATGTTGGGCAAAGTTCCAACATCTCTTTTTTCCAAAGGGGCCGTTTAAATCCCTTTGATACGTCTCAGTTCACCTATATTCCATATTAATTTATGTTCTGCCTCCTCGAACAGTTTCTATCCTTGCAATCGCGATATCTCTGCTTCGCAGATTAATTCGCCATCGAAATTCGCTCGATTTAAATATTAGTTAGCAACTGTCGGAATTGTTTTTCTCTTTTCTATTCTTTTTTTTTTCTTTTTCTGTCTCCATAGAAGAGAACAACTTGCCTTGCTAAATTAAATTGCTAAATTAAATTGCTAAGGTAAATTGCTAAAATAAATTAATAAGATAAATTCTTTCAAATTTCTCATTTCTCAAGCATCGAAAATTTGTACCGACGCGATTTACCGAGAGTCATCGAGAACTGCCATCGGCTAGCGTTTGCGTTTCGCTTTTAAAAATAAAGTCGATCAACTTTTCTTTAACGTTTCGTTGGAATTTACACGCGTCTGTATACTCTGCTTATTGCGACTCGCTGTCGCACGATATCGTCAAGATCGGTTTCTTTTTAATCGTAAAATTACTGAAAGTGCACGCAGACGCTGATTTATCATCGAAAGTGTACAATGCACGTATTCCACGGCTGAAACTTGTTCGTGCGTTTCTTTATCAAATTTATTGCTTCGTGCTACGGAAACTTTCACTCGATATATTGGACACTTTTCTTCGTTAGCTTCCTTTAATTTAATAATCTCATTCGTATCCGCAATTTCACTATTTGTATCGTAGTCGTTTTCGATTCGAAACGAGGAACGTTGAACAGGACGTTAGACGTGCAATTATAGAAAGTTTGAAGATACGAAAATGCATAGAATATTTAGAAATATATCAAACGCTTAAAATGCTTTTTACAATATTCGATACATAGAACGTTTCTCTAAATCCTACTTCGCAGATTGTATTTAACGTAAGAATACGAATTTGCATAAATATCCGCGGTTCGACTATAAATTATATATCTCGCCTTGCGCTCCGACGCTTCAAACTCCTCGCAATTCAAACTCGTCAAAGTATACCGTACGCTTCGCGATATTTAATACAACAGACATCCCTGTGTTTAAATTCCGTGGCGTAAATTCTGTTTGCTATAAAAGTACGAATTTCCATAAACGTCCACCGTAACCTGTATATATCTTGTCCTGCGCTTCGCCGCTCCAAATTCCTCGCCGTACAAATCTTTCAAAAGCGTACGGTACAATTTACAAGACGTAGCAAACGTACGAAAGATTTTCCAAGCCAACTCCCATCTTCTAAATTGTATTCGTAAAACTACAAACTCGCGTGAAATATCCATCTATGCGTAACCTCGTATATATCTCGTTTCGCGCTCTTCCGCTCCAAATGCTCGGCGATTCGAATTTTTTCTCGCCGAAGAGACTCCGTTCCGCAAGAGCTTTTTCTGCATTTTCCTTCCTCGGGCGGAAGCGATTGGAAACGCGCTGCCAGAGGCGAGAACGTTTCACCGAAAGCCGCGTAGCACGCGCGTCGAGCCGCATCATCGAGGCGATTCGTGGCGTGAATACGGGCGAGTGACTCGTTCTAATGACCTACTCCCACGTGGCTGAGGGTCCGTGGATCGCGGCGAGTAAAGTCGAGTTCAGTCGTTGCCTGACCAGGGCCTGGAGTCTGGGCCTTCTCCGTGGGCCTGATTCAACGACGGCAGATGCCAGAGCCGTGCGTCGTCCCGACAGACAGAGCTGCGCCTTCGTTCCTTTCGCGCACACGGTACGTGCAACTACCAGACTTTTGACCCTGAATACCGGTTCGGTGTCGAGTTCCGGTTACCTTAGAGCCGTGCTGGCTGAAACAGTCGAATCGGAGGGTTTTATCGTGCAGGGAGAAAGGATCGCAAGAAACATAGTGTATTGGTAGAGTGGCTTTCGAAATGTAATAATAGTCTTGCGTGTAGAACATATTGAGGATCGTTTAAGGGGTACGTTGATATAGGATAATGTATTGGTGTAGGTAATTAGAGTAACATAGGAGTGCAGCAATTAGTGGTAATGTAGTGTTTGCAGAACGGTGCACCAGCAGAGTATTTTATTGGCGAAGTAGCCAACTATGTTAGTTAATTATTAGTAGATATAGAGTAACGAAACAGGATAGCATATAAAATGTTGTTAAACAGTCGAACGTTGAATAGCTTATTTAGTAGTGTTTTGATAAAATAGTAAAGAGGATAGCGCGTTAGTGTAGCAATTTAACGTTAACGGAGCATACGGGATGAGAAAACGATGGCAAATGCTTTGGAAAGTGGCGCATTAGTAAAATCGCTCTTACAAATACGATAAAAGTGCTTTATATAAAGAGTAAATCTTAGAAGAAATAGGAACGCGTAATATTTGCCTATATAACCACATAATGGTAGCTAGCAGGTTAATTTCTATTTTTCGATATCTTCAAACGCGAGAGTATAATCTTTTGACGCGCTTTTATCTCTAATTTTCGTACGGTTGTTGACTTTAGATTATCGTCGTAGAAGAGCAAACAGGGCGCGTGTGTCTTGTACGAAGAAGGCGACAGGTTAGCGCATAAAGTACAGAAAATATATAATATTTGCAAAACGTCGTTACGTTGTTCCACGACGATAATCTCTCTCGCGCAAGGATTATATCCATAGGAAATTTCGAAATTACGTTAAATCGTAAATTCTAACGAACATCGTGTATTTCTTGTCTTCGTTCTCGCAATACGGAACACAGTCGGGTAAAGAAAGAAGAAGAAGAAGAAAAAAAGAGAGAAACGTTTTGAACTGTCGTTGTACCTCGTCGTTGACCTACATACCAGCTAACGTGATACTCGAAACTTACGATTAAACATTACGTATTGTTACCCGGTGCACTAGAATCGATTCGCTGTATCGAACCACGTTCTCGGGACCATTCGACCTTCTTCTCTACGAAAACTAGGCATCATCTACTTTCTTCTTCCTTCGCCAACATATCTCTTTTTTTCTCCATACAACCTCCGCTCGCCAGTCTCTTGGATCATTAATTAAAACAAGCAAAAGAGCAAACTTCCATCAGACGCCATCGACGCTCGAATCTTTGCCCAATAAATTTACCTTACCACGCCGCTCCTTTTTCCACCGTATCTTCTAATTACCGGCAAACATTCCCCACGTATAACGCTCTTAAAACAGACTTCGCTTCGCTTGGCAAACGATATCCCGGATTTTTCTTCTTAATTAATTCCAACACAGAGAGCCGAACTTCTGGCAGAGGTAGCGAGAACTGCAGCTGTTTTACATTATCGATCCTTATCCTCCGTCCCTCTCTGCCTACGTCTGCACGGATGGAGACTTCAGGTTGCTTGTTTTCCCTGGAACCTAGTTTGCACTACTACTAAATTTCCATTTTCCTCGCACGCGGCGAATTCTCGCCTCGTCAACTACCGATTCGTACGCAGGTCGCGTTCGTTCATCCTGGCCTGTGACCACGATTTCGAATTTTCTCGCTTCGAGAAGAGATATCGTATTGTGCGGCTCAGATCTTTCATTAAACTTAATGTATTCCGAATCTATGCTTCTCTGGCAGAGTCGGGTCGTCGTCTCTTCAGGGTTTATAGATTGCTATCTCGATCCATGTTTCGTATTAGGTTGTCCGAAAAGTTTCTTTCGTTTTGTAAGGAAATAATGGATGCACCATATTATTTATATTATTTTTGTCGAATCTTGTATGAACGTAATAATAGAAATAGAAGAAAATGGATCGTGCACGATTGAATAAAATAATATAAAACGTAAAGAGGTTGTGCGTCTATTATTTCCTTACAAAAGGAAAGAAACTTTCGGGACAACCTAATACATCAATGCGTTCAGGCTACCTACTTTTTAAATATTAGTCGACGTGTATTATTATCCATTTAATTGGATCGCGTAGTAGTATATTTATTACTGTTAATTTAAGTGGAATTTTTATAAGAGAAATTTGTTTCTTGAATCAATATATAGGTATCTAATAACACTTTTCTTCAGAGAACGAAACTTTTGGCTGTAAGAAGCTTCGTCGTAGACGCGTGTCCAAGTTGCTAGTCGATCACGATATAAAAATTATCGAGACACGGAGGGTTAAAGTATTTTAGCGAATGAGAGGATTTTTGTTCGACCGAATGTGTTATTGTACTTTAAAATTTCTAAATAATTATTATGTTATATATCAGAATAGCAATTAATTACGGAAATGAGCATAATTTTTGTGTTTATGTCTATTGTATACATACGTAATTTGTATGATCTTTTTCATATCTTTTTAGAAATAATATTATATATATATATATATATTTCTTTTTTCTTTTTTCGAGTAAACAACGCTTTATATATGAATACTTTATGCGTGAATAAATGTTTGAATAACATTCTCTTAAAAGCATCGATTTTCTAAAATCCGCTTCATTAGATTTTCTATCGGCATACGCCATGGTCGTAATAAACATTTTTTATAGTTGGACGTAAAATAAGGAATGTTTTTCACAATTCACAAGGGCAATCAAGAAGCCGTAACAAGACCCGTAAAGTTTTCATCTTAGAAACTTCACGCGGGAACAAAATTAGGTATTTAAAATTCACGTCTGATAAATTATCAAAGTTCACTTCCACGTCGAAAGTTTTGCGCTTTCAACTTGTCTGTCGACGTCCGTTTCGTGTCGTATCGCGCGATACGAGACCTTACGTACCGATAACCCGAGTAACGCGAACAAAGGACAAAACTTGCTATAAAATTAATATTTCCAATAACAAATCTGTAACAAATCTAATCGGATTTAAGGATAACGATAAAACAAGGATTCGTTGCAGTAGTGGTACACGCATGAATTTTTCAAAACACGAAACGAGATACGTAATATTCTATCTATATCATAAATATATAAAATAATAAAAACGAATATATATAAATGATAAATCAATATTCATTTACAGAATTTTATCATGAATTTTCAATCCTTTGTAACATATATATATATAATATAAAGTGTCTTCTTAAACGTCGGATAACGTAATAACGTTTTAACACGCCCAGAAGCACACAGAGTTTCGATAGAAGCCGCTTTTTTCAAAAAGAAATATCGAAAAGCAAAGATTCTGTCACTTGCAACGCTTATGCAGCTATCAACGCTTTAAAATATCGATAAAAATCGATTCGAACAATAATAGTTCTGCTCGATTCTGTTCGTAAATGCTACTTTAAGCTCAGTCTTCGACCAAGCAATCATCATTACAATTTACAACCGTGTTCTGTTTGGTTTTCGCTCTCCATACAACTAGTCGATCATAACTTACTTTCCGCTTTCAATTCAATCGTATCTCAAGATATCGTTACAACCACTCTCGATTAATTCCAAACTTTTTAAAATTTTCGATAAAAACGTTATCATGAACCACCGGTACAGATATCGGTAATCGAGTGAAAGATTCATAGATTATCTTTCGTCTGATATTTCTGAACAACGGCAAGAAGAAGAAGAAGATACGTATTCAGCGACTCTCGAGTTTCGTCGTCTCTAAGCTATCCATAGAGGCTTCGCGACACCAATTTTTATCACGGCGATACCTTTACACACGGCATCCACGTTGCTTTTGATAACGCGTTTACAGTACTCTATACGGATGGCGAGCGTCGCGGCAACCGGTTTGCCAGTTCCTTCTTTGTCACCGTAGCTCGGTGCCTTGCAGCTTACTCGATACATTCCGGCAAAACGTAGTCGAGTTCAACCTCAAAGCTTTGTTAAAATCTCGTTTCCCGGCAACGTTGTCTCCTTGCCTCTTGTGTGCCATGTTACTGCACGTTGTTTTAGAATATTGTTGCCTCGTTACTCGTTGAAACGTATTTACGACGAGAATATCGTAGTCGTTGAACGTGCGGCAACCGTGCACGTAGAATTACCGCAACGTCACGCATCGACGAAAGTGAAGTTAAACGGAGAAATCACGGCTGTAGAGACGTTTCACGGGGATGGATTTAAATATCGTCTGTTTTTCAAATATTTGTTTTACGGGGGGTCGTGAGATGAAATTTCGTTTGTTGCTCGTGTTTAAACATCCGTATCGGACAAAATGCTCGTCTCGGAGGAATTGTGTTTCTGTTTTCGACGCGACGCGTTTCGATCGTGCAATAGACGAATCGCAGGGAAATAAAATAAACGGAATAAAACAAACGGTGTTCCGTTCGAATTTCGATAGGACGGAAACAGACCTTTTTCTGAAAGCGTTTTTAGAGAGGATTTAGTGGCGATTTGAACGTTCGTTAACTTTTTTTTTTTTATAAATGTCACGTAATCGTAGATACGGAATATGAATTTTCTAAAGTAGAAAAATTGGTCTTTGAGATTGTTATTAGAAATTTAAGCAACTTTGAAGCTTAATTTGTATTAACTTTTTAATGAAAACCATGGGACCCGCGAGAAGTCCTTAAACATTGTTTTAAATACTCTTAAACTTTTCAGGCTATTCGAACGGTATACTTAAAGCTACTTGTTTTATACGCGTAAATGGGAAATTACTTTTTACCGTAGCCACTTGTACACTTTAATTGCGAAGGTTCCAAAGTACGTACTGCACCTTTTCATTTCTTCTGCTTCAAACCGAATGGTTAATTAAACTGAAAGAAGCTGACTTTTTCTTTTAAACTTTACCAGACGTCAGCAATTTCATCTATTGTTTATTGAAATTATTATTCCCGTTAAAAGCGAATATTTATAAGATGGCTCAAAGTGAACGATGTCTCGTACGACAACAAAGTTATTCGATCGTCCGAACAGCGTGTGTGTTACGATTAGTTCGAATAATCAAGTTTCCGCCGTAATTACGAGAACTTGGTAGGTAACACAACGAAATTGTATATTTCAAGCGTATACTTCAAATTTCAGGGGCCAGATTTTGTCACCGCAACCATGCGTCCCCAGACTTTCACTTTGCTATTTTTCGTGAGTACTATCCTGCTAGTCGCGCGGCAAGTTTCAGCCCATGGAAGACTCATAGAACCACCATCGAGAGCCTCGATGTGGAGGTATGGTTTCGATACCCCGCACGATTACAACGACCATGAATGCTATTGCGGAGGATTTACCAGACAGTGGCAACGAAATAAGGGAAAATGTGGAATATGCGGCGATGCTTGGGACGCGCCAACGGTAAGAGATGAATTTTTTATGGGACGGTCATAGTATGGTAAGAACGCACGACAAGGTGTACACTTAAGTGGAAGAAAAGGAAGGATGCAGCGATAACACGTTGTCGGCCAAACAAATTCTTTGACGAATACCGAGACACATGTACAGTGGGTCACAAAATTATTCGCTCACTCGCTAATGTGGCAAAGATGAACGAAATAATCAGGCAACGCAAGGTATTTTTAAATTTTTTATTTGGATATACATAGTTCAAAGTTTAATTTGATAGAATAGTAAAAAAAAATTGCGAAATTTTCATTTATAATTACAGAAAAATGAATTTTAAGAAATCTTTAC